>CM076583.1:260240083-260396933 GCA_034641835.2 Pinus albicaulis
CCTATCGATAGCTAAATTGCTAGTTTCAGAAGCTTGCCACAGACTCTTCTCTGGGTCATATACTATGATAGGGGGATTTGGGTCTGGATGAGATCTGATGTTGATTCTTCGTGAAGCCAGATTTCGGGTCTAGAGTTTAGAGAGGATGATATTTGTGAATGTTTTGGATGGATGGCCTCTCTAGGGTTTTACTAATGTGAAGGATGTTCAAAACTAAAAGGATGGAATAGTGGAGTCACCAGGTGGATTTCTTATGATAACTATGGTCCACCACCAACACTATCAAAGATGCTTGGGAAAAATTTTTATAGCAACTTTGAAATGGAAACTTGCAAAGAAGAGTGATTTCACTTGGTTTCAATAGTTTGCTAGGCTGTATGGACAAGCTAATGGTTCTCTTTGGCAAGAAGGCTTCTACTTATCTCCTATGTTCAGGTGAGGTTTTTTGAATCGCTAAGTTATACTTAGTTTGTCACTGATTATAAGATTCCCACCCTAAGTTTAAGTTTTTGGAAGGATGAGTTAGCAGAAAGGTATGGTTTATGAATTTTTTGGTCTTTTATGGAGTTTTTAGGCTTACTGGAGGCTAGTGGATTTGCCCGGTGGAACTTGGTTGTTTTTGTAAATATGTAGCTATGGTCCACCACCAGTAACTAGGGAAAACCAATTTGGGAATGTTTTGGGGTTTTTCTGAGTTTTTATGTGCAGCCTATGGTTTGTAAGAGTGTCCTACAGCTGAGTCATCTTTTTGCTAGGATGGTGAAACAAAGTGTTTACTCTAAATGATTCTATAGTCTGATGGTCTGAGTTTAATGTTGAAGGACTAAAGAGTCTATAAGAGTTCGCTAGACTGTCATGTACTCAGAAGGTCCCACCATGATCGCCATTATGTTAGGGTCCCGTGATTTGGCTGATTGGCAAGCCAAATGACAGTGTAACATCAAACCAATCTTTGGAGCCTAGGGACCTAGCCTTCCTGGACTCAGAGAGGGCTCTCTCTATTTGTATAGGGGATATCTGTGTGTTTGCTTATTATGTTCTAATTTTAGGCTAGTTATGAAGTAGGTTTTTTGGTTTTGGTTTTTAGGTTGTGAGGGATGAAACTGATCAAAGATATAAGATAGGTAAAAATATGTCATATCAACTGGGCTATAGGGTCGAAAAGGTCAAGAAAGCTATCAGATGGTGATACAAGGCTGTTGAAGGGCCGATTTGATTCGAGGTGGAAAGGATCTTTGGGCAAAATGGAATAAAATGGACATCAAGTTTGGGAACAACCAAGGATTTCAAGCATAACTAGTTCAATAACTGACATAAACATGGTAGGGAAAACCATTAATCGTGAGAAATGTAACTATAGGCTAGTCAGTACATAGAAATAAACATTCAAGCCATGCATAGAGATATATAACTCTCTAACTTTGGGAAATGGCTATCAGACTTTGGGGAAATACACTTAAGATAGACAAACAACTCAAAAAACTATTCTGGAATGCCTAAACACAGTACTTCAAGTTATTGGGCACTTTGAAGACAAGATTGCATAGTCTTAGGCAAAGGGCAAGATCAGAACAAGACCTCCTTGGTTCAAAAAATGACAATCTAATCAGTCAAAGAGAAATTTCATGGATGGAGCTATGGCTAGCCATGAGTAAGCAAGGCATACCGTAAATCATACTTAGCATGCATAAAACCATGAATGAAATAAGCAACAATATCCTTAAGTTATTAAAGAGCAATCAAGAATTCTTTAATGTGACTAAGGATGAAGAAAACATAGAAGCTATGAAGAAACAGGAAATTTGAGGTGCCTCCAAGGGCATGTCTCAAATTTGTTCTCTAATTTTCTATAGCAAGCAATAAACATGGATTCATGAATGAAAACCAGGAAAAAAAAAAAAGAGAGAGACACTATACCATTCTACCAAGTCATGGAATCCAACAACAATCCTCTTTCATCATCCAAGAAAATCCAAGAGACTATCCAAAAGCATGAGACAAGTATTTCTTCCAAAGCTTATATGACCATATATTGCTTCTATCATCAAGTTCAGCCTTGTTTACAATGAAAGCCTTTGGAATATATAGGCTCAAGTGAGGAAAACCTCTTAGTTCAATTTGCACTCTCATTGGCCTATCCAAAATATCTAATTTTGTCCTTGAGGCTTTGCAAAGCCCAAGGCACAAAATATCTCATAAAATATCTTAAAAATGCTAAAAGAGGGAAATAAATTGACTTTTCATAACTTCTCATATGCAAAAATAGCTAAACACACATGAGGAAAAAGCAGTTTTTAAAGGTTCAATTTTTACAAAAATACTCAAAAATTACATCAGCAAAAGGTCCCCTGACTTGCCGGCAACTTTTGGAAGCCTTCCCGATGTCGAAACAAAGCTCATGATAGCTCGTTGGAAAGCTTTGAGTGTCTAATTTATGGAGAAACTATAATTTCCCAATATGATACCTAGAATTCCTCCAAAAATATGCATGTGTGTAAAAAACCAAAAAATAAGGTTTGCTGATAGACCGGGCAGAGTGTAGAAAATGCGAGCATTTTTCGCCATTTCGGGGGAGCAAATGATCTTCAATTATCTTGAAAATCGCTAAGTGTATGGTCCTAAAATTATGGCATCCAATGATACCATTCTCCTCCTTTGATTACCCCCCAAACTGAATTGGCGAAGCCCATGAGTTTTGGCCAAAAACCCAAAAATGCCAAAAAACCAAAATATGTCGAAAATCGCCCAAAATTGGTGAGCATGACCCTCAAGGGTTCTTAGCAACATGTTGTGAAGAAGAGGCCAAAATCTGAATTCCTGATGTGTATTTCCTCACTTTCCGTGCTGGGCGCTTCCCTTTAGCCTCCTTGAGCTTTTCTTTAGCAGCCTTCAACTTGCGCCGGGCAAACTGATTTAACTTTTTATAATGCCTCGTCATTATCCTTTGAAGGTCTAAATCTCTGTTTGCCTTCTCCAATTTCTTCTCCAAGTGGTCATTTACTCTCTCAAGCCATGCCTCCTTATTGTTCTATATCTCCTGTTCAAACAATGCAGTGAGAGGAGTAGATTGGAGAAGGGATTTTTCCTCATCTTCTTTTTGCTTCTCAAGGGCCTTCTTAAGCCCCATGGTTCTAGGCCTCTTTCGCCTAGGCTGATCTTCGCCTTCACTTTCATGTTGTTGTTCAACACTTTCTTCCTTCTCCCCTTGCTGTTGTTCATCATCATTGTGACGCTGATTTGTGTCATCATAAGGCTGCTCACCCTCATCATGATTCTGTTGTTCTTCATGTTGTTGTCCTTCATCCTCTTCCTCATCATCATGATCATGCTCTTCTCCCTCTTCAGGTTCTTCTGCTTGCTCTGTGGTAAACTTGAGTTTTTTAGGAGTGGATCTGCTAGAGGAAGGTGAAGGATGATGAGTAGGAGGTGTAGGGGATGTATGGACTGGAGGGACAATGGAGAAATCCGGATGAGTGATGAAAACATCCCAAGAGACCTCCCTCTTTTCAAGCTGATGAAGGATGATGATTTTGATGAGAGAGTGATGGAAGAGACAGGCTATTTTCTATGAAAGAGGCTTCTTCTGGACAGTGGAGGCCATTTTCTCAATTCTCTTGTGTAAGAAAAAAGGAATATTTAGCAATCTGGCCCTAGTGAAATGCATGAGTAGTCGAATGTGAAATTCGAGAGAATCTTCCCTCACAAGTGAAGTACTTCATGATAATCTTCATGAGAGGGGCGTAGCTGGCTAAAATATATGAGAAAGGGAAATAGAAGGACATGATTATTTGTGCTCAGGCTTTAGGAAGGGTTTGTAATCATCTGAGTCCAAATGGCTTTGCTTAAACCATTCCTCACCAATATAGGGAATTTTAGTGGCTTTGGAGATGGATCTTGGGGATAACTTGAAGTCAAGGCCTGCCAATTGGAAATCCTTATCTTGAAACCTCAAAGCGCAAAGGTGTGTCAAAGGAGAAAAAATCTTCACCTCTTGCACCCTTTGACAGAAATCTAAGCACCCGACCTCATGGAAATTGAACAAGAGTGATAGATGTGCATTCACTTTTTCGGTGGAAATAGGCTCATACCTCTTATGCAATCCACTCCTACTATCCTGCCTGGGAGGCATCTTGTTCTGGATGCTCTCTGCAAAACGAAACTGCCTCAAAAAGGTTTTCAAGAATGTGTTCTTCAAACAAAACTTTGCCTTCTCTTTCAATCATTGTTTGATCAAGGAAAATTTGTTTCAAATGCTGTGTGAGATGCTTCTGTGATATTAGGTCTCTGTTCCTCCGAAAACACTGCCCTTTCTCTTGGTATGTCAATCAACAAACAATTTTAAAAAACGAGTACACAGTCAACAAAAGATACACATTCAAGTGATTTTTGTGTTTTTGTAATGTCACATGGCTCTAGGTGTTTTGATATGAGCACAAACATCCCTGTAGCAGTCAAACAGAAAAAAACTCCTCCCAATCAAACACCCTCCTTGTCTTCACTATTTTCTCACATAGATTTTGACAAACACCTCTAAATGGAAATGACAGCTTTGCACACTAAAGTTTGCTTTCTGGACAAATTTGGAAGCATTGACTTTGCTCTTCACCACACAGAGACTTTTGAAAATGACAAAGCGATTTATGTATGATCTCTGTAGTTAAAATAGGCTCACCGTTTCACTTTTTAAATACTGTGTTTCTCCCTTTAAACACTGCCTCCTTCTAACAATGTTTCCACCATACACCGAGCTGACCAAGGTTTACTTTGCCCTATCACAGTTAGGGTACTTTCAACAATTTTCCAAACCTCTACTGCTGTGTATATCTTTACTAGCTGGTTTGTGCCTTTAGCACTGTGTTGAGGGGAGTTTTAAGGCCCTTTGACATCAATAAAAACCCACCATTTTTACTGTGTTCACCTCTCTATTTTCTGACAGAGGTCATGGCTGTATCTCGATCTTCGGGGGCAGCTCTAGGTTCTTTGGAACTAATGAATCATTTCACTAACCTTCCACCGTGACAACCTTTCAAAATATTCACTCAAATCACCTCGATTTACACTACGACTTTCACTGTCTCAAACACCATCTAGCAGTTTGAAATTTGTAAGGGGGAAAAACAAAATACCTTAAAAAATGATGGCAGCCGTTGTTTGTGGGGTTTGAGCAGCTTTCACAGCTTTTGGAGGTGTTTTGGAACATTAACATATGCGCAGCACGTTGATAAGGGAAAGTGCCGCGCAATAGCAATGGTTTCGGGTCGGCCTTCGGGCAATTGCAACCGCACCTACAGGCGCGACGCCCAACCACTGAACCCCTTTGTAAAAAGTCTTTTGAACGCGCCGTGCAACTCTACAGGCACGCCGCGTAGTCAATAAGCCCGAAATTTTCTATGAATTTGCTCGAACACCTCTTCTTCAGTCTTGTGAACAGCAAGAGGAGTGTTGTTTGCGCTTTGGAATTTCAAAATAGATTTGCAATGGTCTTAAACTCTATTTAAAAGTGAAAAAGCCAAAGTACCTTTGAGTTTGACTTGCAAGGGTTTTGAAAGCTTCTCTTTTTAACCTTTTGTTTATTTGAAAACACAACCACAGGGATTTTGAACGGGCTATAAGGGGCCCATACTTTTAAATAACGTTGACAGAAAAGCTGTGCATGCCTTCTCGCCAGTTTTGGTAGATGTGACTTTTTCTTCTTGTAATAAAAATCATCCAAGGGTCAAACTCTTTCACTGTGTTTTAATATTAGAAAAGGAAACTCTGCCACCGCTAACCCTTTAGTGACATTTTCAACATGGAAAATCCGCTCAACAATAGACCAACGATTGATGAAGCATCTTTGGCCATTTTCAAGGAGATGACCTATCTCTTTAAACTTGGCTGATAGTTCTTACTTCTGCTACTTTAAAGGTGATAATGCTCACTGTGAGGTTGATCCAAACTGTTAGCTGCTTTTTAAGCTCCTCTTCTGACTTTGACCTTTTTCATAAGGAAAATGCCTTCATTTGAAAATGGTGACATGCCTTATTGGCTTTGAAAGTTTTTTCAAAATATGAAACACATGCCATAAACATTCTTGCATATTTATGGACATAAGTGCTTAGTTGCAATGTCTTTTTTGGAAAACTAAACTCAGATCGCCTTCTGTCCATTATGATAAGTAATTTTGAAAGAAATTTTACATGAACAGGAAGAATATGATCCTTTGAAAAAAAATCATCACTCTTAGGCCTGTGTCATGACCCATCTCTCAACCATTTATCAAATTTGTTTTGTTTAAAGGAATAGAGGCTAAATGTTAAGCCTGTTCATCAAGGAGATGAGTTTTTGTAACTTTTTAAGGAATTTATACCCCTCAGCCAGGTTTGTTCATTTCTTGGCTTCAGACTGTCTTTGAAAGAGAATCTATAATAGGAGATGAGTCAGCTTCTTTGACATTTTATAGCGCTCATGCTTTTCCTTTGTTTTTTGACATGGTTTCCCTGTTCAGAAGCTTTCAATTATCTTCTACTGCTCTTACCATTTGTCTCTTAATCAGTCCAAACCCTAGAATCAATCACTGCTCTGGCCCTCTGCTTATAGATGAAGGAGGCCTATTTTGACAAATGCTTGGTTTCTTTTCAAATTCTGTCTCAGTCCAAAGAAGGATGTTTGATGAACCTACTGATGGTGGTTTCCCTTTTATATGTTGGCAGAAGTTAGTTAGAGGCTAAGACTGTTGGATTCCTTTTCTGGCCATCTGTTTAACAATCTTTCCTAATAGATGATCAGCCCATTAGCTTAATATTGTAACTCAATAAAAATGGAGCTCCACTGCTTTGCCTCTGCCTTAAACATCATTTTTATCTAGAGACCCTTAGTTGTTGTCTCACTGCACCCAAAAAATGTCCTTTAGTCAGTGTTGACTCTTAACATCAAACTTTATCCATTGGCCCTCTGCTTGTAGATGAAGGAGGCGCTCTCAGTCTTCAAACCCTCTGCTTATAGATGAAGGAGGTTTTTCAGTCTTCAAACCCTCTGCTTATAGATGAAGGAGGTTTTTCAGTCATGTCATATCATCAACCTTTTGACAGTGTTATTTTTCCTTTCACTGTTCTTTCAGGATTTGACTGTGATCACAAGAGCTTAATGAAAAACTCTCTGCTCTGTAGCTGCATCCCAGGCTCAAGATCACATTAAGAAGCAGTTGTCTTCTCATGTGGAGCCAAATATTGTCTTCTGGGATGCTGGTATGCCTCTGTCCTTAAAAGATCCATTAAAACACTGTAAAAACACCTAAAATCAGCTTGACCTATGGTACATGTAGTGCTGAGACTTGAGGGTGTATTAGTGGCGTGACCTAGGGCTGTAACCAACTTTATTTGCAGAATGGGAAGGTCTGTCATGACTGGTCTATAGCAGGTAGAGGTTCTTTGGCTTTAGAGTGGTTTTCCAAGGGAGAAATACCTAAAGCGCCACTACCTAACTTAGGGGAGACTTTTTGGATAGATTTGGATTGTTTTTTTGGAGCTGATGGGCAAACTAGTATGGCTGAGGCTAGATAGGACTTTGATAATGAGGTTTCATCTCGTCATGGGCGGACTGAAAGGTAAGAGGGGAAAAAAAATTTATGGGTGTTTTACAGCTGGAAAATTTGACAAATTTTTAGATCGGCTGCTAGAAAACTTGACTGTTATAACTAGTCATCACCAACAAGTAAAAAATACTGATGACTAACAAAGTAAACTCACTAATCACTAAAATTTTGACTCCATAAGCCCAATGGCTACATATTGATATTATTTTCAACCTACAGGTTGGAGATGTTATCTCATAAGACTATTTGATTGTAAAGCTATTGGAGTTTGTTGCTATATATAGTAACAACACAAATTTTCTCCACCTGAGATTCTTATTATATTTCAATGAGTTTATGTCCTATCTTTTGAAAGGTTTTCTTCAATGTCTTAATGCTTATTACTTAGAACTCATGATTGTTCATGCTCTGACTTCCTTTAAGTATTAATCTATGGTATATCTCTCTTAATAGTTTACCCTCAATGTATTGATGTCTCATCACTTAGAATTCATGTATTACATGGTTTGAATTCCTTTGAACCTCAATCTATTGAAAACCTCCTGTATGTCTTGCTCTTTCATTGAAATATTTACAAGCCTCAGCTTCCATAAGGAAAGCCTTGTTATTGAGATCCCTGTCACTGACTCCATAGCCCAATGGTAGTAAGCTCTGATTTTTTCAACCTGCAAACATCTAAAAAAAATACATCAATCATAGAGTTAGCCATCTATTTTTATTATTAACCAATAATATAAAACCCCTTGAGAGAGCCCTCTTTGACTGAAGAGGCTAAGCTTTAGTTAGAAGTGGCTTGAAATAGTTACATTAAAGATGTCTGATCAGCAGCCAATCAGGTACAATTTTGGTGATAACATTTTGTCACCATTGCCGAGGACTGAAGGTGTAAATTTTCCCTAGGAAGAACGACAAAGTTTCAATTTTAAGGTTTGAGAGCAGGTCTAAGAGCAGCAGACACTTAGACACATATTGGTTGTATTTCTTCTCTAGTGACTCCACACATCAAATAATCAATTGGAAGGTGACTCCACTGCTTGAACATGAGTAGCTTGATGAAGTTTCAAGATGAGCTCCATTGCAAGAATAAATGCCAAGTATGCTCCTATGAATCGGTCTCACATCCTTGGTTTTCCAAATCCTATGCCAAAGGTTGAATGGTTAATTGATCTTCCTATATTTAAAGATGAAAAGAAAGACAATGATACTCTTCATTTGGTTAGATTCCATATGCATGTATGCAAACTTAAGGTTCAGTTCCCTGAGGATTGTCTCATGAAGATGTTTATGGCCACTTTAGAGGGAAAAGCATGGTCTTGGTACAAAAGCCCACCAAATGGTTCATTATATTCTCTTGTTGATTTCCATGTTGCATTTTATGAGATGTATGAAGATTTTCATCCCTCCTTATTGTTGGTCAAAGACTGCTGTAAACATTGTGTGAGTTTTATTGAATATTTGGAGAATTGTTATGAAGATGATGAGTTCATGGATGAGAAAATTTTAGAGGCCCTTCATGACAGTCCCTTTCATCACCAAGAATAAAGGATATCCTCTCTCTTGGATGAAAATGAAACCCAACAAAAGTTTATTTATGAAAATCATGTTGCATCCTCTGAGTTTGATGAAAAATTGCAGCAGACTTGTTAGTATTTTGATCACCGGGAGAATGAGAATCATTGCAAACAACAAGAGGAAATATTGGAAGATAATTTCTAAAATATTCAGGTAAAGGAAGAAGTTTATTCTTCATTTCATTTCTTGCATCAGCCTACATCAAATGATGATCACACTAATGAGGAAGTGGATGAAATTTTTTCTTTATCGTTGTCTTCTAATCGGAAATCATTTGAATGCAATTTAGAAGATAAGATTCAATTTCTGGATGAATTTGCTAAGAATATTGGGGAAGACATTGAAGTTTTATAAGGTCAAATGAAACCTTATAATCTTCATGATCAAGATCAGTCTTTTCAAAAGCTTTTTATGCCCGAATATAAAGAGAGGGTGTTGTTACCTTTCTCTTTTGAGATTGAAGAAAAAAACCTTGTTCTTGAAAATCAGTTTGATAGTGCACAATTGAAGTCTTTTGTGGTTGATCAAAGCATGTATGAGTTGTCCAAATATACAGAATTTCTTGGGAATTATCAAATAGATTATGTCTTCTATGATCCTATAGCTGACTACATGGAAGAGTTCTACAGTCCAAATTTCCAGTTATATTTTCATTATGAAGATCAGACGCATCTTATGTTGGCTTGGTCATTTCAGTATCTTGTTTATTTTTGGTTCAAGCGCAGTCAAGAGGTTCAAGTGTCATATCAGATCAATGACTAGCTTCATTGGAAGTTTCATGTTCCTTGAGTTAAAAATGGAGATTGTAGTTGTTAGGGTAGGTAGGAGTGTGTGAATAAGCTCAAAGTTGACTGAGCACCTTTTCAGTAGGTACAAAGTTGGGTTTTCAGCAGTAATCATCAATCTAGAGCCCAAGGAGAAGGCCATAAGATCTTGGTGTTTTTTTTCATAAATTTCAGTTTTTATTTCCAAGAAGGTGGATGGCACTAGAACTACAGGTTCTTTAGTGTACCACAGGGGCACACCATCCAAAGTGGAGCCATTGTTATCACCGATAAAAAATAAGCATCATTTTACAAGGCTGAATAAGTTCATGTGTAAATGGTAGGGTCATAGAATTCATTTTTCATTACTTGGTCAAGGGAAATTTCAAATTTTTCTTGTTTAAACTTACGCTAAGGTCTAAACCCACCCATATTCTAACTCCTTCAAGTCACATCATTCATCATTCTCCGATTCATTTCATTTTCCAAAATTTTTTGTATTTAAAGTTCCAAATTAGCCAAGAAACCACAGTTTTGTAGTGAAATGCACTGTAAAAAGTCACTTTTTTCTACGAAATTGTTGAAAGTTTCGTAGCGAAATATGAAGCAAAACTCTGTTTTCTAACTTTGAGAAGTTAACTTCAAAGGCAGTTTCTGGGCAAACAGAAAGGTATTTTAAGAAACTGAGAGAGGTTATTTTCAAAAACATATCAAATAAAAATAATTTCTCTCACTTTTCTCACAGGTGTTATCAGTTGGGAGATACAAGGATTTATTTGAAGCTCTATTTTCAGAAAACATAGTTTTCATGTTTTACACATGTTTTACAAATGTAGTTTCTGTACAGCTGGAGATGTATTTCAAAATCCCAAGAGAGGTTTTTCTTCAAGACATAATTTCCTACAAAAACCTCCTTCATTTTCTCAAAATAAATCATGGAGTAAGAGATATAGGCTTTGTTCCAAGAACTATTATTTAGGAAAAAACAGGAAAAATCTGCAAAGATGTCTTAAATATGAAAGGTGAGATTGACACCTCAAGGAGCATAAGGTGAGTTGGTTTATGGTTATTTAAGGCTGAGGAAATGTTATATATAATTTTTAGGAAAATTACAAGCTTAAGTTTTCAAAATTTTACAAAAATCTGCATTTTCAACAGTTTCGTAGCGCCTCCAAGCTTGAAGGGCAGCAAAGCGCTACGAAACTACTGTAGCTGCTCTTTTGACTTTTTGACCAGTTATGGAGGGTTTTGAGAGCTGAAATTGATATGAAGGATGTGTTTGATAATAAGGAACCTTTTGCAAAAGGAAAGATTTAAAAATTTTGAGGATAAAGGCTTGTTTAAAAGCACTACGAAAGTGCGCTATGAAACTACCTTACTTTCATAGTGCATTATGTTTCGGTCTTTTTAGCACATTTTGGAGTAGTTTTTGGATAGAAAGAGGTCGTGAAAGAGTTAAATACCATGTAAATAAATTATTAAACACTCAAGGACCACAAATTCAAGACCAGATGATAGCCAAAATATTCAAAGAAGAAGAAGACCATTTACCTAAAACACAGGGTTTTGTTTCCTATTTTGAGGAGGTCATTTAAGTGGTCAAAAAGTGGTGAATACCATCATCTAAATTCGACCATGTGACAACATACTTTTCAAATATGTAATTTATTTTAGTAGATAAGGTTTTTAAAGATAATAATGAAGAGTTTGAGTCCTAGTTGAAATAGGACTGTCAAGTAGGATAGGTGTCTGTTTGTCATAAATTTGATGTTTTATGGTTATGCAAGGTGTCAGTAGGAAAAAATACGATGTATCTAGCCTGGAGGTATATCATCTCATGATGTTACAACTCTATTAAAGGCCATGGGGTCAAATTTGTCAAGGGTTGGAGATTTTTGGCAAAATTGTAGCTTATTGTAAATTCACTGTTTCAACAATACATATATAGGGTTACTTGGCCAACTTGAGATTCTGAAGGAGTTTTTAGTGCTTACTTGTTCTATATTTACCTTTTATGTATCTATGTTTCAGTGGTTTTCATTTATATTACTCATAATTCATCCTTGTGATGCTCTGACTTCCTTTATAAGTGAATTTATTGTGTATTTCCTTGTCTCATGTGTGTGTGTCTTACTACTAAAAACTCTGACCTGCCTCAACTTCCATGTCAAGTAAAATCACTGATCACTGAAATTTTGACTCCATAAGCCCAATGGCTACATATTGATATTATTGGAGATGTTATCTCAGAAGACTATTTGATTGTAAAGCTATTGTAGTTTGTTGCTATATACAGTAACAACACAATTTTTCTTCACCTGAGATTCTTATTATATTTCAATGAGTTTCTGTCCTATATTTTGAAAGTTTTTCTTCAATGTCTTAATGCTTATTACTAAGAACGCATGATTGTTCATGCTCTAACTTCCTTTAAGTATTAATCTTTGGTATATCTCTATTAATAGTTTACCTTCAATGTCTTGATGTCTCATCACTCAGAATTCATGTATTACATGCTCTGACTTCCTTTGAACCTCAAGCTATTGAAAACCTCCTGTATGTCTTACTATTTCATTGAAATATTTACAAGCCTCAGCTTCCACAAGGAAAGCCTTGTTATTCAGATCCCTGTCACTGACTCCATAGCCCAATGGTAGTAAGATCTGATCTTTTCAACCTGCAAACATATAAAAACAATACATAAATCATAGAGTTAGCCATATATTTTTATTATTAACCAATATCATAAACCCCCTTGAGAGAGCCCTCATAGACTGAAGAGGCTAAGCTTCAGTTAGAAGTGGTTTGAAATAGTTACATTGAAGTTGAATGATGAACAGCCAGTCAGGTACAATTTTGGTGGTAACACAACCATTGGTAGATTATTTGAAGTAATTTTCAGAAGGGATACATGTGTACAATGTATCAAGACCCATGGAAAAAGAGAGGATTTTTACGTTGTATGGCATATGTGCTTATCCAGGCTTAGGATTTTTCTCTGGTAAATTAAATTCTTATTGATTTGTTTAATAGCAATATAGTTTTTCATATTAATTCAATTCATTTCAACTGTTCAGATCTTCATGGTCGCTAATGTGTTGATATGTATACAATAATTTCGTAAGTCCTGTAACAAAACGGTATCATGGATGTAAATGTTGTGGACCTTCTATGAAGGCTAGGTGGTCCGATCACCTACGAAAGCTAGTGTATGACTACTCAAGGTTATTCCTCCCAGAAGAACACCCTTATAGAAGAGGAACATCCACTTTCAATCGTAAACCAGAGAGAACCCAAAGGCATAGAATAATGACACCAGCTGAATGAATTGGAGCATATTAGAGAAAGAAGGAAGAGTTTGCAGAAATTTTCGATTCAAACGGGGTTGCGTATGTTCAATGGTCCATAATCATTTGACACCTATGTTGAGAAATTTCCCATTGGGATGAAAAGGAAATATTTATTTTTATGAGATCCCATATTGGGAACAGCTTAAGATTTCCCACTTACTAGTTCCCATGCATATATTTAAAAATGTTTTATGTTCTTTATGGAGGAACATATCATCAAAATAATTTAAGTGGCACATTGGCTGTTAGGAGAGATATTATTTCTTCAAAAACTAAAAATAAACATTTACCAAGACAAGAAACTAGAGGAGCGTTTGGTCCCTCTTGGTCTTTCAAAGAAGATGATGTCCCATTGGTTTTAAAGAAAAATGATCTTTCTTTAGAAAAGGAAGTTATAATGTGTGAGGGTGTCTTCTTTATATGGGTCTTCAATACAACACTGCTTCACTATGGAAGATCGTTTTTTAGGGTTTAAATCGTGTGACCATTTGAACCTTCAATCTTGGAAAGACATACCCTGTGAACACCTAGGTGGGGTATGTGACTTGAGAGACAATGATGATGGTGTCTGTCATTTATTGGTCTCACCAACATTGTGCTCTGATCTTGAGGAGAGATAGAGTTTTTAGTCAAGGCCTTGCTATGTGACAATGCTGGTCGATATGATGAAAATAGATGTCTTCCCAATCCGTCTCTTCTTATGAGAATTATTCAGATTGAGAATTTCCAAGTACATTGTATGGATTATGAATACCTTCCTAGTTAAGAGGGAGTGTTGAAATATGTAACTAGGTTCGGAATTCATAATGACATATGTAATCACGATTTTTGTATTTAATATAAAGAGAAAAATAAATTTATTATTGATGTTCTTAAGGCATGGGTTTCATGCTCAAGGGAAATTTATTTTTAGGTAAAGCACCCATTGAGTGCTTCTAAGACTTGTCATTTAGTCTACAAATCAATTGAGTCATTTTCATGTATTGAAGACCCATTTGGGCATGTTACATATTGTAAAGAAAATTTATTTGAGTCAAAGTTGAGTCAAACGACCCTCCAAGATATCTTCATGATGCTAAGATCAATTGAAACTTCTCAATTGAAAAAGTCGGCCTAAAAGGAGCAATTCAACCTAGTGGGAGACCTATATATAAGTAATGCTTTGACCTCACTTATCACACTCACTCACTTCACACAAGTTCGATCAAGAATGAGGAAGAAGGTGCAAAGAAAATAAGGACAAGGAGAAGGAAAGAAAAGCGATATTTTTAGACTGATTTTGGGCTATTATTCTCCACAAGTGCGAAGGAATTAGGTCACATCTTGAAAAAAAAATGTCGAGTTTCAGAAGTCAATTTAGGGCACGAAGAAGGACACTTTTCAAGCTGAGCTATGTAAGAGAGAGAACCAAATCAAGTGAAGAGGAAAGGAGGAATAATACATCACATGTAAAGGCTAGGGTTTCTATAAAAGAATCTACTAGGAAGTCAAAATCGCAGAAGAATCTGTTGGGAGGACAAATTTGCAGAAGAATCTAATGGGTGTTGAAGTTGTAGAAGAATTTGTTGGAGGTCAAAATTACAGAAGTTTTTGAGGAATTTCTGAAAGGAAATCTCATCAATAAGGAAATATTTGACTTGGTCTTGGAGGGTCTTGGTCAAAGGTCATAGGTCTTGTAATTGGTTAATTTAATTTCTATAAGAAGAGAAGAATTTTGGTGGGTTTTCCTCTTAATTTGAGAGGTTTTGGCCCTGACTGATCTCCTATATGATTGTTTCCTCTTGTTTCATTGTTATTTATTTTTTGGTATATATTTTATTATAAGAACACAATAATAATCAAGTTGAAGAAGAATCTAATCAAGATAAGTAAAAAGACATCACAAGAAGTTATCAAAGTAAGAGAAATCACCTAATCTAGCTGCCCTAGATTTCTCAACACTCGATATTTTTAAAAACTTACCAAAGGGTCAAGAAGGAATGTTTTTGGGACGGCCTTAAATCTAATATTCAATTGTTTGTGGTAGAATGTTTGATTTTCCAACAAAATAAAATAGAGACAATTAAGACCCGAGGTATTTTATAACCATTAGCCATTCGAAGTCAAGATTGGCAGGAGGTCTAAATGGATTTTATCACAATTCTATCCAAGTATGAAGGAACAAGTGTCATCATGGTGGTAGTTGACATACTTACCAAGTATGCACACTTTTGTACACTGTTTCATCCTTTCAAAGCCAGTGTAGTCACTACTGCATTTATGGAAACAATTCAAAAGATACACAAAAACCCAAAGATTATTGTAAGTGATAGAGATCCCATTTTCATTGGAAAATTTTGAACATAGTTGTTTTCTTGTCTTGGTACTCAATTAGCTCATAGCTCATCTTATCATCCTCAATATAATGGGAAAAATGAGATAGTAAACAAATGTTTGGAAAAATATATTGTTAGGTCCCTATATTATTAGTATAGTCCCTTATTATTGTACTCCTGTAACCCCCATATTGTTATTATTGTGCCCTTACATTATTATTGTTAGGTCGGCTAGGATTACATTGTGGCCCCATGGACTCCTATATATAGAAAGGAGGTTTTTTCATTTGTATCATCTAAGAATTGTTCATTTATGTAATGTATTGGAGGTTTCCCCCTCAAAGTGGCTTATTTATAAGGCGTTGATCTCTCTTTTCTTCTATTTTTGGTGTTGGTTTCATAACATTTGGTATCAGAGCTTTGGATTCTAGGGTTTCGCTGCTCCAAACAGGTCATCATGAAATTTTCACTATAAATATTTTTATACAAAGGCTCAGAAGCTAAAAATTTTATAGAGCGAAGCCGAAATCCTGAGGAATGTTGTGTAAAAATTTCAGATCTTGGTTCGCAATATTTTCGGAGATATGATCTGTGGAAGTTAGTTTTTTTTAGGCTCCCGAATTTCACCCAAAACATGTCATCTTGGAATTTGTTCTATAACCTTTTTTCTACGAAGGTTCAGAAGCTCAAATTTTTACAGAGCGAAGCTGAAATCCTATGGAACTTCCTATACAAATTTCAGATCTTGGTTCACAAAATTTTCAGAGATATGAACTGTGGAAGTTAGGGTTTTTTCAGGCTCCCGAATTTCATCTCAAAGAGTTGACCATGGGAAAAGCGTCATAACTCTCTCTCTGAGCGTCGGATTAGAATTCTTTAAAAAGTGGCCACAATTACACAGATTATAGTTTCCTATGTATTAATTTCAAAGCCGAAGGAGGAAACGGGGACACGTGGCACGTCGTACAATTTCTCTTTGCCGTTTCAGTCCATAATTAGGTCATTGTGGTAGATTGGATATAACTTTGCCTTGAATAATCCAAATCAGGTCATACCTGCGGCATTTGAAAGAAGATTCAAAGTGCTACTACAAGGCAAAATTTTAGATATTGAAGATCCGAAATCATAGAGATAATTCAGCTTCAATATCGAGGTCCTCAAAAGAAAGAAAAAGGTGTGTATTTTGTTTCCAAACTGCATAAGTCTTGTTTGAAGAATCAATTTGAATTGATTACAAGGGCATATTGTAGAATATATATCAGTATTGGGTTCTAAAATGCCCCCTAAAAATAATTCAACACCCATTAAGCCTTCAGAAGGCTCTACTATGGCTCATGAATATGAAGAAATGCAACATGACATATCAAAATTACAAGAGCAAGTGCACCAAATTTCTCTTTCACAGAGAGACAAAAAATGAAATGGATGTTTTGAAGAAAAGCATGGAAGCTACGATGGATGATTTGAAGAATGGTATGGAAGAAAAAATGGAAAGTTTGAAGGAAGACATGGAAGGTTTGAAGGAAGGTTTGTCAAAGTTGATACAAGAAATGATTCCTAATGGTGAAAAGATAGTAGAGGAAACTCATGATGAGAACAAAATAAATGTTAATCGTGATTTTATAAACTCTAATGTTGGATTGAAGAACCACCATATTCTAAAGATGGATATGAGGAATTTTTATGGCAAGGATCCCATAACATGGATACTACATATGGAGCAATATTTTGATCTCAGTAATGTGCAAAACACACAAAAGATACGCATTGCAACTTCACATTTATAAAAAAATACATTTGTATGGTATCAATGGCTTTGCTCCCGTAAAAAAATTGTCACTTGGTCAATTTTTACGAAGGAAATAATAGCACATTATGAGGATACAATGATCAACACCTTCTTTAGCCAATTGATAAATCTCGAAAAAAAGGGTTCAGTGGTGGAGCACATTGAGGACTTCCAAAAATTGAATATAAGGGTAACTGATATTCCAGAGGAGCACAAGATTGATGTCTTCATAGGTAATCTAAAAGATAACATCCAACATGAAGTTCGCATTTGGGAACCTGATTCATTGGAGAAGGCATTCAGGTTGGAAAGAAAAATTGATTGTAAAATTATGGCAACAAGGAAGCCTACCACTGACATATATAAAGATGGAAGTTTTGCTACTCCTAGACTTCCAAAACCTACAAGGTTGACACCACAGCAATTGGATTAAAAAAGAGAAAAAGGGCTTTGCTACAGTTGTGATAAAAAATACACTAAAGGTCATAAGTGTGCTGAGAAGAAATTATTTTACATAGATTGTGAAGAGGAGGAAGAAAATGAACAAGAAACTTCAAAAGAAGAGGATATACACCAAGAACCAACCCTAGAAGAAGAAGAAATTAGTTCGACCATATTGTGTAATGCATTGGCAAGAAATTACCACTCCTCAAACTCTCAAGATAGAAGGACATATCAAGAAGAAAAATTTAATAGTGTTGATTTATTCGGGTAGTACACATAATTTTATTCATTGTAAGGTAGCCAAGGAATTGAATTGTTTCCTATAACCAGCACTAGAATGTCAAGTGATGGTTGCAAATGGAGGAATTATAAATTTCTCTGGAAAACGCCATAATATCAAGATATCCATGGGGGAATATGTATTGAATAGTCCAATACTTTCCATCCAAATGGGAGGTGATGATGTTATACTAGGAGTACAATGGTTACAACCTTTGGGGATGTTAGCTTTTAATTTTCAAGAACTTTTCTTGAATTTTTTTTCGGAAGGAAAGGAAATAGAATTATCGGGTATTGCAGGGAAGCCAGGAAAGATAATAATATCTAATGTCATGAAAAAGCTTCTGAAGAAATAACAACAAGGCGTAATTTCACAATTGTGCTCACTAGAAGTTCCAACATCAAAATCATCTATTTCTCCAGATCTCCAAAAAGTCTTGGACAATCATTCCAAGGTGTTTGAAACTCCAAAAGGACTCCCACCTATTCGTGATCATGATCATGCTATTCATTTAATTCCTGTAAGTGTTCCTCCAAACATTGGGCCTTACAAATATCCTTATGCCCAAAAGAGTGAAATTGAATGTATGGTTGTAGAAATCATGTTAGAGGCTGGTATAATTCAACCTAGTCAAAGTTCTTTCTCTGCTCCAGTAGTATTGGTTGCACAAGAAGGATGGATCATGGTGCATGTGTCTGGATTATAGGGTGTTCAATAAGCTCACTATTAAATATAAATTTCCCATTCCTGTGATTGATGAATTATTGGATGAATTACATGGAGAAATTTATTTTACCAAGTTGGATCTTCGTTCAGGATATCATCAAATTAGAATGAAGACTGAAGATATTCTCAAAACAACATTTCAAACTCATGAGGGTCATTATGAATTTTTGGTCATGCCTTTTGGCCTTACCAATGCACCTTCTACATTTCAAGGGTTGATGAATTCCATTTTCAAACCCTGCCTTAGAAAATTTGTGCTAGTATTTTTTGATGATATACTAATCTACAGCAAGTCTTGGAAGGATCATGTTCAACATGCTGACAAGGTGCTCAAACTATTAGAGGAGAAACAATTATATGCAAAAATATCCACATGTTTCTTTGGAGTACAAGAGGTGGAATGTTTGGGTCATATTGTATCTCACGAGGGTGTTAAGGTAGACCCTAACAAAATTAAAGCCATTAAGGAATGGAAATTCCCCACAACCATAAAGTAGTTGTGCGGATTTCTCGGGTTAATAGGGTATTATTGCAAGTTTGTTAAGAATTATGGGAGAATAGCAGCACCTATAACAACATTATTGAAGAAAGATGCATTTTCATGGACTCCTGAAGCAACTAAGGCCTTTGAACAGCTTAAAGAGGCAATGTGCCTAGCACCAGTCTTAGCTATGCCAAACTTCACAAAAACGTTTATTGTGGAATGTGATGCCTCAGGAAATGGAATTGGTGTTGTTTTAATGCAAGAAGGAAGACCCATTGCTTTTGAAAGTTGTCCAATCAAAGGAAAATATTTACAAAAGGCTATTTATGAGAAGGAAATGTTGGCAATACTACATGCACTAAAGAAATGGCGACCTTACCTAATGGGAAGACACTTCAAGGTAAAAATTGATCAATATAGTCTTAAACACTTTTTGGAACAAAGACTATCTTCAGAAGAGCAGCAAAAATGGGTCACAAATATATTGGGTTATAACTTTGAAATCATCTACAAAAAAAGGAAGCTAAATGTTGTTGCAAATGCACTCTCAAGAAAGGATGAAGAGGTGGAAGCATTGCTTTGTGCCATTTCTATTATCTAAACAGATTGGATAACCGAAGCACGGGATGAATGGAAGAAGGACGAAGAAGTGTGGACACTCATTCAAAATTCCCAGCAAGATCATCATACATATGATACATTTATTTGGAAAAATGAATCCTTATGGTACAAAGATCAATTATATATTTTCAAGAATTACCAACTA
This sequence comes from Pinus albicaulis, assembly GCA_034641835.2. Taxonomy (NCBI): domain Eukaryota; kingdom Viridiplantae; phylum Streptophyta; class Pinopsida; order Pinales; family Pinaceae; genus Pinus; species Pinus albicaulis. The sequence continues at coordinate 260,260,147 of CM076583.1, forward strand.
AAAAAAAATATTCTTTTGGAATTGCACACTTCTCCTTTAGGAGGACACTCGTGATTTTTAAAATATTACCACAAGGTGAAGAAATAATTTTTCTGGGATGGAATTAAATCTAATATTAAAAATTTTGTGGCATAATGTTTGGTTTTCCAGCAAAATAAAGTTGAGACCTTTATCCATTCCAAGTCAACATTGGGAGGAGATTTCAATGGATTTTATCACAGTTTTACCTAAGTCCGATGGAAAGAGTGTCATCATGGAGGTAGTTGATAGACTTACCAAGTATGCACACTTTTGTGCATTATCTCATCCATTTAAAGCAAGTACAATTGCTACTGTATTTATGGAAACAATTCAAAAGCTACATGGAAACCCAAATATTATTGCAAGTGACAGAGATCCCATTTTTACAGGAAATTTTTGGACAGAATTATTTTCTTGTTTGGGTACTCAACTAGCTCATAGCTCATCTTATCATCCTCAATCAGATGGTAAAACTAAGATAGTAAATAAATGTTTGGAAGGATATCTTCGTTTTTTTGTATATGATAAGCAAGCACAATGGGTCAAGTGGTTACCTCTCGTTGATTGGTGGTATAACACTTCCTTCCATACTACAACAAAAATGACCCCATTTATGGCACTTTATGGATATCATCCACCGTCCATCACATCTTCTTTAAGGGAAAATTCTAGGGTTCAAGCAATGGAAGTTCACATCGAGCATCAACAAATATTTCTCTAACTCTTAAAGGATAACCTAAATTTGGCACAAAATAGAATGAAACAAAAGTCATATCAACATCACAGTGAGAGAAGTTTTGATGTAGGAGACTGGGTATTTTTATGGCTACAACCATACAAACAAATGTCCCTCAAGCAAGCTAAGAAGGATAAAAATTATCGCCAAAGTATTATGGTCCTTACAAGGTGTTGCAAAAGATTGGTACTATGGCATAAAAATTGGAGCTTCATGCTTCTTCGCGAGAACATCCAGTTTTCCATGTTTCATGCTTAAAGAAGGTTATAGGGGACAAACTTCTAGTTCAAACTGTTAGTCATCAGTATTATTACCTGTTATTGATGACTATTTTCCTTAGCTGAGTTTTCTAGAAGTTGATCTCAAAACTGTCAATCTGTCATCTAGAAAACACCCCAAAACAATTTTTGTCCTCTTACCCCTTCCTATCAGTCTATGATGAGAACGAACCCCAGTTGTCAAGTCCTATCTAGTTTCAGCAAAGTAAACCTGTCTATAGCTGTCATAGATGTAAATGTTTTGCTATCATTTACCCTTGTTTCTCATGCCATTCACTATCCAAAGGTTGAAAAAGTGTCTGCAACTCTATCCCTGGTCATCTTGTCATTTGAACATCTGATCATGCCAAAGAAAACACTCAGAATATGTGAAAGTTGTCCCTAAGTTAGATAGTGGTGTTTAGGGAGTTTTTCCTTGGCTAAGATATCCTAGGCCAAAAAGCCTCTGTCTAGTACCTGTCAACCTTGAATTAGTTCCTATTTTGCAAAACAAGCCTTTTTCTATCCATAGGTTGCACACTGTTAAGAGGTCACTTTGTCTCATTCCAGAAGAAGTTCAACAAAGATCAAAATCAGGAAAAAATATTAGGATGTTCACTGTCTAAAAGAAATATACTTAGATCGGGAAAAATCTCCATGAAACACCAAAGGAGCTCTCCAAGGTTCAAAAGCATATGTTTTTACATCTCTGCAGGGGTGTAATTGAATGATGATTAGTATGCGAATAAGAGCAAAGGGACAAGTTCAAATAGGTCTCCCGTTTTGAAGGGGTTTGCCATCAATGAAGCAAAGGAAGTGTAGTGAGTAAAGAGAAACTGATATGTATGGTTGTAAATCCAAAAAACTACTTGAAGAACATAGATCATCCTCCAAGTCACATGAATACAAAAGACTGAGTGATGCTGATCAGTAGTTCTTCATATTCTCCTCCAAAAGAAATGCTGCCCAATATTTCCAAAGGGCATCATCATGTAGGGCATAAGAAGACAGCTACTTATTATGCTACCTTGAACCTGGGATGTGAACATTAGTCAAAGGAAATTTCAAGGTACCCTGAAAACACAGTCAAGGGAAAGTTAGTTCAAAGGTGTCCAACAGTGAGCATTATCCTTATACCAACCACTTTATTCACTCCCTAAAAACTTCACAGTGATATGATACCAAGCAAAGACATGTATTGTAGAGAAATGACATAGTGTTGAAATAAATGAAATTTCATGTGTATGATGATAACCTCCTTCATGAAAAGCAGATGGTTAGAAAGCATAATGACAGAACCTCCTTCAAAAAGCAGAGGGTTAGGAAGACATTGTTGTGGCCTCCTTCACAAAAAAGCAGAGGGCCACATGTTCTTAAGTGACTTTAGAAGCTGTTGTGCGCCACCTCCTCCAAAGATGAAAAGAGGATGCATAGCAGGATTAAAATTATGTTTAAGAAAGTTTTCTTTTGGAAATACAAGTTGAGGAATAGTGGTGACATGAATGAAAGATGATAAGTTAAAAGGCCTTTTTCATATCACAAGAAAAAAATTGACATGCCGGTGTTAAGGGCCTCTGATCTTGTGTTTATGAAAACCTCCTTCAAAGGATAAATCAAAGGTTATAATTTTGATTAAAACAACCTCTTCTGAATGGTGAAATTGATAGACCAAGCTCTATTTCTAGTCATTTCTGCAAACTGGTATAAATAATCATTCACACAGAAGGTGTATGTGAAAAGGGCATTTTTATTTTTACAAATCCATTATGGTTTATCATAGACTAACTCCCTCCAAGTGATGATTGAAAGGCAAGCATCAAGAGCTACTTTTTCAGATCATTCAAAAGACAGAGGGCATATTGTTGAGATAGGTGAAACTTTCACTGTTTTAAGGCCTCCTTCACAAACGCAAAGGATCAGCTCTCCAAAATATTTACAATATGGTTCATCTTATACAAAGGGTAAATCAAACATATAGGAAACCAAGTCTTGGTCAATGCAAATAATTTTCTTTTTAAGATATTCTAAAACAGAGGCTACGTTAGTGGTTTTAAAGGGATAATCTCCTTGGTAAAAATCAGAGGATCAAATCATGGTTGGTAGGCCACCTTCATCATACTAGCAGAAGACCAAATCATGGTTTAAGGACCTTTTTCATTTCATAAAATAATTAAGTTGCATTATGGTGTTAAGATGGCTGCAGTAGTGTTTTTATGGTGACCTTCTTGTAGACAATCAAAGAAAACACATGGTTTAAGGACCTCCTTCTCTTCATACAACAGTGGTTTTTACTTAATGGTGCCAAAGAGGCTGCAGTGGTGTTTTTATGATAAACCTCCATGGTAAACAAGCGGAGGCAAAAACATAGTTTTAATAGCTCCTTCACATCATAAACAAGGGGTTATAAAATCATCAAGATATGATATGGTTGTTAAGAAATAGTTCCTTGAATATGGAAGAGTTAAAGAAAGATTGTTTAAAAAGGGTAAGCCATTTATTAAGAGATACAACGGTTGTTAAAGATTCAACCCGTAAACAAATGCATAAAGCCTTGTTCGAATACAACTCCAAAGGCAAAAGGGGTGTTTTCATTTTCAAATTAACAAGGAGGAAACAAGGCATTTCAAACCCTCATCGAGTATAAAAGGGCTCGTTCAAACTTCATGACCATCATGAAAAAAAATTCACGAAGGAAAGAGCAATTTTTGAAGGCATGTGCAACTTTGGAACGTGCGGCACGCCTGTAGGTGCTCACTAAAGAAAATTGTTAAAGGTGTGGTGCGCCTATGCAGTTGCGTGGCACGCCTGTGCCCGACGTTCAACGGGCGCCCAGGGCCAACCCGACAGCTTGAACGCAGCGCGTTTTTGCCCGTTTAGGCCTGCCCAGCCCAGCAACCATCTTTGAATGTGGCACGTTTGCCCGTTTAGACCCACCTGGCCCAGCAACCATCTCTGAACGTGTTTTCTGCCCACCTGGGCCCATACTCAAAGGATTTCTCGAAGGTGCCAAGATCAGATTTTGAACAAGACTCTCATCTCCAAACATAGAAAAATACATATTATGAAGGTATTTATGTCTCTAGGCCTAGACTTTGTTTAAATTTAATGGAAAATTTGGTATCAAAGTGTCAAAGAAACAGGGAATGAAGGAGGAAATTTTTGTTGTCGAAGGGCTTGTTGTTTGAGTAGCTAAGGGAGAAAACATAGTTACTCTTGAACACTGTCATATTTATTTAACTATAGAGAAATAGTGATAAAACAGCAAAGGCCTTTTGGCAGTTTTAAAGGAAGACTGGTTGTTTTAAGTTTGTAAAAGTATAATCACAGTTTTTATAGAGCCAAACTTTGTGTGCTAAAAGGGGAAAAGAAACTGATCTTCATCAAACAGTTTATCTACTAGCCTAGGAAAGAAGGATAACAGTGATTTCAAAGGGAGGAACCTAGCTGTTTTCAAGAAAACCATCTTTGCCAAAAATCACAGAGAATCACTATTTAAAAACTAGTGCCTTGTGAAAGTTTAAAATTGGTTTTTCAAGTACATAAAATATCATACAGAGTTTGTTTTGAAAATTGCTTACTAAGTGATAGGGAGACTACTTTTTTTAGAGAAACAATGATCATTAAAGAGGGATAGTTTGTTAAAAGGGAAAGCACAGTGTTTTTCAAGAGTGTACTCTTTTCTTAGAGAGGAAGGAAGATAGTGATTGGGTGAAATAGTTTTGATCAGTTTATAAGGGGTTTGCTCACCTTTTAAAATAGTGATTTCAAAAGCAGGGATCGAGGGGAAATAGTTTTTGTGTCAAAAAAAAAAGGGGACTTGTCTTTAAAAATCACAAATAAATCTTATTAAAGGCCTCTTTGCTCGAAACACAGTGCTAGAGAAGTAAATTTGTTTTCATTTAACAAATACTTGTTTTCCAATTAGAGAGAAAAACAGTGCTCAAAGAAGGGGTCTATTTTTTAGTACAGTTCAAGGCCTTGTTTTGGTAAATCAGTGAGGGGTATCAAAAGCAAAAATGCCTCCAAAAAAGAATAGCATAAGTGGGTATCACAATAGGTATGAGCCTTTTACAACTCAGGAAGTGAATGAATCTCCTTCAGTACTCTTCAATTTTCATGAAGTAGGGTGCTTGGATTTTTGCCAAAAAGTCCAAGAAGTAAAAAATCACTCTCCTTTGACTCATTTGTTTGCTTTGAGGCTGCAAGGAAAGCATGTCCATCTAGCAGGTCTGGATTTCAAACTCTCTCCTAGGGCTATCTCCAAAGCTACTAAGATCCCCTATATAGGAGAACAGTGGTTCAAACAAACATACCTAGATCTGAATCACTACAAACCCTTTCTAAAACTAGACCATTAGGATGCTTGCCAAGCTATTTTCCATTTTTCTCACTTATTGAGCAGCTATGCCCCCCTCATGAAAGTCATCATGAAGTATTTCACATGTGAAGGGAGGTTTTCCCGGATTTATGCCTATCACATCACGCTTCTTATGCATTTCACAAGAACTCAGTTGTTGAACCTACCTTTTTTCCTCTACAGAAGCATTGACAAGATTTCCTCTACTATCCAAAAGAAGCCCTCTACTCAACAAAAAGCTTGTTTATTTCACCATTCCCTTATCAAGATCATCATCCTCCATCAACTTGAAAAGAAGGGAGTTTCTTGGGACTCTTTCATCTCCCATCCCGATTTTTCCATTGCCTCTTCATCTTATGTGCCTTCCTCACCATCCACTCATCATGTTTCTCCTTCTTATAGTAAATCCACTCCTAAAAGAAAAAAATCCCATATGATTGAGAGTGAAGAAGAGAAGAAGAAAACTAGTGATGAAGAAGGGAAAAGTGACAAGAAGAAAACTAGTGATGATGAGGGACAAAATAGTGAAGGAAAAGAACACAGCAGTCATGAAGAAAGTAGAGACAGAGATGAACAAGACATTCCTCAAGAAAACAAACAAAGTGGTAGCCAAAACAGTGATGATGAGGTTCATGACAGTCTTCAAAGAGACACTTATGATGAGAAACAAGACAACCCTCAAGCAAGCAATGATGATGGCAAGAAAACACCAAACAGTGAGCATTTCGAAGGGGGAAACATGGAGCAAAAAGATCAAAATAGTCCCAAGGGCAGCCAAGACCAAATCAGTGACCATGAGCATAACAGTGGTGAAGACAAACAAGGCAATCTTCAAGCAGAAGAAAACAGTGACAAAGGTGAAGTTGGAGCAGATGATGATGGAGGCCGCAAGGTAAAAGACCAAGTTGAGCAAGTACAAGTAGATAAACCTCCTCTCTCTTCTCCTCCACATAGCCAAGACCATGTGCTAGCTGCCTCTCCTAGGCAAGGGGCCATGACTCTTCCTCCAAAAGTGACGAAGCCTAGAAACACTAGATCAGTAAAGAAGAAGATCACTCCAGCAGTGACTAGAAATGTCACAAGAGTGCTAAGAAGTAGAGGTAAACTACCTAAGAAGAGTATTATTGAATCACCAAAGAGGAAGAGGACCAAGAAGTCTACCCAAGGCAAGGGGAAAGAAAAAGAGGAATAACAGGAGAGTAGTCATGAGAAGGAAAGGGAGTTTGAAATCATACAGATAGACAGTGATGCTGGAGATGATGAAGCTAGGATTCTTGAGGCTCTTTTGCAAAACAGAGAAGCCCAAATTCATGACCTACAAGTTGATCTAGAAAGGTCAAAGGACCTCATACATGTTCTACAGATGAAAAATAGACAAATGAGTGGTCAAATGGCAGTTTATGATGCCCGAGCTTTCAAGAACCAAAGGGAAGCCTACAAAGCACAAACCAAGCTTGAAGAGCTTATGGGCGAATTTGATGATATTGAAGAAGAATAACAGCCAATGAGAAAGAGGCCTAGGAATATGGGTCTCAAGAAAGCTTTGGAGAAAAAGAAGGAAGAGGAGGCAGCCCTTGTTCGATCTTATCTTCTCACTCATTTGCTCGCCCAATAAATAGAGAATGATAAAGAATCATGGCTTGAAAGGGGAAACAAGAATTTGGAGGATAAATTAGAGAAAGCTAATAGAGACTTGAGTCTACAAAAGAAAATGATCGAGCACTACAAGAAGTTGAACCAATTTGCCCGAAGAAAGCTCAAACTTGCTCAAGAAAGGCTCAAGGCTGCCCAAAAGAGGCGCCCGGTAGAAAAAATGGAGAAAGGCACATCAGGACTTGAAATCTTGGCCTCATCTTCCTTACATGCTTCTAAGAACCCATGGGGGGCTTGCTCGCCAAAATTGAGCAAATTTTGACAAGATTTTTTTTTGTGTTTTTTGGCCATAATTGCACATTTTTCAAGGCGCTTCCATGGGTGCTAGGAGCATCCTCAGCTCATGAAAGTCATTTTTTTGGATGACTAAATTCAGGGCAGCTACTCACAAATTTTCAGATCCAAAGGAGGTGTTTTGGTCCCCCAAAGAGGCGAAAAACAGTGATTTTTTAACTTTCTGCCTCACATGTCAGCAAGGGATACCTTTTTGGGTTTTTCCACTCAGTCCATCTTTTGACATACTTCTAGGGATCAGTTTGTGAAAAAACAAGTATTTCCAGAAACTAGACACCTAGGGATTTTCAACGAGCCATCACGGGCCTTGTTTTGACATTGGGAGGTACCTCAAAAGTGGTCTACAAGACAGGCAATTTTCTGCTGCTACGTTCCTATAGCATTTTGGCAAAAAAGGAAGATTTCTAAAGATGCTCCTCCAAATGTACGTTAAGCCTTTTTTATCTACTGTCAATCATTAAAAGTCAATTTTATTTCCATTTTTAGAATTTTAAGATATTTTGAAAGATATTTTCTGCCTTGGGCTTTGCAAAGCCTCAAGGACAAAATCAGATATTTGTATTAGGCCAATGGGCTTGCTAGTTGCTCTAGGAGGGTTTTCCTTCTCTTTGGCCTATATAATCCAAGAGAATTCATTGTAACCAGAGGCTGAACTTGATGATATAGAGAAAATACATGATATTACAAGCTTTGAAGAAACACTTTGTCTCATGATGTGGATGATTTCTTGTTTGTCTTGGATGGTGGAAGAGGACTGTTTGTTGGATTCCTTGGCTTGGTAAATGGTATAGTGTTCCTATCTGTATGTTTTCCTTAGTTTATCATACATGTTTCCATGTTTCTTGCTTGCTGTAGGTCAGTAAAGAATAGATTTGAGACATGCCCATGGAGGCACCTCAATTTTCCTAATTTCATTACAGCTTCTATGTTTTTCTTCTTTCTTAGTTATGTAAAAGAATTCTTAACTGCTCTTTGATACCGTAAGAACTTGTTATCAATTTCATTAATGGTAATTATGTATGCTATCTAGTATGATTCATGGTATGCCCTTCTTACTCATAGATATCCAAAATCCCATCACTGAAACCTTTCTTTGAATATTTGATTGTCCTAGTTAAACCAAAGAGGTCTTGTTTTGATCTTGCCCATTGCCTATGCTCTGCAATCTTAGTTCAAAGTTCCCAATAGCTCAAAATATGATGTCTAGGAGTTCCCTCTTCATAGATTGAGTTGTTTGTTTGACTTATTTGTTTTCCCCAAAGTCTGAAGGTGATTTTCCCAAAGTTAGAGGGTCTTATACTTCTATGTTTCACCTAAATGTTTATTTTATGCATCTATCAGTTTGAGTTTCATCTATAGTGATTAATGGTTAGCCCTACCACACGGACGTTTGCTGTAAAACTATTTTTGCTTAAAAATTCTTCGTCTTTCACAAACTTAGTGTCCATCCCATTTCACTCCACCTAAAAGAATCCATTTTACCTCGACCAAATCGGCCCCTCAATATACCTTGTCCACCCTTTGAGGAAGTCTCGACCTTATCGACCCCATAGCCCAGTTGATATGAAAATATTTTATCTATATATATTTTGATCAGTTCTCCCTCTAAAAACCTAAAACAAACTAAAAACACACTTAAAAACTAGCCTACAATCAGATACGTAGAAAGAAAACAATTTTACATTCTTTGCACAAATAGAGAGAGCCCTCTCTGAGTCCAGGAAGGCTAGGTCCTTGGGCTCCAAAGTTGGTTTGATTTTACCCTGTCATTTGGCTTTCCAATCTGCCAAATCACGGGACACCAACACAAACAATATTGCCAGAACTTAATAAAGAAGGAAAAACCATATTGGAACCTGAAGCAGTCACAGAAACAATAACTTGACAGCTATGAATTCGATCAATTTCAAAGTATCTCATCAAATGGAAGAACTTACCCACTGAATATTCTACATGGGAGGATGAGAATTTTATACAGAAGCACCCAAAGCTACTCAAGCGTTGAGGACAACACTTTTTTGAAGGAGAGGAGCATGTTAGGTCCCTATATTATTAGTATAGTCCCTTATTGTGTTTAGTGTAACCCCCTTATTATTATTTTTGTACCGCTGTAACCACCATATTGTTATTATTGCGCCCTTACATTATTATTGTTAGGTCGGCTAGGATTACATTGTGACCCCATGGACTCCTATATATAGAAAGGAGGTTTTTTCATTTGTATCATCCAAGAATTGTTTATTTATGTAATGTATTGGAGATTTCCCCCTCAAAGTGGCTTATTTCTAAGGCGTTGATCTCTCTTTTCTTCTATTTTTGGAGCTAGCTTCATAGCATATATTCATTGCTTTGCATATGATAAGGAAACACAATGGGTCAAGTGGTTACCTATGGTAGAATGGTGGTATAACACTTCTTTCCATACTGCAACAAAAATGACCACATTTATGGCACTTTATGGATATCATCCACCATCCATCACATCGTCTCTAAGAGACAATTCTAAGGTTCAAGAAGTGGAAGATCACATCAAGCATCAAGAACAAGTTCTCCAAATATTTAGGGATAACCCTATTCTTTTGATGTGGGTATTTGGGTATTTTTACTGCTACAACCATACAAAAAAATTTTCCCCAAGAAAGCTAAGAACGATAATAAATTATCACCAAAGTACTATGGCCCTTACAACGTGTTACAAAATATTGGTACTATGGCATACAAATTGGAGTTGCCTGCATGTTCATGAGTACACCCATTTTCCATGTTTCATTCTTAAATAAGGTTATAGGTGACAAGATCCTAGTTAAAAATGTATTTCTAGAACTTGACGAGGAATAAAAAATCATATTGGAGCCTAAAGAAATAATGGAAACAATAATTCGATAGTTACAAAATCGATCAATTTCAGAGTATCTCATTAAGTGGAATAACTTGCTAAATATTTCAGATGAGAGGATGAGTGTTTTATACAAAAGAAACCATAACTACTCAAGCATTGTGGACAACAATTTTTTAAAGGACAAGGTCTTGTTAGGTCCCTATAATACTAGTGTAGCCCCTATATTGTTATTGTGTGCCCCGTAGAAGCCCACTATTATTATTGTTGTGCCCTTACATTATTATAGTTATGTAAGCCCTAATTATATTTTGACCCTTTAGACTCCTATATATACCAAGGACGTCTTTTCATTTGAATCATCCAAGGATTTTTCATTTATGTGATGTAAAGGGTGGTTATCCCCTTGAAGTGGCTTATTATTTAGTTATTGATCTATATTTTCTTATGTTTCTATGATACTTTTTTATCTAGATGCATTAAAATAGTCCAAAATTAGGGGCTCCCTTAGATATTTGAATATCATTTTCACTACTTGCATGTGTGATTCCTTATGGGTTGACAGGAATATTTCCATCATTCCTACTGCCTACATGATGTATGTTCATGAAGCTTTCATATATAGACACCATCCAATCATTGATTTGTAGAAAGTTGCATCTATTGTAGGAGATTCATCGTCCTTCCTTAGCTTGCAACCTGTAATCATATGTGTGCTTACAACAAAACACTCTTCCATCCAACTTTCTTAAACATATCCTTGAGGTACTTTGTTTGTGTTATGAATATTCCAACATCGATTTGAGTAACTTGAAGTCCAAGAAAGAAATACAACTCTCCAATCATTGACATTTTGAATTCTTTTGACATTTCTTGGGAAACTTTGTGAGTTATCTCATCAATGTTTCTACCAAAAATCAGATTATCCACATATACGAGTGTGATTAGTAGATTTTCTTTGTCCATATTCATGTAAAAATTGCTTCATGCAACTCCTCTTTTGAATCCTCATTTTTGAAGATACTAATCCAGTCTAGCATACCAAGCTCTTGGAACTTGTTCTAATCCATACAAGGCCTTCTTTAATTTGAAAGAAAACTCTTTATTTTCTGATAAGTCAAACCATTTTGGTTGTACCATGTATACTTCTTCTTTCAAATCTCCATTTAGAATGGCTAACTTCACATCCATCTGATATAATTTGAATGCTTTAGAAAAATAAAATTCTAAAAACATCCTTACTTCCTATAATCTGGTAACATGAGTGAATGTTGCTTCAAAGTCAATTCCTTCAATTGAGTGTATCCCTTGCACACGAATATTGCCTTTTTTATGATGAATTTTCCATATTCATTCATTTTTTGTATACACCCACTTTATTCCCACGACATTCATATAATTTGGACAAGGTACTAGTTCCCATGTTCCATTATTTTCAATTTGGTTAATATCTTCTTCCATTACCTTTATCCAATGTGGATCTCTCACTTTCTTGAGTGAAATACTTTGGTTCAACTAGAGATAGTAAGGTGATATAACTCCCTTTTGGTGTGTTTGTCATATTTCTTTGAGTTTGTATTCCTCCATCCACATCTCCAATGGTTTTGTCTTCTGGATAATGTTTTTGTACAAACCTTAACATTAATGGCATTTGAGATGGTTTCTCCTTTTGATTTTCTAACTACTTCTCTTATTTTCCAACACCTTCCTTTGGATCTGCAAGGATAGGTTCTTCTTCATTAGTTGTAACAACCTATTTTTCATGAAGATCCTCATCTATATTTACATTTATTCTTTCAACTATCTTTCACAAATGATTGTTGTAGAATTTTCATACCTTGCTTCTTAACGAATATCCAATGAAAATTCCTTCATCAACACGTGAATCAATTTTTCCTGCTGAAACATCATTAATCTGCATAAATTATTTTCTTCCAAATATTCTGAAGTGCTTCACAAAGGTAGGCCTTCATTTTCATATTTCATATAGATTTTTATCATTGTTTACCCGGAGTTGAGATCTATGCATGATATATAATGTTATTTTTTCCTGTAAATCAACTTCCAACAACATTGTTATTGTAGTATCTTGTATGGATCTATTCTTTCTTTCTAATACTCCATTTTGTTATGGAGTCTTAGAAATAGAAATTTCCCTCTTGATTCCATTTTTTTCTCACAAAATTCATTGAATTCTTTTGAGGTAAATTCTCCACCTCTATTTGTTGTTAAGAATTTTATCTTCAACTCACTTTCATTTTCAACTACTACTTTGAAAGTTTCAAAACAATCTAGTGCTAATGACTTATATCTTATTTAAAATACCAACATAATTTTAGTATAATCATCTATAAATAATATAAAGTATCTTTCTCCTTGTAGAGATGGAGTTCTAGTTGGACCACACAGATCTGCATGAATGATTTCCAAAGGCATTGATGTTGATAATTCCATGTATTTTAAGATGGTCATGGTTTTCTTTCCATGTTGACATGGTACACAAATAACATTTGTTGGCTTTGAGATTTTGGGGATGTCTTTTATAGCTCATTTTTTTGTAATATTCACAAAGTTTTCAAAGCTTAGGTCTCCCAAATGCTTGCGCCATAACTAGCTTTCATTTTATTGACTCATGTAACATATTTATTCTTGAATTTCATTGAGAATATATACATTATCTATTGTTCTTACTCCTTTTCCTACTAGTTTTCCTATGGATGACCTCCTTATCTCACAGGATTTGGCATGAAAAGTGAGATCATGTCCTTGATCACAAATTTTGCTGACACTCAAAATATTATGCTTAATCCCTTCATTGTATAGTGCATTTTTTGCTTTTCCCTTGCCATTGATGAGACTCACTACACTTTTTCCAACAACTTTAGTAGACCCATTGTCTCCAATGGTCACATTTCCATCCTTTTCTATGCTTAGTGAGATGAAATTTTTCTAGTCACCTGTCATGTGCCTAGAACATCCACTATCTACAAACCATTAATTTTACTTTTTCTGAGCACACAAAGTCATATTGCATTTCTCTAATTTATATTCTCCAGTCTTCCTTCTCCAAACTTTCTCTCTTGGATCTAGTGGAAAATTTTATGCTTCATGGCCTAGATTATTGCATTTGTAACATTCTAGAATATACTTTGAAAGTGGAGAAAAGGAATGATAAGTTTTGATTTTTTCTTGCCACTTTATGCCAACAATATTTTCTTGGTGATTTTCCTTATATGCCTTAAAAAAAATTGCTTGATGACCAAAAATTTTGCAATAGAAAAAATATGCAAGAATAATAGTTTGATGCATGTTAGTATAAGTTTGTATTGATGAGATAATGATTTTGGGGAGGGACCACTTCTCATTCCCTGGTTGAGCCTTGTTTCCTGTAACATTATTATGATGAGATCCTTTAAGAACATCAATAAAAATTCTAGGTTTTTCTTCATGATTAACACTGGTATCTTCCTTTGAATATGAATATTGTCCTATATGGCCAAGTCTAGATTTGTAATGTGGCAGTCTTTGGGAAGTGAGAATAATATCCAAGGTTTGAAAACTCCTTAAATTCTTGTTTGTTTTGTACAACTGCCTTTTTAAAGATACTAATTCAAATTCCAAATTTTCACAAATTTATTCCTTTTAATTTAGTTTATTATTCAAGGATTCTTCTTTCTTGGTTTTAAGAGAGATGATTTCCTCAGATAACTTTCCATTATTTTTCTTGAGTCTCTCATTTTATTCTATGGCAGTAATAAATAGTTCATCTATATTTCCTTTTTCTTCTTCTAGACTTTCATCTTCTTCTTTGAAATTATTTGTTTCATTTATTAAGGCCATGAATAATACTTATTTGCTTCCAACATATTGTTCTTCTTCATCAGAATCATAATTATCTTTCTTGGAGAAGAAAGTCTTTTTTCTTGAGCCTCTTTTCTTGAAATTCATTTTCTTAGGTTCATCTTCATCATCACTGTCATCTTTAAAGGGACACTTGGATGCATAAGGTCATATTTTACCCCATTTAAAACAAATGAGAGGTAACTTACCTTTGAGTTTCGATCCTTTCTTCAACTTTCTGACAAATTGCACAATTTCTGTATCATAATCATCACTATTGCAATCACAATTCTTCCACTTTCTTGATGACTTTGATTCCTTGAATTCAAATTCCTTATGAGTTGAATTTCCTAACCTCATCTCATATGTTGTGAGGATTCTATGAAGCTCATCCATTGATAGAGAACCCAAATTTTTTAGTTCTTATATTGCACAAACCTTTGCATAAAAATGATCTAGAAGGGATCTTAAGACCTTTTGGACAATCATCGTTTCATTTCATTTTTCACCTATTCCTCTGAGAGAGTTGACTACTTCATATACTCGGAGAAAGTAAGCAACAATATCTTCTTCATCATTCATCTTGCAACTTTCAAACTTCCTTCTAAAGGTTTCGAGATTTTCCTTTTTGACCTTGTCATCTCCTTCATAAATACTGATGATCTTGTCCCACATGTTTAGCTATTTCAATACCCATAAGCTTGGTGAGTTATGAATATGAAAAACCACTTGTTATATAATTCAAAGCCTTGGAATTTACCACATACAATTTATTTTTGTCTAGGTCTATTGGTAGAGGAGATGGGATTTTGTATCCATCTGTTACAGTTTTTCAAACCTCAATTCCAAGAGACATTAAGTAGTGCTTCATTCTGAGCTTCAAAAAGGAAAAATTTGTTCCATAAAATTGGGGAACTTTAGCATATTTACTAGTCATTATGATTCAAAAATAATTCTTCCAGTTGTTAGGATTATCTTGAAGAAGATGGCTCTAATACCAATTGTTGGAAATATTGAGAGGGGGGTGAATCAATATTTCTTTCAATTTTTATATTATGCAAGTTAATATTTTATCACAAATTCAACTAGAACATAAGAATTAGAACAAGAAAATGATTTTATTAATGAAGACATTGAGGAATCCAAAAATAATATACAAAAATTCAAGTTCCAACTTGTACCATAATAATTCTAATTTCTTCAAGGCTCCAACCTTGAATGAGGACTCCAATCATAAGCCACAAATCCAGGCTTCAACTTGGTCTCAATGAGGACACCAATCCTTTTAGGCTTCAACCTAAACATTTCCAATATACTTCTTTCAAGATGTTATTCAAAATATCTCCAAAGTCCACTCCAAAGTATTCAAGAATCTACTTCAAAATGATCTTCAAGGTGAACTTTAAGGATGATTAAAAAGTAGCTTAAGGATGCCTTCAAGTCTGCACCAAATCCTGCTACACAAAGATGTCTTCAAGTCCGCTACAAAGGGTAACCAAGTTTTGTCCAAAGGGCCTTCAAATCTGCTTCAAAAAATGGTCAACAAGGCCGCTCAAAATTTTGCTACAACATGTTTTCAAGTTTTCTCATAAAAGGTTATTGCAAGAGTCCTCAACAATGCTCCAAATATGGGATAATATCGGATCCAAATATGGTCTTTGAAGCAACTCCAAAAGGTATTCAAAATCAACTCAAAACAATTTCAAACTGTGCAGAAATGATTGCTCCAAAGCTGAGGTCAAGTCTGCTCTTCCATAAGGCCAAAGTCTACTTTAAAGGGTCACCAAAGTCTATCCAAATGAGGTTGAGATACAGACCCTGAGATAGTCCCAAAAAGGTCAAGTTCTGGACCTTATTCCCGAGTCTTTTACATGCCCGAAATCATAGAGATCACATGTCCAAAATCATAGAGATCACATGTCCGAAATCACAGAGATCACAGGCCTGAAATCACAGAGATCGCAAATCCAAAATTTAGGTCCATAGTTTGAGCTTTAGGTCTCCATATGCCAAGTTGTTTTTGTGCTTGAGAGGTAGGCATCTGAGGTATAATTAGGCAGTAAAGGAAGGCCAAAAATAACTCGAGAATTTTCCGAAGAAATTGGTGAAATTAAAGCCAATAAACTTTAACCAAGCAACCAAAAATGTCCTTCCTTCACTTTTTTGTTGGGTTCATGAGATACGAACCTTTTTATTCTTCCACAGGTTCGTATACTCCTTGTGCTTGCTTGATCGAGAATGTGGTTGAATGGAGGAGGAATGACTTGTATTTATACAAGTTTAATCATACTGAACCATCACGATTGTTGAAGAGGGGGAGGAGGTGGGTGGGCGGCGACTTGTACTTATGTAAGCCGACTTAACAAAGATAAAAAAAAATAAATAAATAAATAAATTAAAAAAAAAAAAAATCAACTTGAAAATTCAATTTCTCTTCAACAAAGAATTAGAAGGCATTTGAGTACTTGTTAGAAAAGGCTTAAAGTCCTCTTTAAACCTATACAAATTTCTTTTTCAATTAGACAACATTTTACTTAAATACAAATTAATTTCTCCAACAAACATTATTATTAACTAATAAACACAACTAGTACTAAATTAACGAAATAAAAATGAAAGGGTGTATATTTGTACAAGCTAGAGTCTACAAATAAATTAAATTTACAACTAAACCAATTTGGTTACAAAGAAAAATAAATCCCTAAGTCTTGGGAGCACATTGAACTAGTATCATATAAATAACAACAAAATTCCACGTCCTCATGAAAATTAATGAATAAAAAAATTACAATATGAATAATCTATTATTCATGTTACATTTTTGGTTGATTAGAATCCTCAAACTTGTAAACAACACTTTTAAATGATTAAGGTTGTAATTGTGTTATTAAACAACACTTTTAAATGATTAAGATTGTAATTTTGTTATTAAACCACACTTTTAAATGATTAAGATTGTAATTTTGTTATTATAAAATTATATATTTCAAATTTTAATCAAAATTATAAAAATCATTAAAAAAAAAATAAAAATAAGTTACCTAACATGTGTAAATAACCCAAAAAATAGAAAACAATATTCTCAATGTTAAAAGTCAATATTTTGTATTTAAAAAACCCAGAAAATAGAAAGCAATATTCTCAATTTTAAAAGTCAATATTTTTGTATTTAAAAACCCCAGAAAATAGAAAGCAATATTCTCAATGTTTAATTGTCAATATTCCTCTAGGTTAAAAAGTCTCTTAGATTTTCCACTTCGATTCACATAATTGTGGACATGGACTAAAGAAACATACTATACATATTCCTCTTGCAAACATTTTCTTATAAAAATAACTTTGAAAAGCTGTGCCATTCAATACAAAATTCTTCCTCGATCCATTCAGCGTACCCATTTATGACTGATTTTAACTTTACGCGTGGATTCCAAACGAAAAAAGTTCTAAAACAACTTCAACTTTAAAAGTAGATTCCCAACAAACAAAATTTTCAAATTAACATAAAAATAAAAAGTCTCCAATCATTACATTTCACCAAACTTAAATGATTTCGAATCATACAAATCACCGTACCTCTGCGTGGAATATACAACCATATTCCAACCTTGAAAGGAGAGTAATAAAATCAAAGGAAATCTGAATGATCAGATTGTTTAATATTAAAATTATAGAAGTTCATAATAGCCATAAGAAAGAAAAATTATATTTAAAAATAAATACCTAGAGATAGAGATGTATGAAGAAGATGTGTAATTTTTTTATACATAATAAAATTAGGTGTAGCCTAACTTATAGATGAAATAGTCTTTTTCATTTGAGTTCACTAAAATTGACAATATGATTTCAAGATTTTTTGTTTTTTAAAATACATTTTTGAATGCATAAATGGATTCAACACTCTGAAAAACCCCTGCTACACTCGAATTATGCAAATTAAGCAATTTAAACTCAATTAAAAAAAAAAAAATATTTGTTGGATTTTGATTAAAATTAACTAGAAAAAATGTTGTGAAGAAAGCAATTTGGTCTACAAGTTAGATTGCACAGTGTAGTCTAACTTATAGACGAAATAGCCTTTTTCACCGAGATCACCAAAATCCAGCAATACAACTTCAAGAATTTTTGTTGTTTAAAACACATTTTGAATGCCAATGTGTTGCCTAAGAAAACTTGGGAGGAAATGGGAAAAACAAAGTTGCAATGGTCAATGAGTCAGATGAGGATGACCAACCAGTAGAAGATCATCCCTATAGGAAGGCTATCTGACGTTATAATAGATATTGAAGGAGTGTATGCTGTTGCACATTTCTAAGTAATTGAGATTGTAGATTATAGAAATCCATATCCAGCACTACTTGGATTGGATTGGGATTTCGATATTGACGCGATAATCAATATGAAGAGGAGAAAAATGGTGTTCAAAAAAGGTGATCTGAGGGTCATTGTTCCTTTACACGCACCAGAAGGAGTGCACTATATAAAGGCTATCCACAATGAGTACTATGACACAGATATTGAAAATATCTACAAGATAATAGTTAAGGAGGAAGATTGGATTAATCCCACTGCATATGGAAGGCTAAGTTGGGAACAAGATAGTTCTTGTATTTCAAAATCTGATGAAGAACTGGTTAATTGGTAGAATAGGTTGCGTGAAGTCTCTACAAGACGATGTAATAGAATTACAAGATAACTTTGCTGCATAAATTCAAAGGTATGTAATTTTACTTATTATGATGGGATAGTAGATATGAGTGTTTTTCTTGATGAATTTGAAAAAGAATTTCTATAAGAAAAAAGGTTCCAAGCATTGGATGTAGCCCTGAGATCTACACTTGCTAGATGGTGGGGTACTCACAAAGAAAATATTGAAGTTGGAAATAATATCACAGATTGATGAAGATCAGATTTGGCCAAGTAAATACCAGAATTGAAGTAAAATATGATGGTAAGGATGATCCCCAGGAGCTTATGTGATCTGAAATGGGTGGATAACTTGTTATGCTTTGCAAGCACCTCCCACGCAGTTAAACAAATTAAGATCTAGCTTATACTTGACTCTGTGGAATTGAATTCTTAATTCAGGTGTATGTTTTTTAAACTATTTTAATGCTTTAAGTGTGAGGAATAACACATTTGTTTTTGCTGATGTTAAGCATGTAAAACAACCATAAAGTGCAGAAAATAAGCATCAATACATAACAACAAATTTAATAAAGGAGTTCACCCGAATATCGTGGGCTACATCTCCTTGAGCCTATGTAAACTGGCTTGGATCTTTAGGATTATGATGGAAAATTTCTTTTACAAGTTACTAACTCAACTCCAATGGTTATTTGTGTTAGTTTGTTGTATTCTACAGTATAACCAGATGACTGTGGATTTCTTACAGTCTATTGAAAATAATATTCCCTGATTATCATTTATTTTCATAAATCTCACTGCCTTCATTATTTCCCATTTAACCTATTCATTATCTCTCATTTTACCTTTTTCAATACCCTTGTGATTCTGAAAAGCCATTTTTGACCTGAAAACCCCTCATTTAGCCTTGCTCCTTTCTTAAAGCCCTCTTCCCTATGCTAAAACCTCATTTTCCTCAATAAAATCCCTTCCCCTTCACTTAGTTTCCTCTATTTTCATTTAAAAACAATGTAAAAACCATTTTTTACATTGTTTTGAAACAAATTATCCTGAGACCCACTCTTTTTAAACAAACCCTGTTTATTTAAACACCTGACCCCTTATACGTTTAAACTGCCCCGCTTTACACCTTTACCTTCCGCATCCATATAACCCTGGCCCCACCTTATGTTAAGTGCCTCTGCTTTAATATACCCTAGGCCTCGCATTATAAAAGCCGCGTGCTATATTTAAACTCACCATCACATTCAAAGTCTCGGCCCCACCTTCCTAACTAACCCGTGACCCATTCTCACTTGACCACCGTCGAATCTCCGCCTCCTGATCAGACGACCATCACACCCTATCGGAAACCCAAAAGCCTGAGGTTTAAAAACCTTTGGGGCTTGTGAAATAGACAGTTTTCGCACCCCTCCCCACCGCCACGCGTCGCCCCCACAATTTATCACATACCCCCCAACCAATACCACTAACCGCTTACGCGCCGTGCGAAAACCACAAAACCGCCTTTCCGCCCACAATGAAACCATCGACCCCTTTGACATATTTTTAAATCGTGTGCTGTCGTGGTAAATTCCTGAAACCTCTGTGCTAACCCCTGCAACACTTCTAAAGACCTAGAGGGCCACAGCCAAATGCAGAAACCAAAAATCTTCCAATATCTGGACTCTGTCCACGAATTTTCCTACTACCTGCAAGCCACCATTGCTCCCCACCCTGCGGATCTCGTTTTTATTTATAATTGTTTTAATTTTGCAGGTGATCGATGTATCAAAAAATGAAATAATCATATTTATTTTCTAAAGTTCCAAGAATTTTTTAAAATAGGCTCTCTGGGTGTTGATCTAGAAGCTTTGTTCATCAAAGGATTAGGAGCGGAAGAAACAATCAAAAGAAGCAATGGATCATGATTAGCAAGGATCATATAATTACTCCAAGGACAGAAAGGTTTCTTCAAATAACAGGGTAAAAGAAAAGAAATTTTTTACAGTGGCCGCGCAGACAGAGATGAAGACAAAAGAATAGCACAGTTAAAGTAACGATGAAAGTTAAAAGAAATAAAAATATCAGTCAAAGGTTAAAAATGAAAAACAGTGAAAGGAAAAAGGTAAAGGAGAAAGTAGATAAAACAACAAGGTTTAAGAAGAGATTACAGTGACAGTAAAGGAAATAAAGAAAAAGAACAGATGAAAGAACAGAGTGAGAAAGTAGAATTAAGGAAAAAGACAAATCATGGTTCGAAGACAAATCAGAGGATAAATCAACAAAGAAAATAGAGCCAGGTGACAAAGCCACTCAACATTTACTTCTTCACAGTAAAATTGGCCACCTACATCCTAATTTTGATTTAATAAAAGAAGCTACAGTTAATACTACGGCCAGAGATATTTTGGCAGCAGTGTAGAAGTTATTGTAAAAGTTAATGTTTGAAGACAAGTAGTCAAATATATTTTAAAAGTTATCTCAACAGTAAATTAGAAAGTTATTACTACAGTAGGTTAGTCAGAGATATTTTGGCATTGAGCCTTGCATGGTCTCAATTGTCAAACATCATTTACTCGGTAGTAAATACAAATATGTCACCCTAGATTAGGGTAGCCTCCTCATCTACAGTTAAATACTGCATGTCTTGTTCATTATTATTGTTGGTTGGTTGGTTGCTAAGTTGGATTTTGCTCAAGACTCTGAGTTGCAAATATTATTGCACTAGAGCATTGTAACGGTTTTGAGTTGGACATCAGTAATATAAGCATGTTCACAGGATTCTTGAGCTATGCTAATGGTGATGTTATCCCTCTTTGTTAATGTTTTCTCCTCTTTTTTCCATATTGTACATCAATTTCTCTGATACTAGAACATAAATTTTAAATTAAGATATGTTGTTTTGGCACCTTAAATTTGTCTGTTATTTTTTATCTTAATGTTTTCCTCTAGAAAGTTTAGCTAAAGAATTCAGGGATGTCCTGCTCTTTAGTTTCTCTTAGCTGTTATCTTAAGGTTTTCTCTTAAAGTTTAGCCAAAGAATTCAGGGATTTCCTTCTCTTTAGTTTCTCTTAAACTGTTATCTTAAAGGCCTTCTTTGAAGTTTAGTTAAATAATTCAGAGGTGTTCTTCTCTTTAATTTCATTGAACTGTTATCTTGAATGTTTTATCTATATGAAAGTATAACTAAAGAATTCTTAATTGCTCTTTAGTATTACTAGATTGTTGTCTTGAGGCTTTCTTAGTAAAGTTTAATTAAAGAATTTAGAGGTGTTCTGCTCTTTAGTTTTACCAAACTGTTATCTCAAAGGCTTTTCTTGTTGAAGCATAGTTAAAGGATTCTTAATTTCCCTTTAGTTTTACTAAATTCACAACTTGTTGTCATCTCATATTCATCTTACCTAAGAAGATCCATTTGATATAGTTAGCTTTCCCTACGAAAACCCTTGAAGAGTTGATGTACAATTTAACCCTTTTATGACTCCATAGCCTAATGGATTAAGCTTCCCACATTCTATCTGTACAAAATACAATCAATCAATGAAACAAAACAAACAACCCCAAAACTTCCTAACTAGCCTAAAATCAGAAGAATATAAGTAGAAAGATAAATCAGTTAATCATAAACACAAAGAGAGCCCTCTCTAAGACTAGGAAGGCTAGGTCCTTGGACTCCAAAGTGAGTTGATGTGGTTCCCTGCTACTTGTTTGTAATATTCCAAAAATTTAGCCTTCAACTAAATGGAATATTATAGTTTGTTTTATCACTAGGTAGGTGAATAAGTGGGTGGGGAGGCCCATAAGTCTCCTAAGAAGCAATAAAAACACTTCAAGTGTGAAAGGAGACCTTTTTAGTAGCTAAATAAAGCTCCTCCAAGTGTGAACAGGGGTTGGATCATGTTGATTCAGTTAACTTTGACAAAGTCAACAGTGCTGTTGAGTGGGGATTAATTGAGGAGTAACGCAGTTTTGGATGGAGGTTGATTTCATGAAGGAAATGACCTAATTAAGTGCGGCCAAGGGCAAGGAAACTCATATTCTATATAAGGAAGGGGATGGAAGCCATATGAGGTTGAGTTTTGGAATATTATTTTGTATATGGTCTGTTTAGACTACTTGCATTCTCCAAATGTTTAGTTGAAATTGCTGTGCTATTTAGCACCGGGTGTTCCCAAGCGGGAATCCCACCTCTTCCCTTGAGAGGCCTCTTGGGAGAGCATTGCATTCATTTCCACATTTAGGTTTTCAGGCCAAGCTACAACTTTCTTCATCAACGTAGTTTCTGCAGGTTATTGTGCTGTGTTGCAGGGTGCAGCAGTGGAGGATTAGATCGAGTGTCTTCAAAGCTTTTTTTTCAGTGAAGGAAGGTTTCCATCCATTGGGAGGCCTGTAAAGAAGCCCCTTGGGCTTTATTAACATATTTGGCACTAGGCCAAAGAGGATTTATCCCCTACAGCGCAGTATCAGTCCAGATCTACGTTATTTTAGGGAGGAGTTGTAGGGGTTGTTTTGAGAGGTGATTTCTTCAGCAGAGGATCCATTCTTTCATCCGGAGGATCTATTGGAGCAGATATTTAGTTCTCTACATCAGATTCGCCATATCTTCTCATTTCATTTTTTGTAGTATATCTTCATCCCTAGGGCTTCATCTTACATTGGCACATTGTGTGCATTTTCCGGAAACCCTCTTGGGTTGTCTTGGAAAGCTGATCTAGTCCTTGGATACGTATGTTTAGATTATATTGGGGCCTATATCAGTATTTTTACATCATTGTATCATATCCAGGTATATTTATGCATAATATAACTTTGCTTTAGCAGCTCTTCGGCATTTTTTGTTGCAGCATCATCTCACTTTTGAGAGTGTCTATGTATTGGAGGCTTGTGTAATCACATTTTATAGTTTGTGCCTCATTGTTTTGTACTTATTTGTTGCATACATGAGCAATAACATGGTTCTATATTGGTCTCATGATTTCATGTGTTAAATACTTGCTGTTGCTTTCATTTAATGAGCTATATTGCTGCTATTTCCCTTTTGGGCATATTACAGTGATATCAGAGCATAATATTGGCTCAGCCTGTGGATCTCAGCCATTATGCTATCAGAAGGAGAAGAAGAAAATATGTATAGCAAAAATAAAAATAAGACTCTATTATTTGGAGGAAGAGAGGAGGAAGAGCTCTCAAAGATTTTTCTTTAAACTATGCAGAGCATTAAAGGAGATCTCAAGAAGATAAGAAGGGACAAAGAATCTCCAAAGGAGTTTGGATCTAAAGCAAACTCTATATTTTCACATGATGAGGGTGAGCATGCAGCCACACATTATCATTCACAGCACAGTCATATGCCCAGATCTACTATGAGGGAGATGAAAGAAGAAAAAATGCCTAAGAAGGAGTCTCTTCGGGATTATTTGCAAGAATATGAATCTCGGACTAAGAGGTTCAAAGATCACATCAACTTCCAAGAGTTATGCAAGGTCAAGGTGGAGAGGAGCAAGTAGCATGATATCAATAGATTTTTTCTATCTACTTTTGATGGTTCACCGAAATGTTCAACAAGAGCTTAGGTGTAGGAGCTAGACACCTATTTGTAGTAGTACCAAATATCAGAGAAGGAAGCCATCAAATTTGTAGCACTGCATTTTGGAGGTAAGGCCTATCCTTGGTAGATATTTGAGTCTTTTTCATTAAGAAATGCAAATAATTATTCTTATGCGAAGTTCACTAGGAGAATAGTGGAAAGGTTTGGTGAGAGACATTCTGAAGAACCTTTGGTGGAGCTAAACAAACCAAAACAAAAAAAAACTTTGCATGTGCTGGAGGAATATGAAAAACAAACTCCACTTCAGAAAACTATTGAAGAGGATGATATCTTGCACAATACCTTTCTAGAGGCAAGATCTATATCTCATACTCCTGAAAAGGAGGGCATGGAGATCTTCTTCTCAAAAGAGGATCCTCTTATTCAAAGGTTTCCCATTCATGTTGAAGGAAGAGAGAAGGCTGGGGGTAACAACATTGTCACATATAGAGCATATCTAGCACCTCATGCAGAGGTAGATGGAGCACTTGCTCCAGCAAGAGGGATTCTTGTATCATTGCAAGGAATTCCCCAGGATCTCATATGTGGAGATCAAGGCCCCATGAGCAGCATGTGCCATTATTGACAGATTGTGAAACCATGTAGATGGAAGGAGGAGGTAGGGAGGATGACCAACATCATATGATGAGGATCACACACCCCTATATGTTTTAGAAGGTTGATGCACAGAAGAGGCAAACTGATTTGCTTAGTGAGGGTAGGGACAAAGTTGTTCATTCGCATGTACAGTCTACTCTTGACATTAATGTCTCACTGCATGGAGTCATTCCACCAGGGAGACCACAAGACCAGAAGATGATGAGAGATGCTTCACACTTGGTTTCACCACTCATTTATTCCAAAGGGGTGGGGACCATGGGAGGACTTGATACAGTGCAGAGAGTTTGGGGTAAACTCAAGGAGAAGGGAGACATTCTCCCATTTTCAACATTACCCACTCTCACTACATATTCTGCGCTGACAAAAATTGATCCAGTGTTGGGAAAAGGCACCACCATGGTGCAAGGACGTTGCTCCATGGATTTGGAGAAACAAAGGGTACTTCCTTTGTGGAAGGAATCCTCCACGTGATGGAGGCCACTCATGCTTACATTGGCCAAGATCAGGAGGTTATTTTTGGATGGTTGCTTCTCATGGGAGGCCAAATTCCAAAGGTCACCACTTCTACTTGAGCATGATCAGCTGCATGATGGGCATGGTAGCACTTTATAACCACAAATTTCAAATGTCAAATAATATCTCCCGGCTTATATACTTATCTCTGAACCTTATAACAAATGTTTAACTTTTCAAGACTTCGTATTAATACTCGACGCTTTCTTTATAAACAAAAAAATTGTAATAAAGCTTTTGCTCTGGGCCCCACCTATATATATATCAATAGCCAATCAAATGCACCCCGTACCCGGTTATCTTCCGCGCATATTCATCAAGCGGTCACCGTTAGATGGCCCCTTCCCAAATCAACAGCACACGGCAATATCGCTTGGCTTCCCTGGTCGAACGATAACGTGCGATGGCGTGCTTTGAACGGTGGTTTTTCGGGGGTCCACCTCGCCACGTGTCGAACATTGAATGGAATCGCTCGCGTTCAGAAAATACCGCTCAACCCGCAAAAGCAGTGTGATATGGGCAATCCGGCTTTGTAAATCCGCTCGCGGTTTTTCTACAGTGATTAACCAGGATTCCCGTCGGTTTACGCTATTCTTTTATCCGCTCCGTTTTCTAACTCAGGGTTCCGTCTCGGTTTATCTCTTTATATATCGGGGTTTCCATTATCATAAAACATACCTCGCCTACACGTGGGATTTATTCACAGGGTTTATCCAAACAATTACAGGGAAATAGATAGAGAAATGCGGACTTATAAAACCACCACATTCAACGATTCCACACGGAACCAGCGTACAATCGTCTCACAATTAAACAATTTCTTCACAATTAACGGTTCGAGAAAATACAATGGCCAACGAGCACAGAAATTATTTAACTGGAAACAATTGTTAACACAGAGACTTTATTACAGAAACTCTTCTCTCTTCCGCCTCCTCCTCAATACATCCGAGGGATTACATTTATATACATAAACATTTGTTTGTTTGGTTCCTCTCTGAGGATCGGTTAGTAAATCAAAAGCCTAATTACAATTATTCAAATAAATGAAACTGACAGATGGATCAATCCAACTATTCAACTTCTACCAATCCTAACTAATCTAAATAAAAGCAGTCAGCTGAGGTATTGACACCTAGTTGTTACAATTCAAGGATTTTGAACCCTCCTAGCCACAACATGTGGACAAACCTCCTACATTGCTGGCTAGTGTCTAATTCCCATGCATCAGACTCCCGAGGGAAATATTCTTCATGGGCTCCTTTCCATGAGCTCTTCCACTGATCTGCCTATCTTCTGCAACATTCCTTCAGTCATCCAAGTGGCATCTTCCTCTGGCTTGTCCTTCCATTTGATCAAGTACTGAAAGTACTCCTGTCCTCTGGTCCTTTTGAACACTCTTTTGTCCAATATATTCTCTGGTTGCAATGGTTGTGCTGGAGGTAGCTGCTCTTTCCACTCAATCTGTCCCTTGTCTGCTGATCTTTCTTCTGCACCATTATCTTCATACTTGTACAAATCTGCAACATTAAAAATGGGAGATATTCCAACATCAGGAGGTAATTCAATCTCATAAGCATTTGCAGAAAACTTTCTAAGTATCTTGCATGGCCTAATCTTTTTGAACTTCAGTTTGTTATACTGCTTCTTTGGGAATCTCTCCTTCCTCAAGTGTGCCAAAACTAAATCTCCTACTTCAAAATGAACTTCTTTTCTGCTCAAGTCTGCTCTGCTTTTGTATCTGATGCTGCTACCCTGTAGTTGCTATTTCACTTGTTCATGTATGGCCTGGATCTCTGAAGCAAATTCCTCACCATCTGCACTCCTCAGTTTTTCCCTTCCCATATTTCTCAACTCTAATATTCCTCTGGGGTGCATTCCATAAACAATATGGAATGGGCTCTGCCCTGTGCTCCTGTTTGGTGAGTCATTATATGAATATTCTGCTTGGGGAAAAATATGGTCCCACTGTTTGGGATGCTCTCTTGCAAGACTCCTATTCACTACCTCAATTTGTCCATCAGTCTGGGGATGATAAGCTGAGCTGAAACTTACTTTGGTACCAAGTTTCTTCCACAGTGTCCTCCAAAAGTGACCCACAAATCTGGTGTCTCTGTCTGAAACAATACTCTTGGGCAACCCATGCAATCTAACAACTTCTTTGAAAAACAAGTTAGCAACATGGGTGGCATCACTAGTTTTATAGCATGGAATAAAATGTGCCATTTTGGAGAATCTATCCACCACAACAAAGACTACATCATTCCCTCTCTGATTCTTGGGCAATCCCAGAAAAAAATCCATACTCACCATGTCCCAAGGCCTGTCTGGAATAGGCAAGGGAGTGTACAATCCTGCATTCTGGCTCCTTCCTTTAGCATATTGACAGATTTTGCAATTCTTCACAAACTTATCCACTTCTGTTCTCATCTTAGGCCAGTAATAGAAGTGACTCAGCTGCTCATAAGTCTTATCAGTACCAAAGTGTCCAACAAGTCCACCACTATGCTTCTCTTTGATCAAATTTTCTCTTATGAAACATTTTGGTACACACAGTTGGCTTCTTCTGAATAACAAGTCCTCCTGCAGGAAATAATCCAGCCACTAGCTTCTATCTGTTAAAACAGGGTTACTAAATGCCTAAAATGCTTCCTTAAAATCTGGATCTGTTTTATACAATTCTTTGAGAAAATCAAATCCTACAACTTCAAAATTTGTTTCTTGAACAAGCATGTGCCTCCTACTCAAAGCATCAGCTACTTTATTTTCTTGGCCACTTATATGTTTCAAAACAAAATTAAAACCTTGGAGATACTCAACCCATTTAGCATGCTTATGTTTCAACTTGGGCTACTGTACAATATACTGCAAAGCATGATTGTCAGAATATAATACAAATTCCCTGGACATC
The DNA here is from genome assembly GCA_034641835.2 of Pinus albicaulis. NCBI lineage: Eukaryota > Viridiplantae > Streptophyta > Pinopsida > Pinales > Pinaceae > Pinus > Pinus albicaulis. Next base: position 260,288,399 of record CM076583.1, read on the forward strand.
AAATAATGTCTCCACTTCTTTAGTGCCTGAACAATTTCATAGAATTCCTTCTCATAAGAGGAATACTTCCTTCTGGTGTCATTTAAATTCTCACTAAAATATGCCACAGGCCTATCATCCTGACTCAACACAGCTCCAATGGCTTCCCCACTGGCATCACACTTTACTTGAAATAATTTAGCAAAATCAGGCAGGATCAAAATAGGCTTCTTTGTTATATTTTGCTTCAAAACTTTAAAGTTTCTTTCTGCTTCAACAGTCCACTTAAATGGTTGTTTGCTCTTATTTATTGTCTCAATGATGGGTGCATTAATCTTACTGAAGTTTCTTATAAATTTCTTGTAAAAACTGGCAAGTCCATGGAAACTTCTTACCTCAAAAACGTTCCTGGGTGAAGGCCAATCCACAATTGCCTTAACCTTTTCTGGGTCCATCTTCAATCCTTCTGCAGAAACAAAAAAACCCAAATACACCAACTCTTCCTTCATGAATGAGCATTTCTTCAAATTTATCAGCAGTTTCTCCTGGTGCAGCTTCTTCAAGACATGATTAAGATGCCTTAAATGTTCTTCTTTAGTTTTGCTGAAAACTAATATATCATCCAAATACACTATCACAAATTTACCAATGAATTCTTTCAATACTTCATTCATAAGTCTCATAAAAGTGCTAGGTGCATTTGACAACCCAAAAGGAATTACCATCCATTCATATAATCCTTCATTTGTCTTAAAGGAAGTTTTCCACTCATCACCCTCTCTTATTCTAATCTGGTGGTATCCACTTTTCAAATCTATCTTTGAAAAATATTTAGCACCACTCAAACAACCCATCAAATCCTCAATTCTAGGCAAAGGGAATCTGTACCTGATTGTGATCTTATTGATTGCTCTGGAATCAGTACACATCCTCCAGCCTCCATATTTCTTTGGGCTCAATACTGCTGGTACTGCACATGGACTCAAACTTTCTCTGATCAGTCCCTTGTCCACCAATTCCTGTACTTGTCTCCTGATTTCCTCATTTTCTGTGGGAGTCATTCTGTAGGCTGCCTTATTTGGAAGATTTGAACCAGGGATAAAATCTATCTGATGGCTGATCTTTCTCACAGGTGGCAGCTCATCAGGTAAATCATCCACAACAATGTCACAGTAATCATCTAACATCTCTTGGATTTCTACTGGAAAATCAGAAATCTTTGTAGAAGTAAGAACTACTTTAGGTTTGCAAACTAAAGCAAAACTTACCTCTTCTTCTTCTATCTGCTGTAGATATTCCTTCCCGCTCAGCAACAAGGTCTTTGGATCAATCACTCTGCTAGATGGCTCTCCTTCTTCCATGGGTATCAATGTATGATGTACCCCATCCTTGAAGAACTTGTAAGTGTTCTTCTTGCCATCATGCACTGCTGCTCTGTCAAACTGCCAAGGTCTACCCAGTAGTATATGACACACATCCATGGGCATTACATCACACAGGACCTTATATTTTTATTTTCCCATTTGCAGCTCTATCTCACACTGTTCCTTTACAACCAGCTGGTGCCCTTTATGCAGCCAGGACACCCTGTAGGGAGTTGGATGCTCCCTTGTCTTCAACTTCAAATTTTCTATTACCTCAGTGCAAACCAGATTGTCTCTGCTGCCACTATCAATGACTAGCTGGCAGCATTTCCCCTGGACTTCGCATATGCTCCTAAACAAAGTCTTCCTTTGTGCAGGTTCAATGACCTCTTTGGCTTGCTTCAATAGGACCTTATTTACCACCAAGGACTCTCCCCTCTCTGGAATAATTTTTTCTTCAAATTTTGCCTCTTCTCCAGCCTTGGCAACAACAACATTTCTTGGTCCAACACCCACATTCTCTAGACACTCATAATGCTTATGTCCCACTTGCTGACATCTATAACACCTCAACTCTCTACCTCTGCCTCTGTCTCTGCCTCCTCTTCCTTTTCCTCTATAATAACCCCTTCTTCCCCTTGCATCATTCTCTGTAGATGCATTCTGAGGTGAGCTACTGTTAGCTCCATCCCTGGGTGTAGTAGGCTTTCCTCTACCACCCTGACTTCCCTTTCCACGGCAAGTACCTCTCTTCTTGACAGACTGTTTCCTCAGGAGTTTCTCCTCTACTTTCAAGGCCATATGGTAGGCCTCTTCCACTGTCTTAGGAGACAGAAGACCAATCTCATCTTGGATCTCCAGCTTGAGACCATTCACATATCTGGAAGTCTTCTCTGGTGTGTCTTGGAATTGTCCAGCCCTTATGCTTACTCTATAGAATTCCTCTATGTATTCTTTTACTGTCAGCAACCTCTGTCTCAGGTTCTGCATTTGCTTATACAATGTTAGCTGATAATCACTAGGCAAGAATTTACCTTTTAATTTAGCCATCATTCTGGTCCAGCTCTTGATAGGTTGCTTGCCAACTCTCCTCCTTTCTACCTGAACTCCATCCCACCGAAATGCAACATGTCCTTTCAGCTTTGTCACTGCAAACTTGACCTTTTTATCTTCACTTATTTCTTCATAATCGAATAATTTGTTCATTTCATTTATCCAGTCCACCAGTTCCTCTGGATTCAGTCCTCCTGCATAGCTCGACACTTCGATCCTGGGCTTAACTGCAGACCCCAGAATAGTTCTAAGGAGTCTCATGTCAGGAGGAATTTCAACATTTTCTTCAGCTTCTTCTGTTTCAGGTTCACTGATGTCTTCAGGATCTCTGGGCTGTCTTCGCTCCATGGCATCCATTCTGGCTTCGATCCTCTGCAACATCCCCAACACCTTTGCGTTGGCAACGGGTCTCCTTCTACCAGCACCTCTACCAATTCGGATTGCCATGTCCGCTCTCTGCAAAAACAACTCGAAAACAACAGCTCTGATACCACAAATGACGCAACAAAACTGAAAGTCGTCCCCAAGGAGAGATGGTCTACTGTAGACGTGGTCCTGTTAGCATGTTCCCTCTCTAGTTTATTTGCCTCCACGTGGCCTTCTTTCTTTTTAATTTATTTATCAATTTCGAAGAAATTGACAAATAAATATAACCACAACTTTTGAATGTCAAATTATATCTCTCGGCTTATATACTTATCTCCGAACCTTATAACAAATGTTTAACTTTTCAAGACTCCGTATTAATACCTGACGCTTTATTTTTAAACAAAAAAATTGTAATAAAGATTTCGCACCGGGCCCCACCTATATATATATCAATAGCCAATCAAATGCACCCCGTACCCGGTTATCTTCTGCGCATCTTCATCCAGCGGTCACCGTTCGATGGCTCCTTCCCAAATCAACGACACACGACAATATCGCTCGGCTTCCCTGGTCGAACGATAATGTGCGATGGCGCGCTTTGAACGATGGTTTTCCAGGGGTCCACCTCGCCACGTGTCGAACACTGAATGGAATCGCTCGCGTTCAGAAAATACCGCTCAACCCACAAAAGCGGTGCGATATGGGCAATCCGGCTTTTTAAATCCGCTCGCGGTTTTGCTACAGTGATTAACCAAGATTCCTATCGATTTATGCTATTCTTTTATCCGCTCCGTTTTCTAACTCAGGGTTCCGTCCCAGTTTATCTCTTTATATATTGGGGTTTCCATTATCATAAAGCATACCTCGCCTACATGCGGGATTTCTTCACAGGGTTTATCCAAACAATTACAGGGAAATAGACAGAGAAATGCGTACTTATACAACCACCACATTCAACAATTCCACATGGAAACAGCGTACAATCGTCTCACAATTAAACAATTTCTTCACAATTAATGGTTCGAGAAAATACAATAGCCAACGAGCACATAAATTATTTAACTGGAAACAATTGTTAACACAGAGACTTTATTACAGAAACTCTTCTCTCTTCCGCCTCCTCCTCAATACATCCAAGGGATTACATTTATATACATAAACATTTGTCTATTCGGTTCCTCTGCGAGGACCGGTTAGTAAATCAAAATCCTAATTACAGTTATTCAAATAACTGAAACTGACAGATGGATCAATCCAACTATTCGACTTCTACCAATCCTAACTAATCTAAATAAAAGCAGTCAGTTGAGGTATTGACACCTAGCTGTTACAATTCAAGGATTTCGAACCCTCCTAGCCACAACATTTGGACAAACCTCCTACATTTCTAGCTAGTTTCTAATGCCCCTGCATCAGACTATATCTATATCTCATAGACCTGAAAAGGAGGGCATGGAGATCTTCTTCTCAAAAGAGGATCCTCTTATTGAAAGGTTTCCCATTCATGTTGAAGGAGGAGAGAAGGCTGGGGGTAACAACATTGTCACATCTAGAGCATATCTAGCACCTCATGCACAGGTAGATGGAGCACTTGCTCCAGCAAGAGGGATTCTTGTATCATTGCAAGGAATTCCCCAGGATCTCATATGTGGAGATCAAGGCCCCATGAGTAGCATGTGCCATTATTGACAGATTGTGAAACCATGCAGATGGAAGGAGGAGGTAGGGAGGATGACCAACATCATATGATGAGGATCACACACCCTTATATGTTTCAGAAGGTTGATGCACAGAAGAGGCAAACTGATTTGCTTAGTGAGGTAGGGACAAAGTTTTCCATCCACATGTACAGTCTACTCTTGACATTAATGTCTCACTGCATGGAGTCATTCCACCAGGGAGACCACCAGACCAGGAGATGATGAGAGATGCTTCACACTTGGTTTCACCACTCATTGATTCCAAAGGGGTGGGGACCATGGAAGGACTTGATACAGTGCAGAGAGTCTGGGGTAAATTCAAGGAGAAGGGAGACATTCTCCCATTTTCAACATTACCCACTCTCACTACATATTCTGCGCTGACAAAAATTGATCCAGTGTTGGGAAAAGGCACCACCATGGTGCAAGGACGTTGCTCCATGGATTTGGAGAAACAGAGGGTACTTCCTTTGTGGAAGGAATCCTCCACGTATTGGAGTAGATGGAGGCCACTCATGCTTACATTGGCCAAGATCAGGAGGTTCTTTTTGGATGGTTGCTTCTAATGGGAGGCCAACTTCCAAAGGTAACCACTTCTACTTGAGCATGAGCAGTTGCATGATGGGCATGGTAGCACTTTAGAGGATGAATTTTGCATGGGGGATGTCAAAGGAGCAGACAACATCATGTGGGGAACTTCACATTCCAGATCTTCAACGTTTTCTCTTAGGAGGATTGATCCATATTGGAGGTCTCAAATTTTGGTAGAGTAATCTAGGGATCTTGGTGCCTACATGATTCTTGATGACCTGAAGGGAGATGATAGATACATGGTGGTTGATGAGGTCATATCTTCTTATGGAAAAGTTCTCTTGACTAGAGTTTCTGAGTTCAAGAGGAAGCTACTACATACGGCACATGTGGACTTTCTTTCCATGCACTTTGATGCATTTCATTCTTTGATGGAGGAGTTCATTTGGGAGGGCATCCAGCAGGATATATATCAGCATATGGAGAGATGCATAGCCCAGATGGTGATGGAGAGGTTGTCACAGCCACTTCCCTAATCATGGAGAGTGAGTGAGAGCTTCCAGTTGAGCCATTTCAGCTCAATGGCCAAAGTACATAGTAGAGAAGTTACATTTTTGCATTATGTTTTGTACTTGTTTAATTTATATGAGAAACATGTTGTACCAAGGAGAATTATCCCTTCTTGCATATTATATTATGATTTACTTGAGACCAATTGTAGCACTGAGGTTGGCTATTCTATTGGTGGTTTGTGGGGGAAGCCACATGATTCTTGGTGTGCACCATTGACACCACATTGTACCTTCACGATCCTATCTTGTAGGATGATTGTGGCAGAAAAAAAGTGGCTAGAAGGGCACTTTTTATAATTTTATTTGAGGCAGGCAAGGGATGCACAACGCTGGTTCCATATGTGGAACTATAATCCACCTCCCGGTTGTCATATGGCAACTTGTTTTCATTGATTTTTTCTTCCATATTCTGGTGATGTTCTTATGTTTATGGGAAGCTTTGTTGGGAGAGTGGCACAAAAGTTGAAGGTGTTCATTGGGAGTATGATTCTCCCCACTTTACATGTTTCATGTTTCAGGAGAAAAAATGGGAAAACCATGATTGCCACACTACATTTCTTTTCTTCATGTGGGAGGAGCCATTTGGAGAACCTGAGTTCTTGGAGGAGGCACTTCATGGCTGAATTGTTTGGTGAGGTAAACTGGGACATTCTTGGAGGCCATGAAATTTCAACCCAAGATCAGAAAAATCCCCATACTTAACATAAATGGAGAGAGAAACAACTTGGATGGAAAAATCTAATCTCTCCATGCAGCCCCAATACATTGCATAAATAGGGGGTTGAGGATTTCTTTGATGAGATACCTAGGATGGCTCATTTCATTTGGATGATAGCATGGGTATGGGAGTATCTAATTGGGAATGAGGTTCCCCATGTTTGTGATCACTCCTACCTTGAGGAGTCCGTTAGACAGCAAGAAGGTTTCCACCTACACCTTCCACCTTTTCATGATGTGAACCATTGGGTTTTGCATACTTGGGTGGAGCCATTGGAGGGAAAATTTATTGTAGATTATCTTGAGCAGTGGTGGGGACTATTGATGAGGAGGCCACAAGAGGAGGAGGGGAGGAATTTTTCTCTCCCTTTACAGTTGCTTGAGGACAAGCAACATTTTGGAGGGGAGGACTATAATATTCCAAAAATTTAGCCTTAAGCTAAATGGAATATTATAGTTTGTTTTATCACTAGGTAGGTGAATAAGTGGGTGGGGAGGCCCATAAGTCTCTTAAGTAGCAATAAAAACACTTCAAGTGTGAAAGTAGACCTTTTCAATAGCTAAATAAAGCTACTCCAAGTGTGAACAGGGGTTGGATCATGTTGATTCAGTTAACTTTGAACAAGTCAATAGTGATGTTGTGGAGGAGTGGTGATTAATTGAGGAATAACGCAGTTTTGGAGGGAGGTTGATTTCATGAAGGAAATGACCTAATTGAGTGGGGCCAAGGGCAAGGAAGCTCATATTATATATAAGGAAGGGGATGGCATCCATATGATGTTATGTTTTAGAAGATTAGTTTGTATATGGTCTGTTTAGACTACTTGCATTCTCCAACTGTTTAGTTGAGATCGTTGTGTTATTTAGCACCGTGTGTTCCCGAGAAGGAATCCCACCTCTTCCCTTGAGAGGCATTTTGGGAGAGAATTGCATTCATTTCCACATTCAGGTTTTCAGGCCAACCTACAACTTTCCTCATCAGTGTAGTTTCTGCAGGTTATTGTGATGTGTTGCAGGGTGCAGCAGTGGAGGATTAGATCAAGTGTATTCAAAGCTTGTTTTTCAGTGGAGGAAGGTTTCCATCCATTTGGAGGCCTATAAAGAAGCCACTTGGGCTTTATTAACATATTTGGAATGAGGCCAAAGAGGATTTATCCCCTACAGTGCAGTATCAGTCCAGATCTGCGTTATTTTAGGGAGTAGTTGCAGGGGTTGTTTTGAGAGGTGATTTCTTCAGCGGAGGAGCCATTATTTCATCCAAAGGATCTATTTGAGAAGATATGTAGTTCTCTACATCATATTTAGCCATATCTTCTCATTTCAGTTGTTGTAGCATATCTTCAGCCCTAGGGCTGCAACTTACATTTCATATTGTGTGCATTTTCCGAAAACCCTCTTGAGTTGTCTGGGAAAGCTAATCTAGTGCCCAGATCTGTATGTTTAGATTATATTGGGGCATATATCAGTATTTTTACATCATTGTATCATCTCTAGATATATTTATGCATAATATAACTGCGCTGTAGTAGCTCTCCGACATTTTGTGTTGCAACATCATCTCACTTTTGGGAGTTTCTATGTATTGGAGGCTTGTGTAATCACATTTTATAGTTTGTGCCTCATTGTTTTGTACTTATTTGATGCATACATGATCAATAAAATGGTTCTATATTGGTCTCATGATTTCATGTGTTAAATACTTGCTGTTGCTTTCATTTAATGAGCTATATTGTTGTTATTTCCCTTTTGGGGATATTACATTGTCCTTGCCAATATTGCAAATTACAGGGAGCCAACATGATGGTGACCATACTGGGGAACCTGAGTGATTAAAAAAGCTTAAAATTTCCTCAAGAACTCATAGACCCCACTCAAAGTTAGATGACTCAAGTGTTAGCCAAGACTGGTATCTGGTTGCTTATGGTAGACAACAACCAGCCTCAAGAAAGTTGAAATCATCCACCTGGTGACTCCATAGTTTTCAGTAGGCCTAAAGACTCCACTGGTAAAGAATCCAGATTGAATGTAAAGATACAGTGACCCTTTTTCTCCAACTAATTGACAAAAATGGATTCAATGATACAATGCAGGTATGTTCCAATGAACAGAGATCACATTCCTGGATTCCCACACAAAATGCCTCAGATAAATTGGGACACAAACCTGCTTATGTTTCAAGATGAAAAGTTTGATGACCCCTTATTACATCTCATTAAATTTCATATACACTCCTAGAGGTTGAATATTGAATGGCATGAGGATTTCCTCATGAAAATGTTCATGAAAAAATTAGAAGGGAAAGCAAGGAAATGGTATGAAGGTCTGAACCTTGGTAGTTTTTTTTCTTTAAAATATTTCCACAAGGTATTTTATGAAAATTATAAATAAAATTCTCCATATTTATCATTAGCTGAAAATTGTTGTGATTAGTCTGAAGATCTCATACAATACCTTGTAAATATTGATGAAGATTTGGGAAATTGGCATCCCGGGGATCTATTAGGAGAAATTCATGAATTTCATGCTCAAGATAATTGTCGTGACAACCAAGAGAATTTGGTTGAGGAGGAAATCAATCAAGTAATGGGAGAAGATCCACAATATCTCTCTGAAGGGAAAACTTATGATTTATCTGCTCTTTTGTGTAAAGCTCAAAAAAATGTTCAGCCTTATGATCAATCTTCACAAGATAAGGAGAGCAGTTGGGGTTCTATCCAAAGAAAGCGAAAAATACCTCATCCTTTAACTGAAGAAGAAATAAATCAGATTCTAAGCATACAACCAGCCTCTAAATTTTCATATAAAGAAATTATTTCTATTTGTTCTACTGCTAACTTATCTACTGCAGATTTTCTTCATGAAGAAACAAAAGAACATATTAATATTGATGCTATACTGCTTTCTCAAGAAGACCTATTGCCAGAGAATTCTCCTAAAGAGGGCCTTCAGAAAAAATTCAGCCTACTCAGTAAAGGCATATCAGGTTTGTTTAAAGACAATATAGCAGTATATTATGAGGCTGCCAAGTCGGATGATCATGAAGAAAAGGTAGAGTTTCTTTCTCAAAAGAATCCCGAGCACACCAAAGTGGAGCAAGGAATAGTCTTAGATTGATCAGGAGCTCAAATCTGAGCTTGGGAAAAAGCTCAAAAATTAAAGTGCTCAAATTGATTTGGAACCTGAGCGACGGGATAGGCCTCGGCGATACAATCCCAACTCCGCAAACGGTTCGAAAAACGGACACCGTATGAAAAAGTTATTGCACTTTTAGTGGAGTGGGTCCGGCGGAGCACGGAGGGGCTAACCCTCCTCCCATGGAACCTCATCATATGACCAGTGTGGGAGCTTAATGATGAAGAGCACTTAAGGAGCCTAATATCAAGTTTAATATTTAATTAAGCTTCAGTTAAGTGGAGTTTAATATGGCGGAGATTCTGGAGGCGCTCCCAAATTTAGGTGGACTTCCACTTTTAGTGGAGTTAACTGGCAGTTGCCCCACATTTAGTGGAGGAAATTGGGGAAAAGTTGTTTTGGTCATAAATTTCTCATTACTCAACCTTTTGGAACAAATTTTTTTTTGATTTCGCATGTTCTCAGCATTGTGGACTCAATGGCATAGGTTTCAGAGCCATTGGAGCTCATTTTCAGCTTGTTTAACTTCAGAGAAGTTTTTGGAGCCACTAGGGCCATTTTGGGTTTGGAGCTATTTTGAGCTGTGGTTATCAGTTTGAGGTGAACCAAAGCTCTAATTCAGATAATTTCGACCTTTTTAAGCCATTGGAAGAGGTTTCAGAGGCATTTTAGGAATTCTACAGCCTAAAAAGTTGCAGAGAAGTTCAAAGCACCAGTAGGACATTGATAAAGAAATCACTGTTTATGGTAATCTTTCACTGTTTAGTGAATTTGAAAAGGAATTCTTAGATTTTTCCTGCCTTCTAAATCAGTTTATATATTCATATTTGTCTATTGAGAAACTTATAATCTTGTATTGCATTTTAGAGCTTTTAATACAAGAGGACAAGCCCATTTTGGGAGGTTTGATCCAGGAGATGTAGCCCAAGAGTTGGGGTGAACTCCTATATCATATTGCTGTTGTGTTTTGATATTATATTGCTGAATATTGTTGCTGATACCCATGTTAAGTTTCAGCAAAAACAATTACACTTAAGATACATAAACAGTGAAAAGACATACACCATTTGCAAGTTAAATTTCCACATAACGTCAAGTTTAAAGCAAGATCATTTTAATTAAATCTGAGTGTTTACTTCTATTATTTCTTTAGGCAGAGTCTGTAAGAGGGCCAGGTAGCCTCTGGATTCATCCTTTCTTTGAAAGGTGAAATATCCGGTAAATTCCCCTACAGTCTATCTCTGTATGAGAAATATGAAGTTCTCATATTTTCAGATTTAAACTTTGAGTATTTTTGCACTCATTTACATAATTGAAAATGGATACCTTGCACCCTTTTCAAGTACCTTCCATTTTCAGATCATATGGTATCAGAGCTCAGGTTGAGCATTCCTTATGGTGCAAAAGGTTTTAAAACAGTGTAAGAGATTTACTGTTTTATTGGTTGCCAAATGGCTGCTTGAATGAGAAGGGGTCTTTTCTGACATTTGGTTAAAAGCTTGTCGTTTGTTTGAAAGCTTTGAGAACTTTTCTTTGGAAGTTCCTTTTAGTTGTTTTGACCATTTACATAATGTCAACTTCTTCTGCAAGTAAAGTTTCCTCCTTCAAGAAACTCTTCAGTGATGACATGAAAGAAGAGTTCATTAAGGTGAAGGAAATGGTGCAAATTCTCCTTGAGGATCAAAGGGAAAGTGTTCAACTTCGTGCACAATTGCTAGCTATGCAAGAAGAGAAAGAAGCCATTCTTCAAAGACTGCATGATATGGAGTTGCAGCTTCTTCAAGCTCAAGAAGCTTTGTCCAAGAAAATACCTCATCTTCAGGATGAAAATCATGAGGTAAATCAGTCTGATTTGTCTTCAGTTTCCTCTATTGAAAAGTGTGTTGGTTCGTTTGAAAGGCATACAAGAGGTATTGGGTCCAAATTGATGTTGAAAATGGGCTATAAAGAAGGCAAAGGTTTGGGCAAGCATGCACAAGGCATTGTTGAGCCTATTTGTGTTGTGGAGCATCCCAAGAATATTGGTCTTGGCTATGAGCAACTTAATGGCGAAGCTTTGAGCACATGCATTCAAGAATGTGATGCAAATTTGAAGAGAACATTTCTCCCAAGTTCTCAATTACATCAATTTCATGATGAAAATATTCCTTACCATTGTTTTAAGCCATCATTGTAGTAAGAAGATGGTAGACATGCAGCTTATGGCAAGCATGCAAAGCAACATAAGAGGATTTCTTGTACATTTTGTGGTCGATTTAACCATCATGTTTCGAGATGCTGGATGAGGAAGAAGGCACACAAGAAGCAGATGAAGAAAAGACTACCTTCAAAGAATGTTCATATGATTTGCACTTTTTTCCAAAAGAAGGGACATGTTGTCTCTCATTGTTGGACATTGCATCCAACTCGTCGTCCCACGCACATGTAGCAAAAGGACAAAAATATTGGCGAAGGTGGAATCATGGATTCCATTATTGATGTGGAAAGGGAAGTTTCACATGAGGAAAAGTTGCAGCAGCAAAATTCTCCATGGAAGTGGCTTGGTGAGAAGTGGATGGACTTCTTGACACAGTAAGACGTACTCCTTTTGTACATATGCAAATTTCGGATGTATGCATGTGTTTTATGCTGTAATATATTTTTTGTTTTGAGCCACCTTAGATCATTGATCAAGGCTGCGTTGTATAGTTTCACTCTATAAATTTCTCGCCATAAATTTCTGTGTGAGTTCAAGAAGGTCAGTTGCGGACAGTTGTGGACAAGCGCATTCAGGAAGGGAAATGTCAAATTCTTTCCATTTGTGGTTCAATTTCATTTGCTTTTAAAGGAAAATTTTTTGAAGGGTTGAAGAGAAGAGGATGTTTATTCTATCATTTGTTGTACTATAGTTCAGTTCTTCATTTCAGTAAGCTTTTGGGGACCAAAAGCCTCTCATTTGGGAGGTGTGATCAGGAGCTCAAATCTGAGCTTGGGAAAAAGCTCAAAAATGAAAGTGCTCAAATTGATTTGGAACCTAAGTGACGGGATAGGCATCGGTGATAATATCCCAACGCCGCAAACGGTTCGAAAAACGGACACCGTTGAAAAATTTATTGCACTTTTAGTGGAGTGGGTCCGGCGGAGCACGGAGGGGCCAACCCTCCTCCCATGGAACCTCATCATATGACCAGTGTGGGAGCTTAATGATTAAGAGCGCTTAAGGAGCCTAATCTCAAGTTTAATATTTAATTAAGCTTCAGTTAAGTGGATTTTAATATGGCATAGATTCTGGAGGTGCTCCCAAATTTAGGTGGACTTCCACTTTTAGTGGAGTTAACTGGCAGTTGCCCCACATTTAGTGGAGGAAATTGGGGCAAAGTTGTTTTGGTCATAAATTTCTCATTACTCAACCTTTTGGAACAATTTTTTTTTTGATTTCATATGTTCTCAGTATTTTGGACTCAATGGAATAGGTTTCAGAGCCATTGGAGCTCATTTTCAGCCTATTTAACTTTAGAGAAGTTTTTGGAGCCATTAGGGCCATTTTGGGTTTGGAGCTATTTTGAGTTGTGGTTATCAGTTTGAGGTGAACCAAAGCTCTATTTCAGATAATTTAGACCTTTTGAAGCCATTGGAAGAGGTTTAAGAGGAATTTGAGGACTTCTACAGCCTGAAAAGTTGTAGAGAAGTTCAAAGCACCAGTAGGACATTGATAAAGAAATCACTGTTTATGGTAATCTTTCACTGTTTAGTGAATTTGAAAAGGCATTCTTAGCTTTTTCCTGCCTTCTGAATCAGTTTATATATTCATATTTGTCTATTGAGACACTTATAATCTTGTATTGCATTTGAGAGCTTTTAATACAAGAGGACAAGCCCATTTTGGGAGGCTTGATCCAGAAGATGTAACCCAAGAGTTGGGGTGAACTCCTATATCATATTGCCGTTGTGTTTTGATATTATATTGCTGAATATTGTTGCTGATACCCATTTTAAGTTTCAGCAAAAACAATTACACTTAAGATACATAAACAGTGAAAAGACATACACCATTTGCAAGTTAAATTTCCGCATAACGTCAAGTTTAGAGAAAGATCATTTTAATTAAATCTGAGTGTTTAATTCTATTATTTCTTTAGGAAGGGTCTGTAAGAGGGCCAGGTAGCCTCTGGATTCATCCTTTCTTTGAAAGGTGAAATATCCGGTAAATGCCCCTACAGTCTATCTCTGTATGAGAAATATGAAGTTCTCATATTTTCAGATTTAAACTTTGAGTATTTTTGCACTCATTTACATAATTGAAAATGGATACCTTGCACCCTTTTCAAGTACCTTCCATTTTCAGATCATAGATGGAACTTACTGTTTATATCCTCAGGGACATATATTATTCAAAGATCCTTTTTTTGGTTTATTAGAGACATCTAAAGAGGGAGTAAAATCATAGGAATAGTTTGTTGTAGAGCTTAAAGAAAATCTTGAGCACTACTGTTCAGAAGCAGGAAAAATGGGAGTGGCCTTTTTGTTGTTTCAACATTCCTAAAGTCTGAACAAAAATCCATCATGTAGTCGCTTATTATATTGGCTGCATTGGAGAAGGGATTTCACTTAGTAAAAAAACATGCCTCCAAAGATTAGATTAGGATAGGTAGGTGTGGAAATAAGCGCAGTACTATGAGCATCTTCTCATTTTAACTTTCCTTCATTGTATATAACATGGATTAAACAAACCTTAAGATAATTTGATCTAAAAAATACAAAAAGATAGAAAGAAAGAGAAGAAAAGAGGGCAGATAAAAAGAAAAGGGTAAGCCCTATACCAAAAAATGAATATTTTTGAAAGTGTGCAAGTCAAAATGCCACTACTTTTGAAAAGATATTGTTCAATCATACATCCTAAACATGATTGTAAACATTTTGAATTTTATATGATTGGTTAGAAAATGAAGATTTTCCAAACTGTTTAAACTTGGGTTAACAGTAGGTAGATACAAAATGATATTGGTTCCAAAGCCTAAATCTGAAACCAATAAGAAAAGTGAGGGATAGATGATAAATGAGAGGTTCAAGACCAAAACACTCAGTTTTTAGTTTAATTTTTGAAAAATAATATTGTGTGCAGCTTGTTCAAAAAATACCACAGTTCATGATGATCAAACCACTTAATCTTGACTCATTCATGCTTTAAATTTCATGTTGATAGTTAATGAATAAAAATCTTTCAAACTATTTAATCTTAGCAGATAAGTAGCTATGTAGAGAATAAAAGAGCTCATCAGTCTAATCTGAGCCTTTGGAAGTTATAATATTAGATTTAAATAGTTTTCTTTCAAAAGAAAAATGATGTCAAGGTTTGAAAGTCTAAATGCACCCAATAAGTGAATAAAAAATGCTAAAGTACGTGATGGGTAGGCAGAATCAATTTGTAGGAAGCATGGCTTTCAAATTTTAAGGGTCAAAATCACCAAAGTTGCAGCAGATCAGCAATTACAGAATGAAAATTAGCCAATACAAACAGGATAATGATCTAAAAATGTTCTTAACACCTCCTAAAGGAGTTTCCCTCCCCAGATGGGGCCACTATTAGTCTCCTGTATTCTACAGTATCACTAGATGACTATGGATTTCTTACAGTCTACTGAAAATAATATTCCCTGATTATCATTTCTTTTCAGAAATCTCACTGCCTTCATTATTTCCCATTTAACCTATTCATTATCTCTCATTTTACCTTTTTCAATACCCTCATGATTCTGAAAACCCATTTTTGACTGGAAAACCCCTCATTTAGCCTTGTCCCTTTCTTAAAGCCATCTTCCCTATGCTAAAACCCGATTTTCCTCAATAAAATCCCTTCCCCTTCACTCGTTTTCCTCTATTTTCATTTAAAAATAATGTAAAAACCTTTTTTACATTATTTTGAAATAAATTATCCTGCGACCCACTCTTTTTAAATAAACCCTGTTTATTTAAACATCCGACCCCTTATACATTTAAACCCCTCGCTCCTGCTTTACACCTTTACCCTCTGCGTCCATATAACCCTAGCCCCACCTTATGTTAAGCGCCTCCGCTTTAATATACCCTATGCCTCGCATTATAAAATCCCCGCACTATATTTAAACCCGCCATTTCACTCAAAGTCCCGGCCCAACCTTCCTAACTAACATGCGACCCATTCTCACTCGACCACTGTCAGATATCTGCCTCCCGATACAACGACCATCGCACCCTATCAAAAAACCAAAAGCCTAAGGTTTAAAAACCTTTGGGGCTTGTGAAATAGGCACTTTTCGCACCCCTCCCTACCACCATGTGTCGCCCCCACAATTTATCACATACCCCCCAACCGATACCACTAACTGCTTACGCGTCATGCAAAAACCACAAAACTGCCTTCTTGCCCACAACAAAACCATCTACCCATTTGACATATTTTTAAACACTTTGTTGTTGTGATAAATTCCTGAAACCTCTGTGCTAACCCCCGCAACACTCCTAAAGACCTGGAGGGCCACAGACAAACGCATAAACCAAAAAGCTTCCAATATCTAGACACTGTCCACGAATTTTCATACTACCTTGAAGCCACCATTTCTACCCACCTTTTGGATCCCATTTTTATTTATAATTGTTTTAATTTTGCAAGTGATCGATGTATCAAAAAATGCAATAATCATATTGTGTTTCTAAAGTTCCAAGAATTGTTTAAAATAGGATCTTTGGGTGACGATCCAAAATATTTATTCATCAAAGGATTAGAAGCATAAGAAACAATCAGAAGCAACAATGGATCATGATTAACAAGGATCATATAATTACTCCAAGGACAACAAAGTTTCTTCAAATAGCAGGGTAAAGAAAAAGAAGATTTTTACAGTGGCCACGCAGATAGAGATGAATACAAAAGAAGAGCACAGTTAAAGTAACGATGATAGTTAAAAGAAATAAAAAGTTCAGTCAAAGGTTAAAAATGAAAACAGTTAAAGGACATAGGTAAAGGAGAAAGCAGATAAAAAAGCAAGGTTGAAGAAGAGATTACAGTGAAAACAAAGGTAGTAAAGAAAAAGAACATATGAAATAAAAGAGTGAGAAAGAAGAATTAGGAAAAAGACAAATCAAGGTTCAAAGACAAATCAAAGGATAAATCAACAAAGAAAATAGAGCCAAGTGACAAAGCCACTCATCATTTACTTCTTCATAGTCACTTTGGCCACCTATAGCCTAATTTTGATTTAATAAAAGCATCTACAGTTAATACTGTAGTCAGAGATATTTTGGCAGTAGTGTAGAAGTTATTGTAAAAGTTAATGTTTGAAGGCAAGTAGTCAAACATATTTTAAAATTTAGCTCAACAATAAATTAGAAATTTATTACTACATTAGGTCAGTCAGAGATATTTTGGCATTGGGCCTTGCATGGTCTCAATTGTCAAACATCATTTAATCTGTAGTAAATAAAAATTTGTCACCCTATATTAGGGAAAACTCCTCATCTGCAGTTCAATACTGCATGTATTGTTCATTATTATTGTTGGTTGGTTGGTTGCTAAGTTAGATTTTCATCAAGACTCTGAGTTGCAAAGATTATTGTACTAGAGCATTGTAAATGTTTCGAGCTGGAAATTAGTAATACAAGCATGTTCACAGGATTCTTGAGCTATGTTTATGGTGATGTTATCCCTCTTTGTTAATGTTTTCTCTTCTTTTTTTTTTCCGTATTTTACATCAATTTCTCTGATAATAGAACATAAATTTTAGATTAAAATATGTTGTTTTGGCACCTTAAATCTATCTATTATTTTTTAGCTTAATGTTTTCCTCTGCAAAGTTTAGCTAAAGAATTCAGGGGTGTCCTACTCTTTAATTTCTCTTAGCTGTTACCTTAAGGTTTTCTCTTAAAGTTTAGCCAAAGAATTCAGGGATTTCCTTCTCTTTAGTTTCTCTTAAATTGTTATCTTAAAGGCCTTCTTTGAAGTTTAGTTAAAGAATTCAGATGTGCTCTCCTCTTTAATTTCATTGAATTGTTATCTTGAATGTTTTATCTATCTGAAAGTATAACTAAAGAATTCTTAATTTCTCTTTAGTATTATTGGATTGTTGTCTTGAGGCTTTCTTAGTAAATTTTAATTAAAGAGTTTAGAGGTTTTCTTCTCTTTAGTTTTACCAAACTCTTATCTCAAAGGCTTTTCTTGTTGAAGTATAGTTAAAGGATTCTTAATTTCCCTTTAGTTTTACTAAATTCACAACTTGTTGTCATCTCATAGTCATCTTACCTAAGAAGATCGATTTGATATAGTTAGCTTTCCATATGAAAACCCTTGAAGATTTGATGTACAATTTAACCCTTTTATGACTCCATAGCCCAATGGATTAAGATTCCCACATTATATTTGTCCAACCTACAATCAATCAATAAAACAAAACAAACAACCCCAAAAATTCATAACTATCCTAAAATCAAAAGAATAGAAGCAGAAAAATAAATCAGTTAATCATAAACACAGAGAGAGCCCTCTCTGAGTCCAGGGAGGCTAGGTCATTGGACTCCAAAGTGGTTTGATCTGGTTCCTTGCTACTTGTTCTTTCCAATCTTGGAAATTATAGGGAGCCAATAATTTATACTATACCATTGGATTGAGAATACCATCATACCCCTGGAATGGTTTTTATCTCTCTGAATATGGATCTCGGTTCCCTTAGAATTGACCTCTTCTGTCGGTGCCCTTAAGCTGCCCTAAGCTTATCTGTGGAACTAACTCCTTAAGAAATCATTTACTACCCTTTCAACCTTTTCTACTATCTCCAGCATATATCAGACATCCAAAATAGACTCATCATTTTCTCCAAATGAGCTCCGGCTCCCCAATATAAGCCTCCAGCCCCTATTGGCCCTAGGCTGCCTTCAGCTCTAGAAGTCTCCAAAAGGCTCCAAAAATATTTTGATTGGATTTATAATGTCAAAGGTAGCCATAATAGACTATTCAATTGCTGAAAATTCCTTTGGCTGCTCTGGTTACGCCCTCAATACCTAGTGGCCCCCTACGGCTCTAGGCTCACAGAAAACTTATCTGAAGCATATAGGCCTTCATAATTCTTCAAAAGCTTCTATGAATCATTAAATTGGATTCAGAAGGTCAAAAATAGACTATTTTTTTGCTGATAATGGATACTGGCTTCTCTGGATAGGCCTCATTCTCCTGCTGGCCCCTACTGGCCCTTAGAAATTCTCTGAAGCATCTCGGCCTTCAAAAGTATTCTAATGGATCTAAAAACATTATCAATGGTTCCATAATGTCTGAAACATCCAAAAATGACTATTGGTTTCCTAAGAAAGGCCTCTAGCTGCCCTGGCTAGGCCTCATTCTGTTGTTGGCTCTTGGTGGCCCTAATGGCCCCTAAAACTTATTTGAAGCAAAATATCGCCTTGAATTTCTTTGATGGCTCTGCAA
Organism: Pinus albicaulis; assembly: GCA_034641835.2. Taxonomy (NCBI): domain Eukaryota; kingdom Viridiplantae; phylum Streptophyta; class Pinopsida; order Pinales; family Pinaceae; genus Pinus; species Pinus albicaulis. The sequence continues at coordinate 260,307,246 of CM076583.1, forward strand.
CACTTACCAAAAACCCTAGAATGTCCAAGAAAGTCTAAATTTACTATTCACTCTCCAAGAATGGTCGAATAATGCTCAAGATAGAGCATAATTAATTTTTTCCAGTAACCCCTAAGAAAACTCTACTAATTGTGGAGGAACTGCAGTTTAGGTTCAGTTAAAATAGCTCCTTCTGCCAATTTGGGCGCATTGACCAAATATACCGCCAAACCTAACTGTAACATTAAAGTTAGGGGTTGTTGTTGGGAACATTCCCAAAACCCCGTGGTTAACAAACTGGAACCATCAGTAGGTACCATGGAACAAACTACGATGGATAGGTTTCAAATTGGAGTTAAGACTATGTGTTAAATGAAATCGTTGGAGTAAAACTGCCAGAGATATAATTTCATGTGACCACATAACGTGGTTTTCGATTAACTTTTGTGCCCCGGTGCTTAGCCTTGGGCTCATGGGATGAGGCCATATGGAGAGGGGTTGGCCCAAGGGGCTAGTCCCTCCAACCCCCAACGCAATTTAAAACAAACGTTAAATAAAACCCATCCACTTGTATGGTTAAGTCACAATATATCGGATATGGTAAAAGCATGCAGGTGCTCGGTGGTAGGTCATGTGATCGATCTCGACGGAGACCCCAATAATTTTATTACACAGTTCAAGGGCCATGTGGCGGCCTCAGGGCAGGCCACTGGCACCTTCCCATTGGCTCATCGAAACTCCACAGAATAAAATTGTGCCACTTGTCAACCTGTGAATGGCCCGAGAGGAATATCTTGGGAAATATTTTTAGGAATATTCCAAGAATATTGCAAGAATATTCCCTAGACTATTCTTTTTTTCTGACTGTACAAATGCCTAGTCAACCTTGGTCAGCTATCGAAATTTGCAGTTTACTGGACTTTTCAAATCGTGATAACTTCTTCATATGGTGTCATGTTTTCGAATTGTTTGTGGCACAGGAATCAAGAAGATGAGATATATCTGGTCGCTCAGGTTTGACACACTTTTGAACACTTTGAAATGTGAGTTATCACTTAGGTCCTTGATCTGAATCTAATCAATCCTCCCCATTAGGAATCTTCTGGACCCCAAAAGAGTAATTATCTATTCAATAAAATGAGAGTACAACACCATCACATTTCTAGCCTCATTACAATTTTCCTTGCTTGGCTTAGTTCCTTTGAGCCCCAAAAATCGAAGGAAGTCAACACTTCCCTTCTTTGATACTCTTGTCCTCCTGTCAAGAATTGTATCCTCTTTGAGCTCACCAAGAAATTTCTGGCAAAAAATATTCAATAGAAAGTAGTTGAACATCGCTTCCTTGATCATCGATCAAAGGTGGCTCAAACAAACGTAAGTTTTCAATAGAAATTCATACATAAGTTTTCAATAGAAATGCATACATGAATGAAATTTTCATATGTACAAATGAATGTATGCCTTACTAGGTTCAGAATTCAAACCAATTCTTACCAAGCCACTACCATGGAGATTTTTGTTGCTGAAAATATTCTTCGTGCGAATCATCTCTTCTAACATTAATGATGGAATATTTGGTTCCAATTCCGCCAATATTTTTATCCTCTTTCTTCAAATTCTTGGGATGATTGGTTGGATGTAATGTCCAAAACTGGGAAATTAAATGTCCCCTCTTATGGAAATGTGTGCAAGTCTTTTGAACCTTCTATGAAATTTTCCTTCGCTTCAACTATTTCCTATATGCCTTCATCCTCTTCCAGAATTTTGAAACTTCATGGTTACACATACTATAATAGGAACATCAACTCTTTCTTCCATTCATGCATGCAGATTTTCCATGCTTAACATAAACATAATCAACCTGACTATGGGAATTATTATTCCTCAAATGTTGCTTTTCATGTCCATATTTTTTACCTTCTTGAGGAGATGAACTTGAGGAGGTTTCAAATCTCTTTTGAAGACCAATGTCAGTGTTAATGTCTTGATAGCTATCAGAACTCTCTTTCTTGCCATAAGCTTCATGTCTACAAACATCTTGCTGCAACATAGGCTTCAAACAATGGAAATCAACTTGAAAACAAACTTTATATGTTTGTGGTTTAGAACTTGCAACAAAAGTTCTACTTGAAGTTGTCTCAAAAGCCTTCATGGCTTTGGACTTTTCGCCATAAGATTGAACATAGCCTAGACCAAATTTATTAGGCCTTTCCTCAACCAAAATAGGATCAATCATGCCTTCTGCATGTCTTCGTAGACCCTTGCCTTCATAGCCCATTTTTAACATCAACTTGGACCCCATACCTCTAGTGTGTTTTTTGAATGAACCTACACATCTATCTGAAGAGGAAATTGAAGACAAATTTGAGTGATTTTCCTCTGCTTCAACCATGTGTTTGGTTAAGGCCTCTTGGGCTTGATGGAGCTGCATCTCCATCTCATGCATTCTTTGAAGAAGTCCTTCTTTCTCTTGCTTCATATCAACCAATTGGCCATGAAGTCTAGTGCTTTCCCTTCCATCTTCATACAAAATTTGCACAATATCCTTCAGGATGTAGAAGTCTCGCTTCATCTCTTCATCGAAGAGTCTTGTAAAGGAGGATTTAGAAACCTCACTTGAAGAAGTTGTCATCATTATGTAAATGAATTAAATAACTTCAACAAAAAATCTCAAAGCTTCAAAAAAAATTGACAAATATTCTTAACAAATTGGTTGTAGATTCAAGCTCTTTTCTGCAGCTTGTATCTCTTCTTCAAGCAACCTCTTTTTGCAAACAATCCCTCTTGTGCTTCATGGGTTGCCTTGAGGTCCTTTGGGTAAGGAAGATTATTTAAACCTTCTTCCTTCTTGTCCTCTTATAGACTTAATTAGTAGTAGCTTCCATTCACCTCTAGCAAAATCAAACTCGTAAGCATCAGTCAATTTGCAAAGAGTTAAATTCTTTGCACTATTAAACACCTTTCAAGTAAAAGAAGCAACCTAGTTCTTTGTCAAGCAAGCAATCTAGTGCTCTATCAAGAAAGAAACCTAGTAATATAATACCACCTAATCTGAAATGGGTGGATAACTTTTTATGCTTTGCAAGCACCTCCCACTCAGTTAAACAAATTAAGATCTAGCTTATACTTGATTGTGCGGAATTGAATTCTTGATTCAGGTGTATGTGTTTTAAATTGTTTTAATGCTTTAAGTGTGAGGAATAACACATTTGTTTTTTTTATACTAAGCATTTAAAACAACCATAAAGTGCAACAAATAAGCATCAACACATAACAAAAAATTTAAATAAAGAAGTTCACCGAATATCATGGGCTACATCTCCTTGAGCCTATGTCAACTGACTTGGATCTTTGGGATTATGATGGAAAATTTATTTTACAAGTTACTAACTCAACTCTAGTGGTTATTTGGAATGTACCATTGGTTTTAGAATACCATCATACCCCTGGAATGGTTTTTATCTATCTGAAGATGGTGTTAGGTCCCTATGATTTGTCAGATTAGCAAGACCAAATAAACAAGGGTAACATCAAACCAACTTTGGAGTCCTAGGACCTAGCCTTCCTAGAATCAAAGAGGGCTCTCTCTATATTTTTGTTTGTGAATGATATGTATTTATGCTTTTGTTTTATGATCTTAGGCTAGTTATGAAGCTCTAAGGATTTCTTTGTTTTGATTTATTTGATTTATAGGTTGATAGATCAGTGGTGTGCTTTATTGAGGGAGTGTTTCAGCTGAATATATAGACCATGAGAAAAATAAATCCATTGGGCTATGGATTCATAAAAGGATTTAATAGTTCATCAACTCAGCAAGGGTTTTCATAGGGAAAGCTAACTATATCAAGTGGATTTCTTAGATTAGATGGGATATGAAATGACAATAAGTTGGGAAAATAGTAAAACTAAAGGGAAATTAAGAATCCTTTAACATATACTTAGAACAAGAAGAGTCTTTAAGATCACTATGATTAAGGAAGAACCAAAGGATAGGGCACACCATAAAATTCTTTGGCCTGGCTTTATCATGTAAACTTTGAGACAACAATCCAAAAAACCCTAGAGAGGAGGGAACTCCTAAATTCTCTAGCTATTCACTTTCAGACAAAGAAAACATTTAAGACAACATTTCAGCATTGATTAAAGAGCAGGGAACTCCTAAATTCTTCAACCAGACTTCAAAGACCTTCAAAGTGACTATTAAAGATGGACCAAAGGATAGGGCAAACCATAAACTTCTTTGGCCTAAACCCTAATAAGTAAACTTCAAAGAAAGGCCTTAAAAACGATGTTTCAAGCTACACCAAAGGACAGGCATACCATAGAATTTTTTGGATTGACTCCATTAAATAATTTCCAAGACAACAAGCTAAGTGGAACCAGAGAGAAATTAATAATTCTCCAATCATATCTTGTAGAGGAAAAAATTAAGATAAATTATGCAGACAGAAATAGGGTGCCAAGACAACATATCCTACTATAAAAGTTCTTTTCTTTTATCAAAGAAATAATGGACATAATGGAAAACAGAAGGAAAAAATTGACAAAAAAAGAAAACTTCACCATTAACATAGCTTAAGAATCCTATGAACATGCTTGTATTACTGATGATAAAAAAAATTACATTACTCCATGTACAAGGGATCTCTGCAACTAAGAGCTTTCTCAAATCCAGCCTAGCAATCCATCAACTAGCTCAGCAACTAATCAATCAAACAACTACTCAACAAACCAACAAAAATTATGAAGCATACATACAGTATTTATCTACAAAATGAGGAGGTGAACCCTAGCTAGGGTTTTATATGTCATTTATTACATAGTTAATGCATTTTGACCCTTGAGACCATGCAAGGCCCAAGGAAAAATATCTAAGACTCATTCATTGTAATAATAACTCCTACGTAACTTCTAAACTAACTTTGGAAAATGTTTGAATTTAAGGCTTCTAAATATATTTTTCAATAACTCCTGGTAAGGGCGCAACTCTAAAATACAGGGGCGCAGTGCCAAGGCAGGAAAAATGGCTTGTCTTGCAACCAACGTTTGGAGGCCTTCCCGATGTCCAAATGAGCTCCATGATAGCTCATTGAAAAGCTCTCTGAGTCTAGTTTTAAAATATTCCTACAAGTTCCAAAATGGTGCCCATATTCTCTATTAAAAATCACGTCTCCCAAGACTGGTAAATGCGGAGTGCCAAGGCCAAAAAGAGGGTAGAAACATGATATTTTGATGGGTTTTGGCCTTTTTGAGGGACCAGTTTTGCTCCAACGCTCCTGAAAATTTCTGAGGTATATGTACTTGTCATTAGGAACATGAATATGCTTACCATTTTCCATTTGGATGGACCAAAAAAGAACGCAACGCCAATGGCACTGCACATTTAGCACATTTTCTGCACTAAACTGTCAAAAATCAAAATTTGCACCAAGTGTGCCAAAATTTGGAATTTTCTTTGCTGATCAAGTTTGGGAGGCCTGGAGGGACACCTGAGAAAGAATATTTAGCTTCTCTTTCTCTTTTTCCTCGATCAAAGCTTGAATATTTGCATGGGCTTGTTTGAGCTTGGCCCTTACAATCATTTTTCACATGGCATAGTGTCTTTCCCTCTTCCTCTTGACTAGATGAAACCTTTTCCTGAGTGGATTTGATCTTGGAACATTGATAAGATAATGAAATTTTCCTCCACATGGATGAAAACTCATCGTTTTCATCTTCATCACTTTCACTTAGCATGTCTCTCTGCCACGGTAAATCCATTTGGGTATCATCAGCAATGTCAGGTCCCAACATTGTGCCCTCTGCAACCATTTCAGGTTCTCCCACTAAGTGCCTACAGTTCTTTATAGCAATCATCAATGTTGTCTTCTAAGTTCTCTATAGCCCTTTCAAGTTCATCCATTTTTTTCTAGTTCACCTTGCCTTTTTTCCATATTCCATCAATATTTTCTGATAGACTTTCGTCATGTTTGGTCTTTGTGCCTCAACACCACTATCTTCTCCTTCTAACATCTTTAAACTCTGTTTTTTGAAAACCCTAGGGTAGAAGTGAAATGAGATGAGTGAAAGGGGATGAGAGGAGTAGCTTGAAAGGTGAAGGGAATGCGTGCAAATGAAGGGAATGAGTGAAAGGGAATGTGTGAAGGGACAAACTAGATGAATGAAAACCCTAAATCAATGCAATAACCCTATTTATGACTAATATTTCTTTTAGGAGGATGAAAAAAGGGTAAAACAGTGATCAAAATCTTGTAATTAGGGTTTTTTTAGGGTTCCTCTTCAATTCATTTAAGAATGACAAAATAGCAAAGAAGTAAGGTTTAAAATGTGTACTTACTACTTTGAAGGCTATTTGGAGGACACTGGAAAAGTTTGGAGAAGTTTTGAAGTGATTTGGGTTGCTACAACCTTCAGGAACTTTCTATTTCAAGGGCACAATGCCAAGGTACAGGCGTGCAACGCTGGTGCAAACGCGTAGTGCCAAGTGTTGAATGTGCAACGCGAGGATGAAAAAACACAACACTATTTTGAAGACCACATTTGGAGGTCTTCCCGGTCTCCAAATTGGGCCAAGGATATCTCGTTGGGAAGATCTTGAAGTCTAATTTCCAAATATACCTTTTTTTTTTCTGATTGGAGTTGATGTGACCTATCAAAAGTTGATTCTTCCAAGACTGGTCAAAAAGTGACGAATGAGGGTGCATAAATGAAGAGTTCTGGTGCAAGAAACTTTTGGAGGCCTTCCTCAACTCTAAATTGAGTTCATGATAGTGCATTGGAAATAAATTCTAGTCCATTTTTCATTTGACTCATCAAGAAAGTTATTTGGACACTCCATCTATGAGAAAACTTGATTTTTCCAAGGGCACTCCAGAAGTGTAGCAACTCTCTTGTGGCAGCGGTATTTTTGACATTGCTCTAAAACCATGACACCTGTATAAAATCTGAAGGAGTTTTCTCTTCTTGGACCTATGATGGACAAAAACCTCTCTCACGTTTGTAAAATTCATTTCTGTTTGGTTAGAACTATAGTTTGAAGAAAAACTGGCCCTATGAGTGACAAATGGTTTGACTCTTGGAAAATGATGGAGGCATGATGTTTATGAGTTGGTATGGATTCATAATTTCTGATATGACCTACCATATGGATCATCTTATCCTATGCCTCTTTTTCATAGTAAACCCTAGCTTAGTGGGAGAGGAAATTAGGTTTCGTGCTTGTGAACAATGATGACTTGGGCACCCTTGGAACAAGACAACTCCCTTTGACATTTGATCAATTGTTGAAGTAAACAATTTTTTTATTTTAAATTGTTAAGTCCTTATATTAATAGTGTAGTCCCTTATTATGTTAGTGTAGCCCCACTTATTGTTTTACCCCTGTAACCCCCATATTGTTATTATTGTGCCCTTACATTATTATTGTTAGGTCGGCTATGATTACATTGTGGCCCCACTAGGATTATATTGTGGCCCCATGGACTCCTATATATGGAAGGAGGTTTTGTTCATTTGTATCATCCAAGAATTGTTCATTTATGTAATGTATTGGAGGTTGCCTCCTCGAAGTGGCTCATTTCTAAGGCGTTGATATCTCTTTTCTTCTCTTTTTGGAGCTGGTTACACAACATTTGGTATCAGAGCTTTGGATTCTAGGGTTTCGCTTCTCCAAACAGGTCATCGTGGCATTTTCGCTATAACTTTTTTTCTACGAAGTTTCAGAAGCTGAAATTTTTAGGGTGTGAAGCTAAAATCATGAGGAATATTTTCTAAAAATTTCAGAGCTTGGTTCGCAACATTTTCGAAGATATGATCTGTGGAAGTTAGGTCTTGTTTTAGGCTGCTAAAAAAGTCATCGTGAAATTTTCACTATAAATTGTTTTCTACGAAGGTTCAGAATCTGAAATTCGTATGGTGTGAAGCTGAAATCCTGAGGAAATTCGTCAAAAAATTTCATAGCTTTTTTCGCAATATTTTTGGAGATATGATCTATGGAATTTAGTGCTTTTTCAGGATCCTGAATTGCATCTCAAAGAGGTGATCGTGGGAAAAGTTCAATAACTCTCTCTCTGGGCATTAGATTTGAGTGCCGTAAAATTTTTTCGCAAGTACACAGACTGTAGTTTCTTAGCTATAAATTTCAGAGGCAAAGGACAAAACAGTGACACGTGGAAATTCGTACAAGTTCGCTATACTGAACCAGTCCATAATTAGGTCATTTTGGGAGATTGGACATAACTTTGTCTTGGAGAATCCAAATCAGGTCAGACCTGTGGCATTCAAAAGAGAATTCAGAGGGAAAATTTCAATAACTCTCTCTCTAGGCATCAGATTTGAAATGCCTCCTAAAAATAATTCAACACCCATTAAGCCCTCAGAAATCTATACTATGATGCATGAAGTGGAAAAATTGCGGTATGAGATATCAAAATTACGGTACCAAGTGCAACAAATTTCGATCTTACGAAGAGCAACCGAAGCTGACATAGATGGTTTAAAAGAAGAAATGGAGGCTAAGTTGGATGGTTTGAAGGATAAAATAATAGCTAATATGGATGATAAATTAGTGGAAGATGACATCGAGCATCAACAACAAGTTCTCCAACTCTCAAAGGATAACCTAACTTTGGTGCAGAATCTAATGAAACAATAGGAATATCAACATCACATCTAAAGAAGTTCTAAAGCAGTCACAAAAACAAGAAATCAACAAGTACAATCAATTTCAGAGTATCTCAGCAAGTGAAAGAACTTTCTTGTAGAAGATTCCACATGGGAGGATGAGAATTTTATACAGAAGCATCAAGAAATAATCAAGCGCTGAGGACAACACTTGTTTGAAGGAGAGGGGCATGTTAAGTCCCTATATTAATAGTGTAGTCCCTTATTATGTTAGTGTAGCCCCACTTATTTTTATTGTTGTACCCCTATAACCCCCATATTGTTATTATTGTGCCCTTACATTATTATTGTTAGGTCAGCTAGGATTACATTGTGGCCCCACTAGGATTATATTGTGGCCCCATGGACTCCTATATATAGAAGGAGGTTTTGTTCATTTGTATCATCCGAGAATTTTTCATTTATGTAATGTATTGGAGGTTTCCCCCTCGAAGTGGCTCATTTATAAGGCGTTGATATCTCTTTTCTTCTCTTTTTGGAGCTGGTTACACAACATAAATTTGATTTTTTGGCATGTGGAACTCTGAGTTGGATTTGAAAAACCCACTTTCTAATGTTTTGAAGTCTTCTTCCATTTCTCATTGATACTCTTTGACACTTTTTGCTTTACAGGTTGCTGAAGTCATGGATTTGGATTTTATTTTACTCACTGAGGCTTGACATAATGGCTTTGACAACTTGGTGATCATAATCAATCCTTCTCATATGTGTTCTGCCCTCATTTTAATGAAAGGGTGACCTTGAAAAAATGAAAAACCCTAATGACCTAATGGGAGTGCTTTTTGACCTGATTTTGAATGAAATTTGACTTAAAAACTTTTAAGTGAAAAGATCATTTCCAAAAGTGCTATTATGCTCAAGGGAACATGGGAATGAGTTAGCAACAAGAAATCTTAGAGGGAGGGTGGAGTTTATTGAGAGGGGAAAATGGGGAAATGAGGTTTTAGGTAGGAAAGAAGGATGAAAATGAGAGGTATAAGCCCATACCGAGTCTTTTCATAGCAATATGGTGACCTTGAGATGAAAAAATGATAGATAGGGAAAAAAGGTTTTATGAAGATAATGAAGGCAGTGAGATTTCTAAATATAGTTGATAGGAAAAGAGTTCTATCTTTAGCTGATTGTAGTAAATACATAGTCACCTACTGAATCTATAGAATACAGGAGGATAACAGATGGGTCTCGGCTCCCTTTGACTTGACCTCTTCTGTCGATGCCCTTAAGCTTCCCTGAGCTTCTCTATGGCACTAAACCAAGAAATAATTTACTATCCCTGAAATTTTTTCTGATATCTCCAACATATATGAGACTGGTCATTTTCTCAAAATGAGCTCTAGCTCCCCAATCTAGGCCTCCAACCCCTGTTGGCCCTAGGCTGCCCGAAACGTCCCTGTGGCTTATTTAGCTCTAGAGGTCTCCAAAAGGCTCTGGAAATCCTTCCATTGGATTCATAATGTAAAAATAGTCAGAATATACTATTCACTTGCTGAAAAAGGCCTCTGGCTGCTCTGGTTATGCCCCCAACACCTGGTGGCACCCTGTGACTCTAGGCTCACTAAAAAATTCTTTGAAGCATATCGGCCTTCAAAAGTATTAAAAAGCTTATAAAAACCCTTCCATTGGATTCATAAGGTCAAAACTAGTCAGAATAGACTATTGTTTTTTTTAGAATGGATACTGCCTGCTCTGGATAGGCCTCATTCTCCTGGTGGCCCCTAGTGGCGCTAGTGGCCCTTGGAAATTATCTGAGGCATATAGGCCTTCTGAAGTCCTATAATGGATCTGAAAACCTTACCAATGGTTTCAAAATGTCCAAAACATCCAAAAATGACTATTGGTATCCTGAGAAAGGCCTATAGCTTCCCTGGCTAGGCCTCATTCTGTTGCTGGCTCCTGGTGGCCCTAGTGGCCCCTAGAACTTCTCTGACGAAAAATATCACCCAGAATTTCTATGATGGCTCTGAAACCCTCACCAATAGCTCTGTAATTTCCAAGAAAGTCAAAATTAATTGACTATTCACACTCCAAGAATGGTTGAATAAAGCTCAATATAGAGCATAATCAATTTTGTCCAGTAACCCCTAAGAAGACTCCAGTAATTGTGAAGGAATTGCAGTTTAGGTTCAGTTAAAATAGCTCCTTCTGCCAATTTGGGTGTGCTAGCCAATTATCCCGCCAAACCTAACTGCAACATTAAAGTTAGGGGTTGCGGTTGGGCACATGCCCCAAACCCCGCGGTTAACAAATTGGAACCGTCAGCGGGTACCGTGGATCAAACTACGGTAGATAGGCTTCAAACTGGAGTTAAGACCGTGTGTTAAATGAAACCATTGGAGTAAAACCACCAGAGATAGCATCACATGTGACCACATAACATGGATGTTGGTTAATGTTTGCGCGTTGGTGCTTAGCCCTGGGTTCATGGGCTAAGGCCATATGGAGAGGGGCTAGCTCGAGGGGCTGGCCCCTCCAACCCCCAATGTAATTTAAAAAAAATGTTAAATAAATCCCGTCCACTTGTATGGTTAACTTACAACATATCGGAGACAGTAAAAGCGTGGAGGTGCTCGGCGGTAGATCACACGATCGATCCCAACGGAGTCCCCAAAAATTTTATTACATAGTTCAAGGGCCATATGGTGGCCTCAGGGCTGGCCATGCGGCACCTTCCCATTGGCTCATCCAAACGTCACCGAATAAAACTATGCCACTTGTCAACCTGTGAATGGCCAAGGAGGAATATTTTGAGGAATAATCCAGGAATATTATAGGAATATTCCTTAGAATATTCCTTTTTGCTGACTGTACAAATGCCCAGTCAACCTTGGTCAACTGTCAAAATTTGTAGTTTATTGGAATTTTCAAGTCGCGATAACTTCTTCATACGGTGTTGGTTTTTTGAACTGTTCATGGCACTAGAATCAAGAAGACGCGATGTATCTGGTCCCTTAGGTTTGACACATTTTCGAACACTTTGAAATCGAGTTATCACTTAGGTACTTGATCTAAATCTGATCAATATGTTTCACTACTTCCATTTATGGAGAAGATCCAGAGCCAGAATGGGTACATGTGTTCTTTCACACATTAGACCTGATACCTATGAATTGGTATCTTGAGACAAAGTTGCGAAATGGAATGATGAAATAGACAGATTTTGTTGAAGGTTTCCTCCTAAAATTTAGTTTTGAAGATGATTGTCCATGCATAGATGAAGCACTTCAGGCAGTTAGAGCAGGGATTTTCAAGACCACAACTGTGCTAACTTGGACGCATCCCGATTGGACCGTGTAGTTACAACATGCACTAGAATTCTATAATGTGACAACGAAAGAGGATGATGAGGATCCGCGCAATATTGATATCCCGGAGTTAGAAGGACATCATGAAGTTGTTGGACCAGAGCCTGAAATACCTCACATAATATATCCCATGAAGACAAAGAAGGTGAATATTGGGTCATAATAATAGCCAAAATTTTCATTAATTGGAGATTATTGGGATGAAGAAATAGTTAGCAAAGTGGAAAAGATGTTGCATGAGTATCAAGAACTCTTCCCCACAAAATTTTCTAAATAAAATGGTATAAGCGAAGATCTAGGAGTTATGAGGATTAATATGAAACCTGATGTGAATCCCGCAAAATGAAGGCCCTATTGATTGAATCCAAAATATAAGGAAAAAATAAAGCCAGAATTAGAAAAGATATTTAAAGAAGGGATCATTGAACTAGTCGAAGAATCTGAATGGATATGTCCTATTGAAGTTTAGGAAAAGAATACAAAAGGAGAAATAAAGATATGTTTGGACCTAAGGAAGTTGAATGATGCATGCTTGCATGAGCCCTTTCCCACACCATTCAACGATGAAGTGTTGGACAATGTAGGAGGAAATGAGGCTTATTCTTTTAGAGATGGATTTTCGAGTTACCATCATATCATAATTGTGCTAGAAGATATACATAAGACCCCTTTTTATACTGAATGGGGTTGTTACTAGTACATCATGATGCCTTTTAGTTTGAAGAATGCTCCTGCCATATTTTCTAGAGTTGTAGTCCCAGCTTTCAAGGAGTATATACATAAAATTTTGGAGATCTACTTTAAAGATTGGATAGTCTTTGGGTTGCTAAAGAAGCATGTTTCAAGCTTGAGATTGATGTTGGATACCTGTAGATAGTGTTAGATATCCCTGAATTTGACAAAGTGCATAATTTTCGTACCATTTGGTATACTATTGGGGCATGTTTTCTGTAAGTAGGGATTGATGGTAGACCTCACGAAGATTTCTCCCATTATGAACCTGGAGCCACCTAAGACAGTAAAGCAATTGCACACGACACTTGGATGCATAGGGTAATATAGAAAGTTTATAAAGGCCTATTCATAGATAATTGGGCCGATAGAGAAGCTACTCAAGAAATATGTTACTTTTTATTTGGAAGATGACTGCCAAAAGAGCTTCGACATACTGAAGGAAAAGATGGTGATTGTGCCTATTCTAGTTTTCCTAAAATGGAATAAGGAATTTCATGTACATGTTGATGCCTCTTACATAACATTAGGTACAATATTGGCATAGCTAGGAGAAGGAGAAATTGATAACCCCATAGATTTTGTAAGTAGAAAACTTTCCAAGGAGGAGAAGAACTATTCCACGACAGAAAGAGAAGGGTTGGCTATGGTTTCTGCATTACATAAGTTTAGGAATTAGTTATTGGGAGCACACTTCAATATTTTCACTAACCACTTTACGCTGAAGTATTTGGTGAATAAGCCCATTTTAGGAGGAAATATATGTTGGTGGTTGTTGTTGTTTCATGATTACTATTTTGAAGTTATAGTCAAGCTAAGCAGATTGAATGTTGGGACTAATCATCTGTCAAGAATAGAAATAGGAGGGGAACCAACAAGCATTGAGGATAATTTTCAGATCCGCAGTTATTCAAAATCAGGGTTGCAGTTGATCACTTCGTAGACATTATTCAATTTTTTGCTACAGGAATGGCACCTGCGGAGTACACTACACAACAAAAGAAGGAGTTGGTACTCAAGGCAGCTAATTTTTTTGTTGATTGTAGGACATTTATACAAAATGGACTAGATGAAATACTGCACATATATGTCTCTGAGCATGAAAGGAAAAATATTTTGGCAGAAGCTCGTGGAGGAATTTTAGGAGGAAATTATGTAGGGAAGGCCACTGCATAGAATATTTTGTATGTTGGTTTATGGTGGCCCACATTGCATGAAGATAAAAAGGAGTTTTGTCAATCTTGTGATGCATGTCAAATAAAATGAAGATCCTCTCGGAGAGATGAAATTCCATTGAATCCATAGGTGACATTAGAGGCATTTGATAAGTGGGCTATTCACTTTTTTGGGCCTATTAATAAACCTGGAAAGAATATTGGCGCAAAGTATATAATCACTACAATAGATTATTGTTATAGCATCATTTCTCACCTTGACATGATTCATGATTGCTACATGGCTTTATGGGCACCCATTCCTACAGACTTGGACAAATTCACTTAAAAACAGTGGAAAATCCTTCATACGCGACTATGCCCGTGTTTTTCCGCGTGTATACGCGAGTACAGCTAGAATTTTCCGCGTATGCCATTTTAATGATTAAAAAAATATATAAAATCCCTAATTTCGCGCTGGGTTGATGGTTACTCAGGTAGTTCAACCACCCCAGCCCGTGGCCAACTGTTTCCAACTGCTGAAACTACTTGGAGGGACTATAAAAAGCCCTCATGTGTATGGCCTAAGGGAGAGAGAGAAAGTATTGATATTATACTCTGTTGGTTCCCTATCCAAGTTTGATTCCCCGTGCCTCCTGCACTTTCCCAGTTCATTTCAGGAAACCCTTGTTTCCTTGAGATACACATCCCTTTATATGTTATCTCGTATGCACCTGTTTGGAAGGAGTCTTAGCGAGGCAAAGGCTGGACGGATCCGGACGACGGTCTGCGAAGGCCTTGGAAGGATCAGGTGATCTCTCCACTTACTTTTGTACGTACTATTTTATAATACAGAAGTATCATGCTGTTCCCGAAATAAACGTGTTAGTGTATGCTTTAATGTATGAAGAATATTTGTTATACAAGCATTCATGATGATTTATTTAATGTTTTATATGAATCTCACTAACATATAGAGTAGAAATATACCGTACAACTTGTCCTTTGTGCTGGTTTCTTCTTGTATTTCAGGTGAAAGAGGAAGGACGGTTGCAGGGAGTTTGAACTCCACGTGGATCTACTTCAAACGTAGGACCAATGGGTAAACCTCTCATTCTACTCGATTTCGTTTTTATGACTGTGCATGATCGTGTGAGTCTCTGTTAAGTAGTACGCCCCTGCTCTGTGGAGGTTGAATCCCAACCAACCTCTAGGGTGTTAAATCCCCAAAACAGAACTGGCGACTCCACTGGGGATCACATTTTTGTGATTCTCCTGTTGGGTTGTTTCAGCTGTTTGGTAGGTTGCCAACAGTTTCTTCTGTCTTTTACAGTCTAGTTGGTTTTCTTGCAGTCAGTTTGAAGCTTTGATACCTTTCCCAGGCTTGTAATTTTTATTTTTCATTATCTTTCTTTGTATACGCAGTTTTTCTTGCACACAGTCGCGTATACCCGCGAGTTTGTGTAGAAGGAACCGCGTATACGCGGGTTTCGTTCAACACAGACACGTATACACGCCTGTTGCATAACTGCAAGGTCGCGTATACCTAGGCTGAATTTGAAATTTCAAGATTCTGGTGTTTTTGGTCTTTACTGGCTGTGGAAGCCTGTGTTTGCAGAGTCTTTGTACTTACTGGAGTGTGACAGAAGTGGTTTTAAGTCTTGGTTCTCTTTCGTTTGTCCGAAAACCGATCTTTTTGGCGAAGTGTTCTTGTTGGTGCTAGCACTCCTGGATTGAGTTCCAAGATCGCTTTCTGAGCGTTCTTGGCTGTTCTGCTTTACCAGAACAGAGAGCTTCTGCTCACTGACTCGCTCCTATCTTTGTGTTGTGCTTTGCATTGCGTTCTTTGCTTTGTTTTCGATTGGTTTTCTTGAGTTTCATAAGCTAGGGTTTTGTTGCATTTTTCAAAGAACTTTTCTTGTTTCTTTGGAGTTTTGTGTTGCAACAACTTTGCACTATTTCTCTTGGCTGTTTGATTGAGTTTTTAGTCTTCCATTGCTCTTATTGATCTTGCTATCATTAGCCTTATAAGGTTTGGGGGCATAGCTGAAGTTTATGCTTGAAATTCGGTCTCGTTTTGGCTTGGATTGGGATAGTTGTTCTTGGTTTTCTTGAAGCTCTTGTTTTATAAAACTGAAAAGCCCAAAAACATTTGTTTTGCTTTTTGTTTTGTGCATATCAAAAACTCAAAAAACATTGTTTCTTGTTTTTGTTTTTGTTGTTGCCGTTTTCATTTTCGTTTGGCTTCATCTTTTGAGACTTTAGTGAAGTTTCTTGCTTCTAGTTTCCCGCTGGATTGTGAAGGGAGGTTGTCTTTTGATTTCTTCTTCTTCTTGTTGAGTATTTTGGTGTCTTATATTGAGAATTCTTGTTCGCAAGAATTGGCTTTCTGGATATCAAAAAGATTAGTTGAAACTGAAGGAGCCTTTTGGGAAATTTCACCTTGTTTCAAGGGACTTTCTGCATCTTAGAATTTACATGCTAGTGGTCATTTGCATTGGGTGCATTGAATCATTTAGTTAGCTTCTTAATTTTTGTGCGTGTGAGTTTGTAATTCGAAAAGAAAAATACATTTTTAGCCTCGTAGAACTTACATAGAAATTGCTCTTCATCGAAAGACTAAGAACTGCATGTGCATGTAGTCAGGTTTTTTATTAATTTTTTTTGCGTCAGAACATCATTGGTTTCAACTCCATATCCTTGTGACTTAATACAACAGCCCTTAAAATAAGCGATTAAATCTAAAAATCAACTAGCAAGTTTTATTTAGTGTCAATCACCAACTAGCTAGGTTTTAGGGCCTTGGAATAGGAGAGAGGAGAGTTAACTCTCCAAGGCCGCTCAAACAAACATAGAAGTTTATTAATTGAGCGAAATCCAACTCCGTGAGGTGGATTGGGAAAGCTCTCATCCGAGAGTCAAGCGCGAGGGGAAGTGAAGGTTAAGAAGAGGGATACCCCCCCTCCGATTAGCTGAATCTAACCTCAAGACCGTTCCGCCCAGCTTCTGATACGGATTGGTGTCCATAGTTGCCGTTCCTAGGTTCCACACAGGTGACTGCGGGGGGGAATACCCGTGGTACCTGAGGCAGACGTCGCATCACTTCCAGCAGTACTTCTGGGGGGTGCCCTTGCGAAGCTTGGGTGCTTGAGCCGGCAAAGGCTGTTGTTAGGAGGTCGGCGTAACTGTTTCTGATACCTTCGCTAGTTGTTCCGGGCCCTAATCATCCCAGACTGCTTTCGGAAGGTCCTATACTTCGCTTTCCTGTATTTTGGTGTCCGGTCCTCATCACCCGGAGCGGAAATACTTGGAGGCTGTTTGCTTGCTGTTTCTCACGGTTTTGATTTTAGTGAGTGCTCTTTGCTCCTAGCTTGCCTAGCTTTTCACTTTTCTTGAGTCTAATATAATAAATTTGTAAAAGTGGCTGATCAAGCGCCTCGACGTTCGAGGAGAGTCCTGGGGTTATCTCCCGAGAGTGCAGAGCCTTCTTCGAGAAGGCGTAGGAGCGATCTAGCAGGTGGTTTTCACCCTGTAGAGTCTGACGCTGTGGAGAGAGATCCTCCACTTAGGTCTGAAGGTTTCATTGCTGATTCCGGTGTCGGTTCCGAGAGGAGCGTTTCGCTCACCTCGAGGGTATTGTTTCCTCAGGAGGAAGATTTTCAGATAGAAGATATACCTGAGCCCGCAGCTACAGGTCCATCTCCTCTTCCTCTTGATCATCCGTTTGTTATAGAGTACGTCGGACCGGAGTCTGAGAGACCGCCGGATTTTCCATATCTTTCTTATCTTTCGATGGCCACGACTGGGAACGCGGCTTCTACCGTGAGTGCTGCGGGCATTCAGACCCCTGTTTCTGTCGAGGCAGGGGGCACTCTTGCTCTATCTTCGAGTGCTTCTAGCACCGCTATGTTTGGCTCTGGGTTCACCCAAGCATATGCTTCTCAATCTGGTCCCTTTGTTTCAGGGATGTCCATTGCTGGAAATCCCTCTTTTTCCTTTACCGCCGGTGCAGCTGGATCTACGCCCATGTCCAACATGGCTAGTGGATCAGCTTCTTTTCAGGGTTTCCCCTTTGGGACCGGGCATATTCCTAGTCCCAATCCTTCTTTAGGGTCGTTTCCTTTTACGTCCCAGACCCAAAGTTTCAATCCTTGGGCTCAGGGGCCAAGTTCGACTGCTTTTATGGGGTGGAATCCTATGTTTGCAATGTCGGGGGCAGGGAATCAGTTCATCGCGAGTCATCCAGGGAATGCTTCTTTCCTTGCATCGAGTGCTTATCAGTCTTTTTCTCCTCTATCTAATGCATGGAACCCCTACCAGGGGCTTACATCTTCAGTCAATACTTCAGCGGGGGGAACTAGTCCGGGTCTTGGTAACTCGGCGTGGGGAGGAGGTTCTTCTCCGTTTTCTACGGGTCCTTTCTGGCAGCCTGGTGCCTCATCAAATCTAGGCTATTCTTTTCAGACTGTGGGAAATCCATCCCATCAAGGATGGAATTCTCAGGCTCCGCCGCGATTACCATTTCTGGCAACGTTAAACTTGCCAGACTTGGCGAAGTTAACTAATGACCCGATTCAGTATAGTCCGGGTTGGCCTCCGGTTCCAACCAAACTTCCTCCAGACATTCCTAAGTTTGAAGGTAAGAATGGTGAAGATCCGGCAGACCATGTCACCACATTCCACTTATGGTGTTCATCCAACTCTCTGATCGACGATTCGATTAGATTGAGATTATTTCAGCGCACCTTAACCGGAAACGCCGCGAAGTGGTATATAGAGCTTACTGGGGGCAGTTTCGCCACATTTGGAGAACTGGCTGTCACTTTTCTTAACCATTTTCAGTTGCCCGTCTGATATGAGGCTGGGACCGAACTCCTGGCTAATTTTAAGCAGGATGAGGCAACTCACATTTCTGATCATATTCAGGAATGGAGGAGAAGGAAGAGGCTAATTAAAGCCCATATTCCAGGTGAGTTCCTTCTTGAGTGGTTTTTGAAATCGCTTCAGTCAGATATTTCAAAGGATGTATCCATGTCAGGGGTATATTCCGAGGAGCAGGCCATCTTTAGGGCCCAGCAGTTAGAGTTGATCTATTCTCAGCCTGGCATGCTTTACAAGTATTTGCCTAATGCTCCTCGCTCCAAATTGGATCTCTCGAAACCCAAACCTGGCCCGCATGGTGACGGACTTGTCGGATCGGTCAGTAGTAGTGCAGCCAGCCTGCTTTCTCAATTGCAGCAGTTGTATTTACAATCTGCTTCTTCTGGTCAGGCTGTGCCTGCTGATTCTTCACCTTCCCAGTCTTTGTCCATTAATGCTGTCCAATCTTCTGAACCCAAAGGAAATCAACAGTCCGATGGGAAGAAGAAGGGACGTAATAACAAGAAGAAGGGAAATAATGGGAAGGGCAATGCAAATAAGACCAACGAGCGTGTTGGTGAAGGGCAAAAGGAGAAAAAGAAAGTTAAGTTTCCGTGCAAGCTTTGTGCTGGAGACCATCTCACGCATCTTTGCCCGAAAATTCAGGATGCTCAGCGCCTGTTATCTCAGCAAGGTTCTTCTAGTTCCCAGGCTGTGCTAACAAACTTTTTTCCCCAAGGGCAGCAATTAATTGCTGGCGCGAATCAAAATCCCGGGGCTTCCTCTGGAGGTCCTCAGGAAGGGGAAATTCCATCGAATATCTTTATGATGAGTGCTCACGTGGATGTCGCTACGAGATCCCGTGATTATGGCGGAGAGGAATCTTCGAAAGCTAAGGAAGTTCCTGATGCTACCGAGCCGCTTCATATCACGAAGCCAACTGTCGAGTCTATGCCTCGGATACCGAAGGCATCCTCTAAGCGGTCAACGATTAATCCGAACATGAGGGCTGCCCATAACTACTCGATTGTAGAAGATCTGGCGCAGAGTCCTTGTGCTATGTCAGCTTTAGAGGTACTCCAGTCTTGTCCGGCTCAGCGCAGTGCTTTGCTCACTGCCATTGGAGCTATAGATCCGAAAATTTCTCTTCTGATTACCTTTGATATGAAGAATTTTAAGAAGAGACTTCCTCATCATATGGCCTTCCATATTAAATCATCGTACCGGAAGACTAATATCTTTCGCACAGTCGTTGATGAGGGTGCTTCTACTTGCGTGATGTCTCTCGCATGCTGGAAGACACTAGGATCTCCCAAAGCTGTTCCATCTAGCACTATTCTTACCGCATTCG
This sequence comes from Pinus albicaulis, assembly GCA_034641835.2. Classification (NCBI taxonomy): domain Eukaryota; kingdom Viridiplantae; phylum Streptophyta; class Pinopsida; order Pinales; family Pinaceae; genus Pinus; species Pinus albicaulis. Next base: position 260,327,306 of record CM076583.1, read on the forward strand.
ATGGCCATTCTCATAGGCCCCATGGTATTGTCCCGGCTTTGCCCATCTGTGTTGGGGGCAAAACCGTTAACATAGAGGTTGAGGTAGTAGATGAAGCCTTGGACTACAACCTTCTGTTGGGGAGGAACTAGATATATGATATGGATGCCATTGCATCCTCACTATTTCGGATAGTATGTTTCCCCCACGAAGGGAGGATAGTTACGGTGGATCAACTGGACTGTCCTCCTGTAGACCTGGATGCGCCTCCTGACTCATCTGTCCCTAAGTTGGACAATACTAAGGCACCTATCGAGAATTTAGGAGTGGGAATGTATTCTTCCTTGATGGGATCTTTTGATCTTCCTCCTCCTAAGGTGTCTATCAATGCTATTTCATCCTCCAAGGCTCCCCTTCGAAGAGAGTTCTTTCGAACTCATTATTTTTCGGACCCTTGGACCTTACCTTCCCCAACTGCCACTTTTGAGGAAGGGCAAGTGGGTGGAATGGCATTCCCGATTTCTGCAGCTGAGATTGCATATCAGTCTGTTGTTGACACTGCAGAGTCTGATCCAGCTCCTCTTTCGCCGGAAGAGTTGGATGGTGATGTGGCTCCGGCTTGGACGCTTACTTCTTCTTCTGCCCATGATTGTCTAGATACCACTCTTCCATCTGAAGAGGCCATCCTGGAAGCAATGACAGGTATAGAGAGACCGTGGGATGACTTGCATCATCGGTCTTACTTCCTACCTGACTTGAGCGAAGTCGAAGCTAGTTTTCCAAGTCCTCAGTCTCCTCGACCTGTTCACCCAGTCTTGAGCCCCTTAGCACCAGCACAGGTTTATGCTGAAGGGAACATGGCTGTGATCTCTCCGACTATCCCGGTGAACATCTCCAAGAATCCCAACATTATCGAGAACGTTTTCATTGGAGCTGAATGTTCCCGTGAAGAAGTTCAAATCTATACCGAGCTCTTCAAAGAGTATAGGGATGTTTTTTCTTGGTCTTATGAGGAAATGCCTGGCATAGACCCATCTATCGTCCAGCATGAGATCAAGACGTATGAAAACGCTAAGCCGGTCAGGCAAAAACTTCGTCCGGTTAATCCGAGGAAGGCAGCAGCTATCAAAGCTGAAGTTGAAAAGCTGCTTAAGGCGGGATTCATTTTCCCAGTTCCTCTGACTGAATGGGTTTCAAACCCCATTCCTGTTGATAAAAAGCAAGGAACAATTCGAGTGTGCATCGATTTCCGAGACCTGAATAAGGCGTGTCCTAAAGATAATTACCCCACACCCTTCATTGATTAGATTATTGACGAGTGTGCCGGTAACGAGATTTTCTCCTTCATGGACGGTTTCTCTGGTTATAATCAAATTACTATCCGTCCAGAAGATCAACATAAGACCGCATTTATTTGTCCCTGGGGTACGTTTGCATATAAGAAAATGCCTTTTGGTCTTAAAAATGCTGGAGCTACTTTTCAGCGGGCCATGTCTTACGCCTTCCACGACATCAAGAAAATTATAGAGGCATACTTAGATGATCTAGCTGCTCATTCTCAAAAGAGGATGGATCATCCAGGTCACCTCCGGCAAATATTTGAGAGATGTCGTTTTTATAAAATTCGTTTGAATCCGAACAAGTGCGTTTTCGCGGTAACATCCGGTCGGCTATTGGGATTTATCGTGTCTAGTGAAGGGATAAGGGTAGATCCCTTCAAGGTTGAGGCAATACTTCGGTTGCCTCCCCCGTCTTCAATCCGTCAACTTCAAAGTCTCCAAGGGAAGTCTAACTTTCTTCGGAGGTTTATCGTTAACTATGCTGAGATTACAAAGGGATATATGATACTGTTGAAGAAAGGAGTTCCTTTTCTTTGGGACGACTATGCTCAACGCTCGTTCGATGCCTTGAAAAAGGCATTGACCTCTGCTCCTTTACTGAGTCCACCCGATTATAGCAGAGATTTTCTTTTGTATCTGACTACAACAGAATCTACCATTGGTATGGTTCTGGTTCAGGAGGATGATGCTCTGGCTGAGCATGTTATTTACTACCTTAGTCGAGGACTGGTAGGACCTGAACTGCGATACACCCCGATAGAAAAATTAGCCTTAGCAGCAGTTCATGCTGTGCATCGACTCCGACATTATATTATTCTTCGCAAAACTTATGTCTTGGCAGCTGCCAATCCATTTCAGTTTGTCCTCAACAGGCGAGTGATTGGGGGCAAATATAATAGATAGATTGTGATTTTACAGGAATTTGATCTAGAGTTCATGTTTGCCAAATCCAAGAAGTCATTAGTTTTTGCGGAATTGATCTCCGAGTTGCCTTGTGGAGAGGCGATGATCTATGATGAGTCCTTTCCGGACGAACACTTGTTTCTGATCTCTCCACAAGATCCCTGGTATGGGGACATCATTGTATATCTCCAGACTGCGAAGTTTCCCTCTTCTTTTTCGAAAGATGAGCGTCGTAAGCTGCGTCACTTAGCTAAAAGTTATCCGATTATTGGTGATGCTTTGTACCGTCGAGGGGTTGATTCAATCCTAAGACGCTGCTTAACTTTCGAAGAAGCTGAGGCTGTGCTCAATGATTCTCACGGTGGAGCTTGTGGGGCTCATTTATCAGGGCTTGCTACAGCCCAAAAGATTTTGCGTGCTGGCTACTTCTGGCCTTCGATTTTCAAAGATTGTATTGAATCGGTCAAGAAGTGTCATCCTTGTCAAGTGTATACTCGAAAAATGCGCGCTCATCCAGCTCCGTTTTTTCCAGTCGTTACTGTCGGCCCCTTTACAAAGTGGGGTATGGATTATACTACTTGTAACCCGCCTTCAGCAAAAGGTCACAAGTACATTATCGTAGCAGTAGACTACTTTACGAAGTGGGTCAAAGCTATGCCTACTTTTGGGAACGATGGTGAGACTGCAGCTCTTTTCTTCTTCAACCAAGTCATTGCTCGTTTCGGTATCCCTAGAGAGATTGTCACTGACCATGGCAGTCACTTTCAGAACAGTATGATGGCTGAGTTGGCTCTTAAATTGGGTTTCCGGCAGGAGCATTCATCTCCATATTATCCTTAGGCCAATGGCCAGGTGGAAGCCGTGAATAAGTCCTTGAAGACAATTCTTCAACGGACGATTGATAAACATAGATCCAACTGGCACATTATGCTATATCCTGCACTCTGGGCATACAGGACGTCAGTTAAAACTGCAACTGGCTTTACTCCGTTTCAGTTAGTCCACGGGGTGGAATCCGTATTTCCCATTGAATGCGAGATTCCTTCCCTTAAATTAGCTGTTGAGCTTCTTCCTGACACTTCTAGTCTGGCAGAGCGGCTTCTTCATCTCGAACATCTTGATGAGCAGCGTCGAGATGCCGCCACGTTGAACGAAGCACATAAAAACCGAGTCAAAGTCCAGTACGATAAGGCGGTTAAGCCTAGGGTCTTTTCCGAAGGTGACCTTGTTTTGGTCTATGCCCAAGAAAAAGATGCCTTGGGGGCAGGAAAGTTTAAGTCGATGTGGTACGGCCCCTATATCGTCAAAAAGGTCCTTAAGAAAGGAGCGTATACCTTGGTTGACTTTGAAGGAAATGAGTTGTTGGAGCCCCGAAATGGGCTCTATCTGAAGAAGTATTATGCCTAGGCTTTGGCCTGGCATTTTGCTTTGTATATAGTAGTTTTTGTCTTGTACATATCTATTTGATTTTCGATTTTTGATGAGATGGTGATGTTTTTGATCTGCTTTGGCAGGTTGTGTTGATGTCATGAGTCATTTTGGTTTCGCCGATGGTGCTAGTAGACACACCCGGAACTTAGCTTCCGCGGCTTGGGTACCTCATTATCCTTCCGGTCAGCTGTTGGTATCAAGAGGGGTCTGCATTGGTCCTGCTTCCAATAACGTAGCAGAATACACTGCAGTCATTCATCTACTCTCGGAGGCAATATCCTTGGGTTTTGATTCGTTGGTAGTTTTCTTGGACTCCCAACTGGTGGTGTCGCAGTTGAACAACACTTATCGGGTACGAGATCCAATTTTATTACGATTGTTCTTGAGGGTACGTTTGTTACAAAGGTCATTTCAATTTTTAACATTCATTCATATTCCTCGAGCTGACAATTGGTTTGCTGACTCATTGGCTAATCAAGCTTTATATTGGCATATTAATCATTCAATACAATAAAATCTAATCATCAAAAACATCATACATTTGATACATTTATCACATCACATCAAAATATCGCTGTATATATACTCAGTATGTCAAAAAACTTTACAAAATTTTGGATCCATCAATGCCGTACAAAACTTGGGCTTATGCCCCATCATGTTCAGTCTCAAAAAATATACAGTCATCTAATATGTAAAATCTATCTACTCCTGAGGACCCTGCCCAGCGTTCCTATAGAACATCACCGCAGTGGCCACACGGCGGAACAGTCTAACCCAGTCCCGGGGTACTCCTACAACCCGTCTCTGGACGGCTTCTGGCAAGTCCTCCACAGCAGCCAGAGGGATTTGGCGGGTTAGTCCCTCCAAGTTTCTCTGCACGGCCTGGAGGGTCCTGTCAGAATCCGTTGTCTCTGCTTCACCTCTGCGGCGTTTGTGACGTGCTAGGCCCTCAGGACGCACTGGTCCAACATCTGAAACATGATCATTTTTATTTGTCAGTCATTATGAATCCAATCCAAAAACATGTTTGTTTTTCATTTTTCATACATATTTGAAAAATCCAAAAAAAAATCATATAAGTTAAATTTTTTTGAAAAAACTTACCGACTGCTCCCCATGCTGCACCGGGTGGAAGTACTAGATCTGGATCTCCTCGGAAATCCATCCCGGCATAGGGATAGTCATCTACCGCGATGATCTGTTCTCTCCACCATAAGAAGAACTCATCATCCCAGGTAGTTCGGGGTACCTCGCTGCCCCCCAGTCTCTTCATCATGTCTGCCCAACGGGCGATTCTTGGGTCCCGAGGGCTGCTGATAGTTGAGATGACTTTGGGTCTCAAAGCTAGAACTCTCTCGAAGAAGAATGTAGTCAAAATAGTTCCATAGCCAAAGTGTTTTGTATGTGTTTTGCGAATGGAGGTCAGTTGTTGTTTCATGTTCAGTAGCAGGGCAGTGCACCAATCATACACATGAATTAAGCACTCTACAACTATGCTCATGTGCGTCCTGGACGCCTGATGCAGTGAGGCAGATCCTGCCACTCTGCCGATGGTGAATAGGAGGATATTTATGTGCAAGTCCCTGATATCTCTGATTGCAATCTGTGTGCCAACTTTCTTGGAATTTTCTACGCAATAGATTTGGACATAGTCCTCCACGGTTAACCCTCCCAGGGGCTTTCCGTGCAGATCCACTGGGTCTCCCCTTCTGGAGAGTCCAGTGATGAAGTATATATCTTCCACCTCTATGCGTAGTGGCATTTGATCAATGATGAAACAATCCTGATCCGGTTCCCACTAATTTACCAGCATTTCAAGCAATCTCACATTACTTTTCATATTGGGCATTTTGAAAAATTTGAATAATCCACAGTTTCGGAGGACATTTTGCGCTGCTTGATCTTCCATGACTTCTTGGTCTATTGCACTATGCTCGCGTTCCCTCCATGAAATTGTCATCCTGAAAAAATTCATTAAAATTTGCATTAGAAACTCATTTTTGAAATTCGGACCTGCGCATACGCTAGTTTCGCTGTGCACAGTCGCGTGTACACGCGACTTTCCTTCTTTGAACCCGCGTATGCGCAGGTACGCGTTTTTTAATAAGGGTTTCCAGGTAAAAATCCACTTAATTTTAAATTTTAAACGGACAAAATGAATCAACAAGATGAATAAGGAGCCTACCTGAAGTTTCGCTGAATTCCGACGGTCGGTTGTTGCTGATTTGACGAAACAAGTTTTTAGCTCCAGAGCTCTTTTCCAAATCAGCTATGCAATAATGAACCAATTGAGAGGTAATTTGTGTATTTATGGCTAAAAATTGAAAATTTTCGCAAAAATTTCCTTGTGCTTATTTTTTCGATCTGTCTTATGCTGTATAACTCGATTGCTTGGAAGTGCCCAGTTTGGTATATTTCAGGTACATTTTGACGTTTTCGAGATTTTTCCCGGTTTCTGGCCCATGTGTTCAGACTCTTCACGGCAGGTATATGATCTTCACTAGCATATAGGTTAGGGAATCACTTTTCGTTGCATCTTGCATTCTAGCCTCCATACTGATCACTTGCCTTAGGGTCGATCCCATCAGGTCATGAGTATTATACCCATTTCACTCGCCGATTTTTAAATCATGACTTGATGGTAGAGCCTTCCTTTACATGGGCTTCCTAGTTAGTTCCTCGCTATCACTTGTTGCCCATGCTGCTTTTTATGTAGGCTCGGGAGTTCTCTTTAGTCCCGCCATGTCTTTCGTGTTGAAGCTTCATTCTTCTCCTTCATCACTTATCATTTTTCTGGCTTATACCCTAGAGGCTCCCCGGTGTCGTTAAGTTGTATTACTGCATTGCATATTGGCTACTTGTTTATCCTGGCCTTTAGCCGGCTTCATTTGGACTCGATGTTTAAGCCAACTTTTGACCTTGACTTTCTGTACAAGTTAACCATTGCATGCACTTAGCTATCACGACTTGACACCTTTGTACCCATGGATGGAACGTTCCTCTGAGTATCACTGACCATTTTTCGCCACCTTGCATTGAGCATAGGATTTTTCCAATCCCAGGAACTAGTGCATCTGCTTTCTTGATACTCGTTCTATCCAGTATACCATAGCATTCTTTTATTCTTTTTCAGGCTTATTATATGAAAAAGAAAAAAAAATCAAATATAACAAAAAGAGTGGGAACGGGATGTATCTTCGTTATTTTGATGGCAGTACAGAGTCAGTTTGTCGCCCTTGAACAAAGCACATATACTTATATATATTTCCTTCATTTGGGATGGTTCTAGTTTTGACCTAGGTTCAGCCTTTACTATGTTTCACTTGTCAGTTCTCCCCCGGTTGGTTATCTCTTCCAATCATATGGAGAGTTTGTTTTGCCTCCTGCAAGACAGACTTATACAGTGTCACTTTTTTACTGCCTTGGTCATCACAGAGTCGTGCTTTTGTTCATGGGAAGTCTAGCCTGAGTCGGCCATTCTGCGGTGTCTCTTGACTCATTATTCAGTCGGCCTTCCCGGTCTTGTCAGCATCATGTTCTATCACATCAGATGCTTTGATCTTCTGCTCGTGCTGGTTTGAGAAGGTCTCCATTGACTTCTTGCCGGCGGGTTTGTCTCTTATCGACTACGACACATTGCTCTGAGAGCAAGCCTAGAGCCGCACCTTGGGCCTATTTTCATCATTGATAGGTGACCTCGTGCTCAACATTTGATCATCATCATGGGTCTTTGACTGAGTGGTTTCCCCTGTGTTCGACGTCAGCACACATTATCACACTTGGGATTCGTGCAGTACCTGGATTTACATTTGACCCTATCGGTGGATTTCTCGCCTCTGCGTCAGCTTTCATTATTGGTTGGTTCAGAGGGTTTCTTCCGTGCGCTAGCTTCATCTTGTGCACGTCGGAAACGTACTTCGGTTTTGGTTCCATCACTCTCCTTCGTCCGATTCCTTCAAAATCTTGGCCTGCGGGTTACACTCGCGCTGGACTGATGTGGGATGCCTTAATGCCTTCCTTCCAGCAGATCTTTTCCCATCAACTCCGACTCATTGCTCTGGGAATAAGGTCTAGAGTCTTTTTGTCAGTACCTTAGGGTTTGCAGTCATCAGTGGCAGACTCTTCGCTATCGACAGTGAGGATTCATCATTGCCTCCTGATTGGTAGATTCTTTCAAGTGTTCAACTTCAACTCATTCATTCACACTTGTCAGATTGTACTGGGGCATCTTGACACTCATTATCATTATCGGTGGGTTGTCTCGCGTTGGTTAACGGGAAACATCATTGCCCGGTAATCCAACGATTTCTCACATGGTCGACTTCAGCTCATTTATTCCCAGTGTGTAGAATTGTGCCGTTGTGATCGGTGAAGACCTCGAGTTGCATCAGCATTTCTCGGTTCACTGTTGACAGTTCTCTCAGTTTCTGCCAGTGTTTCCGTCCACCCTTATATGTTGCAGTTCAGCACAGCAGCATCTTATATGTTGATCCCCGAGTTGCGTGATTGTACCGCTTTGATCCGCTCTTATGATCCGCATTTGGAGATTCAAGCATTTGATCGTGACATCCACTTGCAATTCATTCTTTGATCGCTATATGTGATACTTGGACATTGATACAGACTTGTCTTTCCGGGCCCTGCTCAGATGATTCACTATGTATTTTCAGTTCAGTTATACTTGTATACATGTTGGATCTATTCAGTACTTTATATATATATGATGTATTCTTGACTGAGCATGGGTATGCCCGCCTCAGCATGTGTTGACTCTCTGGTTTCTTTCATTGGTTTTTTGCAGGCTGAAATCTGGTGAAGTCCTCTCTTGTCCTTGCGAAGTTCTTTCTATGTGCATAATACATTTCGGCCATCATGTACCCCTTCTGACCTCATATATTAGGGGGTATCTGTTATAGCATCATTTCTCACCTTGACATGATTCATGATTGCTACATGGCTTTATGGGCACCCATTCCTACAGACTTGGACAAATTCACTTAAAAACAGTGGAAAATCCTTCATACGCGACTATGCCCGTTTTTTTCCGCGTGTATACGCTAGTACAGCTAGACTTTTCCGCGTATGCCATTTTAATGGTTAAAAAATATATAAAAAATCCCTAATTTCGCGCTGGGTTGATAGTTACTCAGGTAGTTCAACTACCCCAGCCCATGGCCAACTGTTTCCAACTGTTGAAACTACTTGGAGGGACTATAAAAGGACCTCATATGTATGGCCTAAGGGGGAGAGAGAATTATTATTATTATACTCTGTTGGTTCCCTATCCAAGTCTGATTCCCCGTGCCTCCTGCACTTTCCCAGTTCATTTCAGGAAACCCTTGTTTCCTTGAGATACACATCCCTTTATATGCTATCTCGTATGCACTCATTTGGAAGGAGTCTTAGCGAGGCAAGGGCTGGACGGATCCGGACGACGGTCTGCGAAGGCCTTGGAAGGATCAGGTGATCTCTCCACTTACCTTTGTACGTACTATTTTTATAATACAGAAGTATCATGCTGTTCCCGAAATAAACGTGTTAGTGTATGCTTTAATGTATGAAGAATATTTGTTATACAAGCATTCATGATGATTTATTTAATGTTTTATATGAATCTCACTAACATATAGAGCAGAAATATACTGTACAACTTGTCCTTTGTGCTGGTTTCTTCTTGTATTTCAGGTGAAAGAGGAAGGACGGTTGCAGGGAGTTTGAACTCCACGTGGATCTACTTCAAACGTAGGACCAACGGGTAAACCTCTCATTCTACTCGATTTCGTTTTTATGACTATGCATGATCGTGTGAGTCTCTGTTAAGTAGTACGCCCCTGCTCTGTGGAGGTTGAATCCCAACCAACCTCTAGGGTGTTAAATCCCCGAAACAATTATTTGACAAGGTGGGCAAAATAAAATCTAGTAAAGGATTGCAGCATAGATACCGTCACAAATTTCATTTGAGTATATTTTGTCCATATTTAGGTGTCCAAAGACCTTAATGAGTGAGAAGGGTTCACATTTCTTGCATCAAAATATTGAGGCTCTGACTAAAGAATTTCAAGTGCACCATAAAAAATATACACCATATTATCCTCAGGAAAATGGGACAGTCGAAGATTTCAATAATATATTGGAGAATTTACTCACCAAAGTGTATAATTTGAATAGAAATGATTGGGATTTAAGAATTCCAATGGTGTTATGGGAATACAGGACAACATGAAAGAAACTGATAGGACATACACCTTTTAGGTTGGTCTATGGAAAATGAGCAGTCATGCCTATGGAGTATATTGTGTCCATCTTGAGAATTTCATATTTCACACATGTTATGGAACCAACTCAAAAAATAGAAGAAAAGAGAGATCAAAGCCTTAGAAATCATCAACTTAGACGGGGAAACCTCCTTTACATTACATAAATGAAAAATTCTTGTATGATACAAATGATAAAACCTCCTTTCAATATATAGGAGTCTAATGGGTCACAATATAATCCTAGCCAACATAACAATAACAATGTAAGGGCACAACAATAACAATAGTGGGCTTCTACGGGGCACAATAATAGAAATATGGGGAATACATGGGAAAAACAATAAAAATAAGTAGTCTATACTAATGATAACAATAAGGGGATACACTAGTATTATAGGGACCTAACATGACCCTCTCCTTCAAACAGGTGTTGTCCTCAACGCTTGATTATTTCTCGATGATTCTGTATAAAATTATCATCCTCCCACGTGGAATCTTCAGCGGATAAGTTCTTACACTTGCTGAGATACTTTGAAATTGATTTATTTTGTAGTTTTCGAGTTCTTGTTTCCTTTATTGCTTCAGAACTTATTTTACTGCGATGTTGATCTTCCTGTTCTTTCATTCAATTTTGCACCAAAGTTAGGTTATTATTTGAGAGTTGTAGAACTTTTTGTTGATGCTCGATGTGATATTCCACTGATTTATTATCCATATTAGATTTCATTTGATCCTTCAAACCATCCAAATTAGCCTCCATGTTTTATTTTAAACCATATATTTCATCTTTGGTTGCTCTTTGTAAGATCAAAATTTGTTGCACTTGGTACCATAATTTTGATATATCATAGTGCAATTATTCTTCTACATGCATCATAATAGAGCTTTCTCGGGGCTTAATGGGTGTGAAATTTTTGGGAGGCATTATATAACTCAATATTGATATATATACTTCAATATTCCCTTGTAATAACTGATTTTTCAAACAAAAGTTATGAAAACTTGTTTAAAAAATACACACATTTATCTTGCTTTTTAGGAGCTTGATATTGAAACTGATGTATCTTTGGAGTTTCAGATCCTCGATATTTTATCTTTAGTCCTTTAGTATACCTCTAAATCTTCTTTCCAATGCCACAATTCTGACCTGATTTGGATTCTTCAAGGCAAAGTTATGCCCAATCTCCCACAATGACCAAATTATCGTCTAGTTCAGTAGAGTGAACTTGTACGAATTTCCACGTGTCACTCTTTCATCATTCAGCGCTTAAATTGATATATAGGAAACTAAATTTCTTTTAATTTCGAACACGTTTTACAGAATTAAAATCTGATGCTCAAAGAGAGAGTTATGAATATTTTCCCATGGTCACCTCTTTGAGTTGAAATTTAGAAGCCTAAACAAACCTTAACTTCCACAGATGATATCTCCAAAAATATTGCGAACCAAGATGTGAAATTTTTACACGAAGTTCCTCAGGGTTTCTTCGTAAATGGATTTTTTTAGCTTCTAAAACTTCGTAGAATAAATTTTATAGAGAAAATGTCACGATGACCTATTTGAAGCAGCAAGACGCTATAATATGAAGCTCTGATACCAAATGTTATGGAACCAACTCCAAAATAGAAGAAAAGAGAGATAAACGCCTTAGAAATAAGCCACTTTGAGGGGGAAACCTCATTTACAATACATAAATGAAAATTTCTTGGATGATACACATGAGAAAACCTCCTTTCTATATAGGAGTCTAATGGGTCACAATATAATCCTAGCCGACATAATAATAAGAATGTAAGGGCACAACAATAATAATAGCGAGATTCTATGTGGCACAATAATAACAATATGGGGAATACATGGGAAAAAAATAAAAATAAGGGGGATATATTAACAATAACAATAAGGGGATACACTAGTATTATAGGGACCTAAAAAAATACATTACAGACCGCAATACAATGGAGGAAAGGATGGAGAAATTGCTTGATCTGGAAGAAGAAAGGTTTATTGTAGGTTATCATCAGCAAGTTCAAAAAGCATAGGAGAAAGCTTGGCATGACCAACATACCAAGCATAAGACATTCAAGGAAGAATAACTTGTACAATTGTATGATATAAAATTCATGAATTTCCCATGAAATTTTCAAACACGTTGGTTGGGACCATATATCATCAAGCACGTCTCTGATGGAGACATAATTCAACTCACGAATTTGGATGGTCAGCTGATGCCATGACGAGTGAATGGTAGCATATTGAAGATATACAAGGATGAATCTATCCCTGGAACCTTGCACTAAAGAATGAAAATGGAAAGTCTTAGTGCCACTTGCAGTTGAAAGTGGACATTAGATTATAAACTACTCTACAGAAAAGGGCTTCGCTGAAGGAAAATTTTTTCATGATAGATAGGAGTATGGTGAAGTCTGAAAGATCTGTGAAGAAGGAATATCATTGTACGATACTCAGGGGTATGTAAAAATTAGAAGGAAATGTTATGGCCTAAATCTACCTCAGGCTGAGAAAGGCAGAATCTAGCGTAACATCAAACCACGCTTAACCTGGTAGCTAGCTCTACCAGATCGGGAGAGGGCTCTCTCCTTGTCAATCTTAGCAAAAAAAAACTGATCAGTGAGGCTTGAGATGACTTGAATAAAGGCTTATTTTAGGCTAGGTGTATATGTAAAAGAGTTTGATTTGATTTTGAGGGTGTTTATTGGATCAAAGGGAAAGGCATATTTTGGGTCTGGGGAATGAGGCCTAGTTTTTGCAGAGATCTGAATGGGGCAAGGTAGGCAATTTGTTTGACACTTAAATTTTGAATGAAATGGATAGATTAGACCGGTGAGGAGTTGAAGAGGGCAAGAAAATTTCAGGAATCCTCTTCAAACAGTTGAAAACATAGAAAATTAAACAAACCCTAGGTAGAGCACTGCAAATTTTAATGAATTCCACCTTTATCCTTGTTTGTTTAGCTTAAGAAGAAATAAGAGGGAAAATGATACACATAAAACACTAGTAAAATTACATTAATAGAGAGAAACAAATCATAAAAATAAAGACCCACATGAATCCCAAGGAGTGCTACAAATCCTGGTCTATTCCTTTGCCAAACTGCGGAGATGAATGTACAATGATGCTCAAAGCAATCCCAAATGTCCAACCTTTGATAATGACTGAAAAACCACAAAATATAGACAAAAAACCACTCATCCAAGCCTCTAGGGGTCGATCTCACAAGTTTAGGAGCTTTTCCAACAAAATCTAAACTGAGAACTAGAAAGTAGGCTGTGGAACAGCTTGCCTCTATAAACTAGGAAACCGATTCATTCAGTTGCAATTCACCTTTTGATGGATGAATCTATCTCCATGAGTGAAAATTTAACAAAATTACATCAAGATCCATAAAATTACATCATGAGTTTGAAATTTAGAAGTAAGAAATTCAAATTTTCAAAAACTAGGTGAAAAACAGAGTTACTGAGTAAAAAATGAGCAAAATCCTCCAATGCGTCGCGCCTAATTTCTCTATGCGTCGCACTATTTTGCAGCTAATTTTGGAGGCCTTCCCGATGTCCAAATTTGCTCCAAGTGGGCTTTTTGGAAAGGTCTACCTATATAATTTGCAACACAAGTTGAATTTCTGAATTTGGTCTTCCTTTTCCCCTCCAAAACTGATTTCTCCCAACACTGCTTCCTGTGTGTCAAAAAAGGGGCAGAAAGGTCATTTTTTGGGTGTTTTTGACCCTTCTGGAAGTCCAAAACCTATCAAAATTTCTTGTCCATAGGTAGGCATGCATATTTTTCCATGAAAAATCCAAAAATTCTGAGTTTTCACCAAAATGAGCCTCCAATCATAAGCGCGTGCCAAGTGGCGTGACGCATAGAGTTGAAAAGTCTGTTTTTAGGCCAAAATTTTCAAAAATGAAAAAAGTGTCCCAATTTTTTTGAAATTTGGGCTGAGTATCCTCCATTATGTGCTATGCTAGGCCAAGGAATCCTCGGCTAGTATTTTAATTCTATCATGCCTTTTTCGATGCTTTGAAGCCCTCTTCAACTTGGCCTTCAAAATTTTGATTCTTACTTTACAAACATGATTTCTCGCCCAATAATGATTGGCCATGTGGCTCAACATGTTATTTTCCTTTTTGGCCTTCTCCAAAAGCTTTTCCAAATTTATATTTACTCTTTCAAGCCAAGTTTCACGATCAGCTTCAATTTCTTGCTCATACCCATGATCACTGTCTCTTTCCATTGTCCTTTGGTTTTGAAAAATGTGGTTGTACATGGATGGTTTTGTGGATAACAGTGTGAAAATACGGTGGAGGAATGAAATGGGTAGAGTGTATGGAAGAGAGTGTAAAAATGTATGATGGGAGTGTATTTAAGGGGATATGGTATACAACCATTAATGCGATGAAGAAAACTAGGGTTTTAGGGTTTTGGGGATAGGGGAGCAGGATGAGTGGAAATGAGAGGGGGAATGGGAAATGAAACTAGTGAAATGTAGTGAAGGGGATGTGAAAGTGGTAGAGGAGAATAAGACAACAAAAATTGGCAATTTTGCAAACCCTGGGCAGATTTTCAATGAAACTGTGCAAGGAGCTAGGGTTTTATTTTTCACCTATTGAAACACCATAAACACTGATGGAAACTCATATATTGGAAATATGGAGATGTTAACTTAGTTGTGGAATGAATAATTTGCAATTTTGGAGCTTTTGGAGGAATATTTGAATGGATTTCAGGATTTTTAGCCCAATGTGCCGTGCCATCTCTATGCGCCGCGCTAGTTCATTTTTTACACTGCAGAGGGCTGCCCAATGTGCCACGCCATCTCTATGCACCGTGCCTTTTTGCAGGAGACGTTTGGAGACCTTTCCGATGTCAAAATTGGGCTAAATATAGCTCGTTGGAAATCTTATTGAGTATAATTTCCAACCCAACTAGAATTTTTCAATTTGGAGTTCATTTTTCCTGTCAAAAATCAAATCTCCCAAGACTAGTCAAAATGTGAAAAATGAGGCTGCCTCAAGGGAGAGTGCTGTTGCAGTAAACTTTTGAAGGTCTTCCTAAAATCAAAATTGAGCTCATAATAGCTCATTGGAAATATCTTTGTGTATAGTTATCATTGGACCCATCAAGAAAGTCATTTGGTCAACAAAGATAGGAGAAAGCGTGATTTTCCCAAGGTCACTTCAGAGGTGCATCAATTCTCCTGAGGCAACTGTATTTTTGACATTTCTCTAAAACCATGACACCTGTGTAAAATTTGAAGGAGGTTTTTCTTCCTTGGAATATTTTGGACAAAACCTCTCTCATTTTTCCCAAATTCATCTTTTCTTACTCAGAAACATCATTGAAGTAAAACCTATCCCGATGTGTGGAACCAAGGATTTGTCGAAATGAAGCGAAATGAAGGGGATAAGGGGCTTATAAATTATTGAGAAAATTTTTGGAAGTAGGGAGGGATGTTAGGAATTATGGGAAAGTGGAATTTCAGAGATTGAGTGAGGGGAAGGGGTAAAAAAGGTCAAAACACAGGCCTAGCCTAGAAAATTTTCAAGTTGTAGCAAGAAAATAGGGTTTGTGCGAAAATGAGGAATTTGGGGGATCTTAGTGATGGGAAGTGTTTAATAAGGTACATTAAGGATAGGGGAAGGTGTATGAACATCAGGATACAAGTTTTGTTGATGATTTTACCATCCAAGAGAAATTACCTCCAAAACCCTAGGAGAGGGAAATGAACCTTACCTAGGCACAACTGAAGCATGAAAAAGGTGTAAAATGACCTAGTGGAACTTGAAGTGATGATGAAAACCCTTCGAATGATGGTACACTCATCTGAATGGTGACATGGACCGGCATTTGGAAAACTTTGAAAGGAGCAAAAACAAACCCTAGAACTAATACCTAGTGACCAAATTTTACTTGAAGACTCACTGAAATGACAAAAATTCACCTCGACACCTTAAAATCACTTTGTAAGAGCATGTTTGATCACTGGAGGAAGGCTGCAAAGACTGACACTAACATTGGCTCCAATGGGGATGGTAGCTCCTTGGAGGTGCCAAGAACTACAGATCTCTAGGAAAGTAGGCAGTGCCTTCGTCCATTGGGCTATGGAATAAAAAACTAAAGCTGAAATGCATGAATGAAAACCAAAACAAAATAACTTAATAACAAGACTAAAAATTGACTTGCAAATGACTAAAAAAACTGACACACCAAAACTGAAATCAGACCTTCAGTTTTATAACCTTCATTTCGGGCCCCAAACTGAAACTATGTTGAAACTGACTAAAACAAAAATGACTCAAGACCTACTTAACTGAAATTAGTACTTACAAAGCTTTTTAATGACAGCAGTCCATCGAGATTTGAGGGCTTCAAATCATGATGACAACCAACTGCCTACTGATGAAATATGTACAGTCATGTGTAGTAAGCCTTCCAATGTAACAAATCCAGTAGATGGCTACATACCTAAATTTTTCTCTCACTTTTCTCGAGCAGGTAGAACGATGTACATGTAGGAAACTCACAATAACCACTGAAACCAAGGCTTACGATAACGAACCAGGGAACATTTATCTTTTCTGATGCTTGCAAAAGAATGCCAAAGGGATCTTGAAAATCTTGAAGCACTAGTTGGTCTTGAGATCCAGCAGCAAAAATAGAACTACTCGCTTCATTCTTATCTGAAAGAACAATTGATTTCCAAGTGATAGGAAGGCACAAAGAAGTATAAGCTTCTGCCATCTGAGTGTTAGCTGTAAGTTCCTTGACCATGAGAAATTCTGGCATATTGTCTCTCTCAAGCTCATATTCCTCAACTTCATGGTCTAGGTCATTCTTAAACAAAAAACAATCTTCAAGATTATCAAACATGACAGCCTTATCATCTTCATGAAAGAAAATATTATCTGTTTGCTGATCTATAAAGCTAATTACAAGACCGTCATCATTTTAAAAAGAGGAAGAAGTTTCACCAACACTTTCTTGACCATGTGGGCACTGCAAATCTGCTTTAGCTTGGGCTGTAACATGACCTTTCAGGAGATGATCTATCTCATCTTTAGACAAAGGAGATAATAATTTTTGTTTTCTTTTGCTCAAACAGTGATTGTCTTCATGAAATAACATTTTAAAACATGAAAAACCTGAATGACAATCCTTAATTCCCTGATATTCTGAAATTTGAAAACATTTTTGATCATCTTCATATGACATGGCAATCAAATTATCATTTATCACTAAGTTATTGAAAGAAGATTTTTCACTTACTTGAACAAATATCTCATCTTTTTTTTCATGAACTGACTGGATTACCTCTGTTGGGGTTCCCATGTTTTGGCAGATTAGGCAATACCAAAAGATGAGACAACATCAAACCACTTTGGGGCCCTAGGATCTAGCCCTCCTGGACCCGAAGAGGGATCTCTCCAATAAACAAAGAATGATTTATCTTTGAAGCTCGAGTTGAGATATTAGGCTAGTTATGAAGCATAGAGGGGGGTTCTAAATAATTTGGTTGAAGGGTTGCTGGGTTGGTCACGAGATCATGGACTGAGAAAGCAGTGGGAGAAAAGGAACAAGGCAGCAGGACCTTTCAGCAAAGAGGATAGGCCAAGACCGTGCCATCCATTGGGCTATGGAGTCATGAGAGGGAAATTACTTGCAACAACTAGCCAAGGCTTCCAAAGGGCAAGTCATCTAATACTAAAGGATCTTTAGATTAGAGAGTGGGGTGGAACATTAAGGAAGGAAAGTGAAAGAAGGAGAACAACCAGATTTCTGTCTATAGATCAGGTCAGAGGTCATTTAACTCCAGACCTGCTTGGACATACTCAAAGGCAGCTCTCAAAGAAACAATGGGGCTGCTTATAGATCAGACCAGAGGTCATTCAACTCCAGATCTGCTTTAGCAACTCCAAGGGAAAAACAGAGATAAGATTAACAGTAGGGATCTTAGAAAGGCCAGCTGGTCGCGCAAGGATCCTAGTGGACAGGGCTAACACTCATCCCCAGTGTTCCCAAACCTTCCAGCTTAAACCCAACAAGAACTTCTAAGAACTAACTCAACCAATTCATACATCAGCCAGCAGGCAATAACATCCGCTGCGCTGGTTAAATCAACTGAAACCAGCTCTTGGATAGCACATAGAGCAGAAAACATAAAGGTAGGGAGAGCAGACAGCATAGGGCACCTAACAAGGGTGAATCCTATACCATTATTCTGATGTCTACCAGAAGAACGTGAAACAATATGGAAATGTAATACACAGAGTAAGAAAACATCACCTATAGTAATAGACCAGGATCCTGTGAAATGTGCTTTGATTAATAGATGCAAAACCAGTCATGTACAATAAGCTCAATGGCTGTTACAGTCCAGACTTCTCCTCCCAACCTATTACATACAACTACTCTGCTACTCCCTCCCACGACTGTTCTAACAGTCAAGAATGAATCCCTCTAACAGCAAACTACCAGCAACTGAACAACAACCGTTAGAATTCGTTTTCAGGGATTTTATAGGAGAAGAGGAAGAAGTAGCGGTAGGAGATACAATAAATGAATCTCATTAAGACAGAATCGGTGGAAGTGTTCACGCCCATGCTGCTTAATGGCTTTCTGCAGTGCTGTAGGTACTCTGTAATCTGGTTCGGAGATCTCTGTCAGGCCGAAATCGAAATCGGATGTTTCTTTGGGATCCTTTCTGGCGCTTGGAGCTCTGTGCTGCCATTTTGGAATAAATGAACTGGTTCAAAGGTCCGTCTGTCCATCCATGCTTCATTACTGCGGCCTGAAAATCTTTTAAGAGGCTCTGTCAGTGTTCTTGACTCTCTTGGGCTCGAGAAGCATGGAGGACGCTGCGGGAAGGTGTACTTCTGGGGTAAACGCGCTCTGCTGTTAGGTGGCGCAATTATGACTTGCTGGTGCGCTCTTAGTCTTCAAAATGTGCTTGAATCCTTTGAATGTAGGATTAAAACATTAATCTTCAATTACAGGCTCGAATCCTCCTCAAATCATGTTTCTGCTGCTTCGCTGGCCGGCTAAAATGACCTCTCTGTGATGTCTGCGCACTTTGAAATAAACCTGCTTAAAACCCAGGCAGTGGTGGCAGAGGAAGTGCTGCGGAGGCCGGAGGAGTCGGTTAATCAGCGTAAAAGCCCAACCATGAACTTTGGGCGAATTACAAAGGAAATGGAAGAAAAACAATGGAGCGGGGGGGGCAGACATGGGACCCAGCAAGCGGAGGGTGATTAGATCTTGACCGTCGGATCTGTATTGGATAGACGGCTTAGATGCAATCGGGAAAGAAACGGGAGGGGCGATGGGAAATGATGCGATTGGCGCTGAGCCGTTGGATCTACGAGTGGAACGGATGGCTACGATGAAATCGGGCAATCGCAATCGGAGGTCGGAGCGGGTGGCAATCGCAATGTGCCTTTCGAACGTTCCGATTGCGATTGGGAGCGGGGTGCGATTGAATGACAACCGTTGATCTCGGGTCCAGATCGACGGCGGGGATGTAATCGGAGAAGACTTGCGATCGGGAGATCGGGAGGGGAGACTTGCGATTGATCGGAGGGCACACTTGAAGCATTGCGATTGCGATTTGGGCGGCGGCTGCGATTAGCAGACAGCCGTTGATCTCCGCGGAAGATCAACGGTGCAGAACGCACCGCAGGACTTAACGTTTTAAACAATCGCATCGGGGATTTTTTGCGTTACAAAGGGAATGCACCCGCCGATAGCTCCGATTGCGATAAGCGCCGGGGACTTAAGCACTCGGTCCTGGCGCCGGGCATGTGTGGGAAGTGGTTAAGGGGAAGGGGCTAGTGGAAAGGGGCTAGGCCCTATAGTATAGTCGGAAGTGGGTTTTTAAACCCTTTTAATGGGATTTTAAGGATTCAAAAGGGGAACGATAGAGGAGTAAAGGGGGAAGAAGGCCAACAAGGGTTAAGGGGGGAATTTAAAGGGGATTTTAGGGGGAAATGAAGGTAAGAAGGGCAATAGAAGGGGAGACAAAGGGGAATAAAGGAGGCTAAGTGAGGGTGAAATAAGGGGAAAAAGCGGCCTTTGGGCATCTCTTCACATGACAGAGAGGCTTTAAAAGGGGAAATCAGCAGAGGGGATTTAATCAAAGGATAAAAGACACAGAGAGGCTTCAAGGAGACTGTGTTTTCAGAGGAAATGCATTCCTTGAAGACTCAAAAATAATTTAGCCCCCTATTTGCTTGTCAAAAATTTCATAGGGGGGCTAACAACCTCCTCATGAAGGCTTTGCTCTAATGAAATGAGAACATTTGGATCAATAACTCTGTCTTCATTCCAGATGATCTCAACAGTAGAGCTCTCCTTCATGGGATTCAACACAAGGTATTCTTGATCATCACGATCTGAATCTAGATCTGAAATAGCTGACTTGACTTTATCACATTCTAAAATTGAAACTTGACTTTCCTGCATATTGTCTCCTTCTATGGACAGATCTGAAACAAAACCTTCTCTTTCATAATTTTCCATTGTACTATGATCTTGATCTTGTTGCAAAGTTTCCTGAGCATCTTGATGGGTATCTTCTAAGTTCTCTGTATGCTGCTGAAATGGATTTTCATACAGAGCCTCCATGATATCATCGTCCATGAAGTCATCATCTTCATAAACTTTTTCAAGATTTTCAATAAAAATATGAACATGGCTACAACAGTTCTGAACTAAAGTTAAGGATGGATAAGATTCTTTATACCTTTCAAAGAACATGGTATGAAAATCCTTTAAACAGTAAATACAAGCAGTCAGCAAGCTTTCATACCAAGATCGGGCTTCACCTTCCAGAGTGGCCATGAATATCTTCATCAAGCAATCTTCAGGAAAATCAACCTTCAATTTGCGAATATGTATGTGAAATCTAACCAGATGTAAAGCTACATCCTTCTTATCATCATCTTTAAACGTAGGCAAATTCCTTTTCCAATCTACCTTAGGAATTTTATTTGGAAAACTTGGAATGTGATCTCGGCTCATGGGAGCATATCTTCGATCCAGCGAAACCATTTTGATAACAATGAGTTCACCAAGAAATTCCTCAGGCTACTGATTCTTGAAGAGTAGAGTCGCCATAAAAATTCTGAAACTTGGGATTCTTCGACACTGGAGTCGCCAGGTGAATGATTTCAGCCTTCCTATGTCTGATCGTTGTCCACCATCAACCATCAAATCTAACTTGATACATGTATTGGGGAAATTTACAAGTCAGATGTTACATTTATAAAACTAGACCGGAGATTGACTGAAGCATCGTTTATCTACTTATGCACTTGCAAAGAAATGTGCAGTTCGAAGGCTACCCGATATAACTTCAAGCTCTGTCTGTAGTTTATAAAAAAAATAACACTAACAAGCAAACAATATTGAGATTTCCCCAGTATGGTCGCCACTATGTTATGGCCTAAATCTACCTCAGGTTGAGAAAGGCAGAATCTAGGGTAACATCAAACCACGCTTAACCTAGTAGCTAGCCCTACCAGATCGGGAGAGGGCTCTCTCCTTGTCAATCTCAGCAAAAAAAAACTGATCAGTGAGGCTTGAGATGACTTGAATAAAGGCTGATTTTAGGCTAGGTGTATATGTAAAAGAGTTTGATTTTATTTTGAGGGTGTTTGTTGGATCAAAGGGAAAGGGAGATTTTGGGTCTGGGGAATGAGGCCTAGTTTTTGCAGAGATCTGAATGGGGCAAGGTAGGAAATTGTTTTGACACTTCAATTTTGAATGAAATGGATAGCTTAGACCGGTTAGGAGTTTAAGAGGGCAAGAAAATTATGGGAACTTTCAAATAGTTGAAAACATAGAAAATTAAACAAACCCAGGTAAGCACCGCAAATTTTAATGAATTCCACTATCCTTGTTTGTTTAACTTAAGAAGAAATAAGAGGGAAAATGATACACATAAAACACCAGTAAACTTACATTAATAGAGAGAAACACATCATCAAAACAAAGAGCCACATGAATCCCAAGGAGTGCTGCAAACCCTGGTCTATTCCTTTGCCAAACTGCAGAGATGAATGTACAATGATGCTCAAAGAAATCCCAAATGTCCGACTTGTGCTCATGACTGAAAAACCACAAGATATAGACAAATAACCACTCATCTCAGCCTCTAGGGGTCGATCTCACAATTTTAGGAGTTGTTCCAAAAAAATCTAAATTGAGAACTAGAAAGTAGGCAGTGGAACAGCTTGCCTCTATAAACTAGGAAACTGATTCATTTAGTTGCAATTCAGCTTTTGATGGATGAATCTATCTCCATGAGTGAAAATTTAACAAAATTACATCAAGATCCATCAAATTAAATCATTATTTTTACATTTAGAAGTAAGAAATTCAAACTGTCAAAAACTAGGCGAAAAACAGAGTTACTGAGTCAAAAATGAGCAAAATCCTCCAATGCGCCGCGCCTGATTTCTCTATGCGTCGCGCTTGTTTGCAGCTGATTTTGGAGGCCTTTCCGGTGTCCAAATTTTCTCCAAGTGAGCTTTTTGGAAATTTCTGCCTGTCAAATTTCCAACATAAGTGGAATTTCTGAATTTTGCCTTCATTTTCCACTCCAAAACTTATTTCTCCCAACACTGCTTCCTGTGTGTCAAAAAAGGGGCAGAAAGGTCATTTTTGGGGTGTTTTTGACCCTTCTGGAAGTCCAAAACCTGTCAAAATTTCTTGTCCATAGGTAGGAATGCATATTTTTCCATGAAAAATCCAAAAATGCTGAGTTTTCACCAAAAGGAGCCCCTAATCATAAGCGTGCGCCAAGTGGCACGACGCATAGAGCTGAAAAGTCTGTTTTTAGGCCAAAATTTTCAAAAATGAAAAAAGTGTCCCAAATTTTTTGAAATTTGGGCTGAGTGTCCTCCATTATGTGCTCTGCTAGGCCAAGGAAGCCTCAGCCAATATTTGAAGTCTATCATGCCTTTTTCGACGCTTTGAGGCCCTCTTCAACTTGGCCTTCAAAATTTTGATTCTTGCTTTATAAACATGATTTCTCGCCCAATAATGAATGGCCATGTGCCTCAACATGTTATTTTCCTTTTTGGCCTTCTCCAAAGACTTTTCCAAATGTATATTTACTCTTTCAAGCCAAGTTTCACGATCAACTTCAATTTCTTGCTCATACCCATGATCACTGTCTCTTTCCATTGTCCTTTGGTTTTGAAAAATGTGGTTGTACATGGATGGTTTTAAAGATAATGGGGCAGAAAATACTATGGAGGAATGAAATGGGTAGAGTGTATGGAAGAGAGTGTAAAAATGTATGAGGGGAGTGGGATTAAGGGGATAGGGTATACAACCATTAGTGCAATGAAGAAAACTAGGGTTTTAGGGTTTTGGGGATAGGGGAGTAGGATGAGTGGAAATGAGAGGGGTAATGGGAAATGAAACTAGTGAAATGTAGTTAAGGGGATGTGAAAGTGATAGAGGGGAATAAGACAACAAAAAATGGAAATTTTGCAAACTCTAGGCAGATTTTCAAAGAAACTGTGCAAGGAGATAGGGTTTTTATTTTTCACCTATTGAAACACCATAAACACTGATGTAAACTCATATATTGGCAATATGGAGATGTTAAATTAGTTTTGGAATGAATAATTTTCAATTTTGGAGCTTTTGGAGGAATATTTGAATGGATTTCAGGATTTTTAGCCCAATGTGCCGTGCCATCTCTATGCACCGCGCTAGTTCATTTTTTACACTGCAGAGGGCTGCCCAATGCGCCGCGCCATCTCTATGCGCTGCGCCTTTTTTCAGGAGACTTTTGGAGATCTTCCCGGTGTCCAAATTGGGTGAAAGATAGCTTGTTGGAAATATTATTGAGTATAATTTCTAACCCAACTATAATTTGTCAATTTGGAGTTCATTTTCCCTATCAAAAATTAAATCTCCCAAGACTGGTCAAAATGTGCAAAATGAGGCTGCCTCAAGGCAGAGTGCTGTTGCAGTCAACTTTTGAAGGTCTTCCTCAACTCACAATTGAGCTCATGATAGCTAATTGGAAATATATTTGTGTCTAGTTATCATTTGACTCATCAAGCAAGTCATTTGGCCAACCAAGATAGGAGAAAGCTTGATTTTCCCAAGGTCACTTCAGAGGTGCATCAATTCTCCTAAGGCAACTGTATTTTTGACATTTCTCTAAAACCATGAAACCTGTGTAAAAAGTGAAGGAGGTGTTTCTTCATTTTCCTATTTTGGACAAAAACCTCTCTCAGGTTTCCCAAAATCATCTTTTCTTCCTCAGAAATATCATTGAAGTAAAACCTATCCCGATGTGTGGAACCGAGGATTTGTCAAAATGAAGCGAAATGAAGGGGATAAGGGGCTTCTAAATTCTTGAGAAAATTTTGGGAAGTAGGGAGGGATGTTAGGAAGCAGGGAAAAGTGAAGTTTCAGAGATTGAGTGAGGGGAAGGGGTCCAAAAGGGAAAAACACAGGCCTAGCTTAGAAAATTGTCAAGTTGTAGCAAGAAACTATGGTTTGTGTGAAAATGAGGAATTTGGGGGATCTCAGTGATGGGAAGTGTTTAATACGGTACATTAAGGATAGGGGAAGGTTTATGAACATCAGGATACAAGTTTTGCTGATGATTTGACCATCCAAGAGAAATTACCTCCAAAACCCTAGGAGAGTGAAATGAACCTTACCTAGGCACAACAGAAGCATGAACAAGGTGTAAAATGACCCAGTGGAACTTGACATGATGATGACAACCCTCTGAATGATGGTACACTCGGCTGAATGGTGACATGGACCGACATTTGGAAAACTTTGAAAGGAGCGAAAACAAACCCTAGACCTAATACCTAGTGACCAAATTTTACTTGAAGACTCACTGAAATGACAAAATTTGACCTTGACACCTTAAAATCACTTTGTAAGAGCATGTTTGATCATTGGAGGAAGGCTGCAAAGACTGAGACTAACAGGAACTATGACAAGGGAGGAATTTCTATGACGCAGAAGAAGTATCATCGAAGTTCACCAGAAATATGATCGTTGGAAGGAAAAAATTGACGTGAAAGGGAAGTTTATGTTAAAAGGAGCAGGGGAAGCATATTTATTGAGCATAACTGGCTGAATATAACCCCATATATACATTAAAAAAACCAAATCTAAAGAAAATCATGGGTCCAAAATTTGATTTTTTTATAAAAGAAAGATCCTGCTCCACATTTTGATACTTTTCTTCCTACGAATTTGAATTGTGAATTTTCGTACAAGTGAGAAAAGATCTATTGAATGTATGTCTGAGAGGGGTTCTGACAAGAATTCCAGGGAATTTATAAGGAAGGCACTAGCAAGAATAATGACAGCCACTACACCAAGTGTTACCGAGCCACGGTCACCACAGAAGCAGACAACTGTAGAAGAAGCAAAACCAAAGAAAAAGTAGGTCAAGAGATCAAATGCGACCCTTGGAGTAAGACAGTCCCCAAGGAATAAAATTACTAAGGAGTAGCAGACTAAGAAGTAACAATACAATAAGAATAAACCCATGGAAATTCAGGACAGTGACGAAGTAATTGAAGTGGAGATACTAGAAGATATTGCATTAGAAGATGTAGAGCCTATCTATAGGCTCCCACCATATGTACCACCCCAGAAGCGGGGTGCTAAATCAGTGAAAGACCCAGATAATGCGAAGTTCAGTGTATTCACACCACTGCTGTCGGAAGAGGTACCCTTTGAAGGTGAACCATTGGGGAAGGTACCATAGCTAAGGATGGAGTACAAGGACTTTAACGACAGAAGAAAATATCCCGAATTTGAGCCCAGTAGATACCTGCACTAGGTTCATTACATAGAGAACGAAGTCATCATATTGGAGCCACACAAGTGGGTTGTGAGAATACAACAAGTAGGGTTGTTAAGCATGCTAGACATTCCATAGTTTGGACAAAGTAATATCAACACCATTTGTGTTTTTCATCTACTTTCTTTGGTACATGACAGGTCCCTCTAGCTGGGAGAGAGGATACTTATCGATGACACTGTTGATCATAAGAATAATCATGTCTCCCTACAAGGGAAAGAACCTCGCTGAGGAGTTCGTAGGAAAGATTCACAACAAGGTCATTTTTGATGAAATTAAGAAGAAGTAGGAACTGGTAAAGAAGTTGAGGAGCTATGAAATTAGATCCATCAATGATCTAGCAATGCACTTCACCGTGCACATTCTTACAGGATAGATAATGTGAAAATGTCGCGCAAATGAAGTATTAGGAACCATAGTCTCTTTGGTTGCGCAGTGCAGTAAAGGTGCCTAGTATAATTGGGCTGGCTACATATGCCAAAAATTTATTGAATTTTTTCACAAAGCACAAGAGGAAGGGAAGAATTCTGTTATGCATGGTTGTATTTTCTCATCACATTGATGGCCTGGAAGAAGATCGAGGATTCACAGTTCTCTATGGTGGAGCCCAATGTGTGTGAATTTGCGAGGTGTATCTCGCTATGGTTTACCAAGGAACCATCGCGCTCTATGGAGAACAAAACCTTATTGGTGGTAATGGAGATGGATTTGTGCATAGTGGTAAGTGAGTGTACCAGGTTGTCACCTACTTTGTTTGAATATTACCAGGGATTTGAATATTTCAAAGCCGATTTTCATAGAGTATACATCAAGGTGCGAAAGGATCTAGATTAAGTATGGTACCCTTTTCAATACTTGGTCACTGAACTTGATATTGTGCAAGTCACAAGGAAATGGTCGATAGACTAGTTAGCTCCACCCACTGGAGGAAATGAGATAGAGCATGCAGGTACGAGTAGAAAATATACCTAAGTAGGAAAAGATGTAGAAAAATACACAGAGAAGGATGATTAAGAGACCAGAGGCACAGAGCAAGAGTAGGGTGGCCAAGACCTTCTAAGCGAAAAAGAATTAGAGGATTCCCCATTTATCGTGAAGACAAGGACACCTAACATATCTATGCCAACTTCATGGAAGAATCACAAGGAATACAGATCAAAGGGCATTGAGCCAATTCTCCTCACTAAAGGGGGCATTGATGATACTGTCGATAAGGTGTTGCATATCATAGAAGATACATGGAACCGGATTGCAGATCAATACAAAGTGGTATTGACAGAGGTGCAACAACAAATGCAGGAACTTAAGGTGCTGGAACATACATGACCACATACACAACCAACCATTCAACCAGCAAAAGTGAGCCAACAAGCACATCCAAAGCGTCAATTAGAAACAAATTTTGGTGTTTAGAATTTTCAGGTACTTGGAAGAGCACTGTAGTTCAAAGCTGTAGAGGATTGAGAGCGAGCGAAAATTGGGACAAAATTAAATTGAATATTGTTGCACTACCCATACAGACACTGTACGACTTACACCCAAGCATCATGGATGAATTGAAGGCGTGGGAACAACACACCTTACTTATAACCCAGGATGTGGAACATGATTGCAAAAATGTGAATATGGAACTGGATCAGGTGATCAAGGATAGATGTGAGGAGTGGAAGCAACACAAGTAGATGGAATATTCCATAAGAGAAACTTGCAGCGAGATTCTAGACATCAAGGTCCTGGAAGAGGAATCCCGGCAGAGAAGGTTGTGAATTTTTCCCTCGCGGTAAAGGAATCAAAGAACACCATGGAGAAGCTCAAGTTTGAGTACCAGGTACAGATAACTGAGCTGTGACTTAGGTTGTATCCAACCACACCGCCATAGGTACGAGAGCAGAGGGAAGTGAATCTAA
Organism: Pinus albicaulis; assembly: GCA_034641835.2. NCBI lineage: Eukaryota > Viridiplantae > Streptophyta > Pinopsida > Pinales > Pinaceae > Pinus > Pinus albicaulis. Next base: position 260,355,004 of record CM076583.1, read on the forward strand.
AAACTGTCATGGAAGGTATCTCCACCATAATAAAGGACTGTGGAAATTTGTTAGAAGATACAATGGAGATTTAGAACTCACTGGAGGAGGATCCAAACATTCATAAAATTGAAAATGAGGTACAGGAAAAATAGAGGCAGTTGGACGAGATCCAGGAAATTGTGAGGACTTTAGCACCCATGCAGTGGCTCGATCGGATCACAGAAGGGAAAAATCTAAATAGCTGGATTGAGGATCTATGAAGGAAATATTAGTTGTTAATAATGAGGACTCAGTCATAGTAGGGTGAGGCCATTCACTTGTCTCAGACAGTAGATGGAAAGGTTAAAGAGATGCGACAAAAGAAGAAAGATGCGATTAAGAAGACACTCGAGCCAAAAATAGAGAAGCTTCTCGAAGAGGTGCGGCAATAAGAGAAGTAGTTTATAGAGATGATTCAACCACTTAATTCCACCTACAAAAGCATTACATATAAGGTTTTGGGTGCACCAGCTGAGTGACTTGGGACGAGTCACATGTGAGTGTTGGGGTCCTGTTGGGCATGGCCCAACTTGGTCTAGTTTTGAGTTAAAAACTCAGAATTTTGAGGAAGCGGAGTGCATGGTCTAGCGAATATGAATCTACCGTGCAGAGGTTTGGGGCTTTAGGGTGGGTTGAAGCCCCTATTTTTGTAAAGGTTTCGGTTTTGGTTGTTAGTTTTTGTTCGCCCATGGTATGTGGACCATGGTATTGTATGTATGAAAAGGTTATATAAATCAGTGTAATTTCAAGTAGAAGTCATATTAGGTAATTGTTGATGAGGGAAACCTATTGAATATTTGTTTCTAAGTCTATTCTGGGTCTTAAGGGAAGGCTCCATAGATGTGTGCGCAGAGGCCTTGAAGAGTCTGCAGCTTTGTGTGCAGACCACCTACAACTATGTGCGTAGTTCGAAGAAACATTGTACTAAAGAAGACTTATTATAATAAAGGCAGAAGAATATGTGAGCATATATGTGTTTACATGTTTATTATCTACATTGTGAAGTTATTTGTATGATTTATTTTGTGTTTTGATGAAAAAGGCACAGTGCACACTAGTATTAATTTATGAATGAAGCATAGATTGTTAAATAAGTTAAATGCATAAGCACAATTTAGAATAAGCTTAAGATAGAATTTTAACAATAAATCCACACTCTAGTATCCCTCTAGATGCAGAAACCTGATTCTGACATCACCCAATATTGCCTCGGGTGAGACTGCGATTTGCACAGTAGGTCATTGCCAAAAGGGTCGGTAATAGAGGGTTTGGTTGGTGCGTAGCTAACTCTGAACCTGGGTCAAGGACCCTCTATTCCAACACGTTTCACTAGTGACTATGGTTTATGCTACCAAGGAAGACCATGATTGGACAAATTTTTGGACATGCATGTATTTGTTGATGCAAACTGAGTTGGAGATATAGATAAGAGAAGATACATAAATGGGTATGTGTTTAACCTATTTTTAGGAGTAGTCAGTTGGATGAGTAAGATATAGTCGATAGTGGCACTTTCAACTACAAAGGATGAATACATGGCAACAAATCATGCAAGAAAGGAAGCAACTTGGTTGCAAATATTGTGTTCAAGTATGGGGTTTGTACAATGAGCTATAAATATAGAGTGTGACAACCAAAGTGACATTTTCTTAGCAAATAACCCTTCTTATAATTCAAAGATAAATAAAATTGAAGTTCAATATCATTTTGTGATGGATATGGTTGAAGACAAAAATGTTTTGTTGGTAAAGGTGGACACTTTGAAGAATGTTACTTATTCATTGCTAAAGTATATGAGCACTGAGATGTTTTGTTAGAGCAAAGAAACTATGGGTGTTGCAGCTTGGGACCAATGATTATGAACTGTTGCATCCCCCTTGTTATAAAATTTATTTTCACATGTGGTCAGTCATCCTATAAATTGGATTAATCAATATCCTTTTACCCCTTGACATCATCTTGGCACAAAGCACTATGCATGACACTCCCATATCACAGAGTTTCACCCTGAAAAAACCTTGTTTCAGCCATTTTAAGGACCAATGCTCCCTGACCTCCTATTATAAAATGTTCATCTACTGGTTTCTCCATTATGGTTTGTGTTGATCACCTACAAGTTGCTACATTATGCAGATACGTTGGTTCTATAAATTTAGGAAAAAGAGATAAATTTCGGAAGCCTCTCTTTCTAGAAGTTTCCAAAATTTGTTACAACCATTTACCTCAAATAAAAATTTGGATCCTATCCTATCTTACCTTGGATTTTCCATCCCTTAAACTTTGATCCCATCCTCCCATAAATCTTTGATCTAAAGCCTTACATTGGTAATTGGATAAGAACTCCCAACTTACTCCGCTCACCTATATATTTGTGGCCATCCACAAGCTAGGCTTTGGCTTCTGGAGAGAGAATTCTACCCTCATGTTGTTGTTGTAAAGAGTTAAAATTACATGCATTAGGGTGATTAGAGGTGAAAATTGTGACAAAGAAGGAACAAGTCAGCATGGAGGAGCTCTTCTACAAGATTTAATTCTATTTGTGGTTGTAACTCCTTCCATTTATATTAATGCAAAGATTTATTTGTTTTCCTATATGTGATGTTATGATTTCATGTATTTTGTGTTGCAGTCCTGTGATTTAGCAAATTGGCATACTAAATGACAAGGTAACATCAAAATCAGTCTTTAGAGTTCTAGGACCTAGCCTTCCTAGTCTTAGAGAGGGATCTCTCAATTGTTTGCAAAGATATGCCTTGTTTGCTTGTAAAAGGTTGATTTAAGGCTAGTTATTAAGCATGAGTTTGTTTGATTGTTTGGTTGTACGTAGTGATCTAGGTAGCATAGATAGAAAAGGGAAATATCTAAGCCATTGGGTAATGGAGTCAAGTGGAAGCTGTAATAAGTTTGTAGATGAATCAGGGATATCAAAGGGAAAATCTAACTTGGCTAGTGGATCTACAAGGTCTTTTAGGTGAAATGAAATGGAAATCAATGGTTTAGAATGAAAATTAGAAATAAGGGCAATTAATAATCCTTAATTATATTTACTTCTCAACAAAGGGACTTAAAACATCATTTGAACATGAAGATGAATTCCATAGACAGGGCTAACCATAAATTCTAGAAACCATACTTCAGCAAATAATAGTTCCAAGACAAACTTCTCCAATGAAATATAGAAGGCGAGAAACTCATTTAAATTCTAGTGATTTTACCTTCAAGGATAAGAAAACATTCAAGATTCACAAATAAATGTATTCATAGAAGAGGGAACTCTTAGACATATTTGATTACAGCTGTTGAGCTCCAAAAATGTTCTTTCTTCCACCACATTCCATTCCATTTCTTTCATCCATTATTAATCCCAGGCTCAAATGATCAATGAAATTAGTTAAAATTGCTTTAGGAATGAATATTGTGGCTAACTTGATATGTTTTTATGATTGTGTCATTGTAGTAGTTTTTGAACTGAAACTAGCTACAGAATGCAGACATTTTGTAGCTAGTTGCCAATTCTGTAGCCAGCTTCATGTTTATACAGGTTCCGGATGTCATCTTGGAGAAAAGCACACATGGGTGTATTCCACGTCATGTCCTCATCATTTTTTTCCCTCCATGGAGATTGAACAGAATTCTGTACGTGGTTAAGAACGTGGAAACTTAAGCTAGGAGGTAGACTCCTAACATGATAAGGACAGTCCAGATTCTGTTATGTGATCATGATCAGAGTCCTAGTTTAGTTTCTATTAGGAAAGACAATAATCCCCATATTATCTCAAGTTATGTTATGTAAATTTTCTATAAATATGCTCGGGAAACCGAGAGACAAAGGTTAGATTTTGGTTAGATTTTATGGTTGACTGCTAGATCTTTGAAGTCTGTGAATACTCTGTTTTGAGGTGATTCCTCTTTAATGAAAGAAGCATCATTTCCTTGAACGCGTTGAGTCAATTTTGAGCTAGATTTCTTACTACTCTGGTGGTAGAGGGCCCCTGCCTCCTGAGCGGCCTTGTTTATACAGTAGATAAGTGTTTTAATCTCACTTTTATTTCTAGTTTTAGTTTCGCTTTTATTTCAGCTTATGTTCATATTTGTTTATATTTACTATCACAGCCAAACTTACTCTAATCAACTCTTCCAAAATATCATTATGAAGAATAAGGCACAACTGTGATAGTGTAGGTTTAGTTGCATTTAATTTCGTTAGTTATCACAGTTAAGACTTACTCTAATAAACTTTTCCAAAATATCATTATGATGGATAAGGCATAACTGTGGTATTGTAGGTTTTAGTTGTTAAGTTTAAACCAAGTAGCATAGCTAATCTTACTCTTACAAAGCTCTTCCAAAACATCATTCATACTGAACAGGATGAACTGTATAATTCCTTAGGTTAGTTGCATGATAACTTAGTTATAGCACTCCGGAGGTAGAATGCATGTGGTTCAGTTCTGTCATTTCATTTTCAGTTTGATAATGGCTTTTAATTTAACACTGTTCACTGTAGACTAGAAGTACCCTAGTTTAGTCTTAACTTAGTTCACTGTGTTAAATTTCCAGTGTAGTTGCCATCCATTGCATTTCAAATTGTATTAGTTGTTAAATTTAAACACCACGGTCTTCATTATTTACAAAACTTCTTTTGTTCCAAACTCATACTAACACATAATTATCTGGACAGAAGGTAGTATCAGTCTAAGGCCTGGAGTACTTTTGCAACCTTTTTACCATTTCACAAACAAGCCTTTTCTCAAAGATCATTCTAAAAGGAAATCTATAACTTTTGTGTGAGGCCTAGTGGTGCTAGATTGAGTTGCAGAAAAAAGTTAGAAGCTAGTTTAGAATATAAATCTTATGGTGATACAAATGTTCTTTTCCAAATATATTTTAATAGACCTTTAATCATGGATGAGATGTTGTAACATTGTAATTTGATTGTTTGATTGTTTAGTTAGGAGAATTTCATTTACACTTAGCTGCCCATTTCTCAAGCTCTTCCAAAACATCTTTAATGAATGAATTGGACAAGTTAAGCTCATGTTGTGATTTATTTTATTGAAGTCATTATCAAGCTTTGTAATTTGCTAGACATAGTTTAGGCTTTGTTTTGTTTCAGTATTTGCATTTGTCATTTGTCATCCATAATTTAGGCTTCACTCTGTTTTTCAACCAGTAGTTTCTTTCCACCAGCATTTAGTTCTTTCCCTTGTGAACATAAAACCATAAAAATCCAAAAACATCATAAAACACTAGACACAATGTAGTGAGAAACAATTACCTAGGCACATATAGTGCACCACACTTCAGCAGTTTACCAACCCTGGTTGACAATTAATGAACTCAATTTAGGAGACTAGGTTGAGCACAAACAACAGCTACAAAGACCGTCAAAACAATTATTTAAGCAAGAACAAAGGGTATGATCAAAACAAACCTCTTTGGCAGACTGTAAACAATGGTACCTTGAAGGGAGACTTCAGAAACAGTTTTTAAGTGGCAGCAAGTAAGCAGGAAAAACCATAAATCATTCTTGAGGCCAATTGTATTGAACTATTTAAGAAATAAAAAAGCATAAGGGTTCTGGAGAGAAATTAAGAATTCTCTAGAATATCTTAGCAGAAGAAAACATAAAGACAGTGAAGAGTAAACAGAACTAAGGTGCTTTCAAAAGACATTTCTTGGCCTAAACTTTTTACTCTACTACAACAGAGAATGGTGAAACATAATGAAACAGGAAATAACAATAACAGATTTAGAGTACTTCACCAATAGCCAAGCTCAGGGATCCAATGACAGAGCTTTCTCCATCAACAAACATGTTAAAACATCCACAGGTTCCAGAACATCAATTTCCTTTCAACTTCACCAGAGCTATGTATTACTTAAAAGAGTCATAAAATGCCACCAATACATTAATTTTGAATTCAGTATTTATGCTGCAAATGAGGAGGTGGAACTGATCTAGGGTTTGAGGGTTATTAATTACAGAGTAAGTGTACTTCTAGCCTTGAAAACAATGCAAGGAATAAGGCAGAAATAGGTGTGCAACTACTTCTCTGTTTAGTAATTATGTCTTAACTCTCTAAGGAAATATAGGTGGAAAGTTTGACTTTGCAGGCTATTTCTATCTTTTACAATAACTGCCTGATAGCTTCAAATATATTTTATTTGACTACCTGACAGTTTAAAATATCTTTTATGCAAATAACTGTTTAATTAGTCCTTGTAGGTAGAAAATAGGCTACAGGTGGCAGTTGGATATTTTAGGGGAATAACTGCTCTCTGTTTGATTCATTCGAGGCTGATTTTGGTTTAATTTTCCTTGATTTAATCAATAAATTGTGTCTATAGGCCTTTAACTCTCATTTGTCTCTGATATTCTGTCTTACTACTTTATGAATGATTTATTTATTTTATCCTTTATCCTTTAAAACCTTGATTAGGCTTTAATAATCTATTTTAAGGCTTTGATTTATTCTAGCCCTTCTTAAGCTTATCTTTCCTTTACTTCATTATCAAACTTGGTAATGGGCCTTATCTTATTTTAGCCTTCATAACTCATCATGCTGCCTTTTTAACACTTCTTGGACTTCTTTTAAATTTATGTTCCTCTGTCTTTAACCGTGCCTTTATATTTTAATTTTTAATTAAAATTTAATCTTCATCTTCTTCCTTTCTTCTTCACTTCATTGATTCTTTTCTGCTTTTGTGTGTAGGAGGCTGTTCTATGTGCTGGAGGGTTTCTTTTGATTCGATCAATGATCATGAATTATTGTTTTTGTCCCTTGGATTAAACCCTTATCCCCATTTCTTTATGTATTTGTCCTCTAGGATCGTCGTCCAGATACTCTGTCATTTAGTTTGACTATGAGACGACTTTCAAGCCTAAACTTCCATTAAACCTGCAACAAAAAACACAAATTTAGCTTAAAACCTGCGGGATTGGGATCAAATTGCTTTTCTGGGGTTTGTGAGGCATTGGGAATGGTGTGTAGAGGAAGGAGGAGGCACAGGGGAAAGGATTCTAGAGGTGGAAACCTTGAGAAATTAGAATAAAACATGACAAATTTTGAATTTTGGCAGCAGAGGCTAAAAGCAGTTTTAGTGAAAGCCATGGTGGTTTTCGCGTGTGATTTGGGTGGTAAGTGGTAAAGGCCCAAATGAACGCAATACCATAGAATGGCCGCTATGTGTCCGGGCCAATACTGGCCATTTCGTGCGGATAAGGGCCGCTAACCACCAACCGCAAAATGAACGCAATACTGATCGGGAGCCGTTGGATCCGAGTGAGTCAGATCAATGGTGCGGGTTCATCCTGAACGACGAAGTTGATCGGGCAGACGTGGTAGTGGAAGATAGGTGGAGGAGAGTGATTGGGCGATGGTATTTTGAGTGGAAGGTGGGACTGGTGGAGACGTGGGCTATTTCGCCAGGTAGTGAAAAATTTTTATGGGTGGGGTAAAGTGTCTAGATTAACTTGGACCGTTAGATCGGAAAGATCTACGGTGAAGATCTTATAAGGGATAACTGGAGCGGGGTTGAAGAATGAGAGGGATAGAATGACCACCGTTGCATTGGAGAGGATCAACGGCTACGATTTGATCAAGGGGAGGAACATAATCGTGGAGGAAACGTATAAGAAAAGGGGCTAGAGGTGAGGCGAGGGAGATAGTCATGTGGGGAAAGGGGATGACCAGGGGCAAAAACCAAAAGGGGTTTCAGCTTTTAGCCAATGGTCGCGGGTGTGGTTTTATGAGAAGCAAAGCGGTTAAGGGCTTAAGTCAAGAGGGCTTAAGGCCTTATTGTTATGAATAGTCAGAAAATAAGTGGGGTTTTTAGGCTTTTTAGAGTTTCGATGGGAATTAAAAACCATATGAAGGGGTTTTTAACGATTTTAAATGGGGTTTTTGGGAATAAATAGGGGTTTAATGAAGGAAAAATGAGCTTTATAGTGGGAAAAAGACTGATGGAATGATAGGGGTGGAAGGATAAAATGACGGAATGAAATGGGGATGTAATGATGGAAATAACCTGATTTTTTTTTTCTTTGGATCAGCAGGATGACTTAGACAGATTTGGATGAAGATTTTGGTGAACTGATAGACTTAGGATGATGAAGGCAATGAGATTTCTAGAATTCATAATGCTTCTTTGAAATATTATTTCTAGAAATATGGGATTGTCAACTTAGTCATCTTTGGATAGGATCAAAATTATGGATGACCAACAGTGGCTCCACTTGGGGAGGACAACTTGCCTTTTTAAGGTGTCTAGAACCTCAGAAAATAATCTTTGAGTTTCAGCAGACCAGTGCCTTATCCATTTGGAAGATTCCTCCTTTTTACTTGCTGATATTTCTCTGAAAAAGACAACCTTTTGACAATCTGCAATGTATATTCTCTTCACTTAAACTTTCTACCTACCCCAATCCTATTTATCCTAACATTTTTTCTTCCTCTTTGAGTGCATTTGAACTAGCAAACTCTTTGAAATTTTATTTTGAAAACATAAATAAACTATCTAATCCTATCCTTATTTCTTCCAAGAGCCTTGATTAAACTGTTGAACTCTTTATTTCTCTACCTGACTATCTATCTTTCAAGATTAGGTTGTTTGATAAATTTGATTCTCTATTTCTAAGACAGGAAATTTAAACATAGTCAAATCGGGATAGATTGTATGATTTTCTATGGTGTCTATGGCTGTATGCATAAGCTGCACATAGACTTTATTTGCAGAAAATTAAAACAAAATTGTGAAGGCTTAAGATCTGAAAATTAAGAACATCGTTCTTTCTTTCTTTGGCTCAAGTTTGATATTTTTAGAGCCATTTATCTTTTCTTTTCTTGGTTCATATTTTAAGCTTGTTAGAACCATTCTTTCTCTATCCTAATCTATTCTAATGATAAGCCAAGATTACACTGTTTGGAAAATCTGTTTTCACTAACCTATCAGCACAAAATTGAAATTTACTTAGTCATGATTAGGCTGTATGACTAAATAATAGTTCCTTTTTCAAGCAGTGGCATTTAGAATTGCACACTTTCATATTTTTCCTATTTTTGGTATGGGGCTGTACCTCTTTTGAATCTGCCCTCTTTTTCTTTTCTTTTATTTTCATTTTTTCAAAACATTCTAAGACTAAAATATGCTCAAAGGCTGAGCTTATTTGTGCCTATCTATCCTAATCTAACCTTCCATATGATGTACCTTTATCAAGTGAATTCTTTTTTCCAGTATAGCCAATCAAGTAAGTGACTAGATAATTTCTTTTTATACCACCTCTTAGTTATGCTGGTAGGCCACTCCCACTTTGTCTTCTGATGAACAGTAGTACTCCAAATTTCCTTTTTGCCACAAACTATCCCTGGCATGATTTATTCCCTTTTTAAAAGTTTCTAAGGAAACAACAAAGGGGTCCTCGAATAATAACTGGCCTAGAGGATTCGAGAAATAGACCTCATTTAGGATTACTCCCTCCTTCTCTTGAATAACCTTGGGATCCATTTGAAAAAGAATCTCTTCTCCTTCTTTATGACTATTTGATTTGACAGCTTCAGAATTAAATGTTATGCTGCTTTCAAAAAATCTTGGTATGCCTTGATTGAGTGAGTTGATTTCTATTTGAGAGCCATAATCCTGATGAATAGGAGCATTCCCTAGCATCAGGTTTTCTTGAGAAGGTAGTATAGCATCAGCATCAATATGTTTTATAGCTTCTTTATGAGAAAAGGCATCAGCAGATAGGTCAGCAGTAGAACATATAGATATATCCTCTTTACGTAAAAATTTGGAAGTTGGTTGCATGTTTAGGATCTGATTATTTTCTTCTTCAGTTAAAAGGGGAGGTGTCTTTCTCTTTCTCTGGATAGAATCATAATGTTTTTCTTCCTTTTGTGACTTCTCATAGGGTTGAATGTTTTCTTCAGGATGTATTATAATTTTAACAATAACATGTTCCTTTGTTTTTTTATGAGTATTTTCTTTAGTAGGTAAGGCAGTAGTGGATAATATCTGATTTATTTCCTTTTCACTTAAAGGAGGATGCCTTTTCTGTTTTCTTAGGATTGGGCAACAATTGCTTTCCCTTTTTTGTGGAAGTTGACCTTGTGGCTGAATGTCCTCTTGTATTTTGCAAAAAGGGGTAGATGGATTGTTATTTGTTTCAACCTTTTCAAAGAGCTCTTGTGGATCCTTTATTTTTTGATGGATTTCATCCTTGATCAACTCTTCTTGGCCATCTTGATGGTTACTTTGGGTAAGAAATGTATGGATCTCCTCTAACAGATTCTCATGATGCCAATTTCCCAAATCTCCATCAATGCTAACAAGGTGTTGTATGAGATCTTAAGATTGATCACAACAATTTTCATCTAAGGATAGAGATGGACAATACCCTATATAGTGTTTGTAAAATACCTTGTGGAAATCCTTTAAAGAAAACTAGATGCCAGGTTCTAGCCATTCATACCAATTTCTTGCATTACCTTCTAATGTTTCCATGAAAATTTTCATAAGACAGTCCTCATGCCATTCAACTTTTAACATCCATATATGTATATGAAACTTGATGAGATGTAACAAGGGGTCATCAAACTTTTCATCTTGAAAAATAGGCAGGTTTTTCATCCAATCTATTTGAGGAATTTTTTGTGGGAATCCAGGGATATGATCTATGTTCATTGGAGCATATCTCCTTTGTATCATTGGATCCATGTTTGTAAATTATAAAGGGTCACTGAATCTTTTCAACCAGTCTAGAGTTCTCTACCAGTGGAGTCTTTAGGTCTTTTTGGAGGTTGTGGAGTCGCCAGGTGGACGATTTGAACTTTTCTATCCACCAACAACATGATTGGGTTTTCTCAATGCATTCCCAGGGGATTTTACAAGGACTAGTGAAGTAAGAGGTCTACTGGAGGCCAGTGGAGTCGCCAGGTGGAAATTTTCAGCTCTTTTGGAGGTAAAAGATTCTATGGTCCACCACCAATGTTTATTATGAAGACCAAACTGAAATTTTTTTGGGGTTTTCTGAGTTTCTATGGTTATTGAAGGACTAATGAGTCTATAAGATCTTGCTGGACTATTATGTACTCAGAAGTACTACTGTGATCGCCAAAATGTTATAATGGCGATAAGGTGGTAGATTCACTGGATATTCTTTGATTTACTGAGGGTCTAATGAGTTTTTAAGAGGTATTTATGTGACTATATACTCAGAATTCCCACCGTGATCGCCAAAATGTTGTAGTCCCGTGATTTAGAATATTGGCATACTAAATGACAAGGCAACATCAAAACCAGTCTTTAGAGATCTAGGACCTAGCCTTCCTAGTCTCAGAGAGGGATCTCTCAATTGTTTGTAAATATATGACTTGTTTGCTTGTAAAAGGTTGATTTTAGGCTAGTTATTAAGCATGAGTTTGTTTGATTGTTTGGTTGGACATAGTGATCTAGGTAGCATAGATAAAAAAGGGAAATCTCTAAGCCATTGGGTAATGGAGTCAAGTGGAAGCTGTAATAAGTTTGTAGGTGAATTAGGGATATCAAAGGGAAAATCTAACTTGGCTAGTGGATCTACAAGGTCTTTCAGGTGAAATGAAATGGACATCAATGATTTAGAATGAAAATTAGACCTAAGGGAAATTAAGAATCCTTAATTATATGTAATTCTCAACAAAGGGACTTAAAACATCATTTGAACATGAAGAAGCATTCCATAGATAGGGCTAACCATAAATTCTAGAAACCATACTTCAGCAAATAATAATTCCAAAACAAACCTCTCAATGAAATATAGAAGGCGAGAAACTCATTTAACTTCTAGTGATTTCACCTTCAAGGATAATAAAACATTCAAGATTCACAAATAACTGTATTCATAGAAGAGGGAACTCCTAGACATCTTTGATTACAGCTATAAAGACCTTCAAAACAATTATTTAAGCAAGAAAAAAGGTTATGATCAAAACAGACCTCTTTGGCAGACTATAAACAATGGTACCTTGAAGGGAGACTTCAGAAATAGTTTTTAAGTGGCAGCAACTAAGCAGGGAAAACCATAAATCATTCTTGAGGCCAACTGTATTGAACTATTTAAGAAATAAACAAGCATAAGGGTTCTGGAGAGCAACTAAGAATTCTCTAGAATATCTTAGCAGAAGAAAACATAAAGACAATGAAGAGTAAACAGAACTAAGGTGCTTTCAAAAGACATTTCTTAGCCTAAAATTTTTACTCTACTGCAACAGAGAATGGTGAAACATAATGAAATAGGAAATAACAATAATAGATTTAGAGTACTTCACCAATAACCGAGCTCAGGGATCCAATGACAGAACTTTCTCCATCAACAAACATGTTAAAACATCCACAGGTTCTAGAACATCAATTTTCTTTCAACTTCAACAGAGCTATGTATTACTTCAAAGAGTCATCAAATGCCCCCAATACATTAAGTTTGAATGCAGTATTTATGCTGCAAATGAGGAGGTGGAACTGATCTAGGGTTTTAGGGTTATTAATTACAGAGTAAATGTATTTCTAGCCTTGAAAACCATACAAGGCATAAGGCAAAAATAGGTGTGCAGCTACTTCTCTGTTTAGTAATTCTGTCTTAACTCTCTAAGGAAATATAGGTGGAAAGTTTGACTTTGCAGCCTATTTCTATCTTTTACAATAACTTCCTGACAACTTAAAATATCTTTTATCTGACTGCCTGACAGTTTAAAATATCTTTTATGCAAATAACTGTTTGATTAGTCCTTGTAGGTAGAAAGTAGGTTACAGGTGGCAGTTGGATATTTTAGGGGAATAACTGCTCTCTGTTTGATTCATTTGAGGCTGATTTTGGTTTAATTTTCCTTTATTTAATCAATAAATTGTGTCTATAGGCCTTTAACTCTGATTTGTCTTACTGCCTTATGATTGATTTATTTATTTTATCCTTTATCCTTTAAAATCTTGATTAGGCTTTAATCCTCTTTTTTAAGGCTTTGATTTATTCGAGGCCTTCTTAAGCTTATCTTTCCTTTACTTCATCATCAAACTTGGTAATGGGCCTTATCTACTTTTAGCCTTCATAACTCATCATGCTGCCTTTTTAACACTTCTTGGACTTCTTTTAAATTTTTATTCCTCTGTCTTTAACTATGCCTTTCTCTTTTAATTTTTAATTAAAATTTAATCTCTGTCTTCTTCCTTTCTTCTTCACTTCACTGATTCTTTTCTGCTTCTGTGTGCAGGAGGCTATTCTATGTGCTGGAGGGTTTCTTTTGATTTGATAAATGATCATGAATTATTGTTTTTTTCCTTCGGATTAAACCCTTATCCCCTTTTCTTTATGTATTTGTCCTCTAGGATCGTTGTCGAGAGACTCTGTCATTTAGTTTGACTGTGAGACGGCTTTCGAGCCTAAACTTCCATTAAACCTGCAACAATAAACACAAATTTAGCTTAAAACCTACGGGATTGGGATCAAATTGCTTTTCTGGGGTTTGTGAGGCATTGGGAATGGTGCGCAGAGGAAGGAGGAGGTGCAAGGGGAATTTTTCTAGAGGTGGAAACCATGACAAATCAGAATAAAACGAGACAAATTTTGAATTTTGGCGGCAGAAGCTAAAAGTGATTTCGGTGAAAACCATGGTGGTTTTCGCATGCGATTTAGGTGGTAAGTGGTAAAGGCCCAAGTGGACGCGATACCATAGAATTTCCGCCACGTGTTCAGGCCAATACTGCCCGTTTTGCGTGGATAAGGGTCGTTAACCACCGACTGCGAAATGAATGCTATACTGATCGAGAGTCGTTGGATCTGAGTGCGTCAGATCAATGGTGCGGGTTCACCCCGACCGACGAAGTTGTTCGGGGGGATGTGGTAGTGGAAGACAGGTGGAGGAGAGCAATTGGGCGACGGTCTTTTAAGTGGAAGGTGGGACCGGTGGAGACATGGGCTATTTCATCGGGTAGTGAAAAATGTTTATGGGCAAGGTAAAGGGTCTAGATTAACTTGGACCGTTAGATCGGAAAGATCTACGGTGAAGATCTTATAAGGGATAAGTGGAGTGGGGTTAAAGAATGAGAGAGATAGAATGAATGCTGTTGGATTGGAGAGGATCAACAACTATGATTTGGTTAGGGGGAGGAACATAATCATGGAGGAAACATATAAGAAAAGGGGCTAGAGGTGAGGCGAGGGAGATAGTCATGTGGGGAAAGGGGATGACCAGGGGCAAAAACCAAAAGGTTTCGACTTTTAGCCAATGGTCGCGTGTGTGGTTTTATGAGGAGAAAAGGGGTTAAGGGCTTAAGGCCTTATTGTTATGAATATTTGGAAAATAAGTGGGGTTTTTAGGCTTTTTAGAGTTCCGATAGGAATAAAAAGGAATTAAAAACCATATGAAGGGGTTTTTAATGATTTTAAATGGGTTTTTTTGGAAAGAAATAGGGGTTTAATGAAGGAAAAATGAGCTTTATAGAGGGAAAAAGACTGATGGAATGATAGGGGTGGAAAGATAAAATGAGGGAATGAAATGGGGATGTAATGGTGGAAATAACCTAAAAAACAGTTTTCTTTGGATCAACAGGATGACTTGGACAGATTTGGATGAAGATTTTGGTGAACTGATAGACTTAGGATGATGAAGACAGTGAGATTTCTAGAACTCATAATGCTTCTTTGAAATATTATTTCTAGAAATTCGGGATTGTCAACTTAGTCATCTTTGGATAGGATCAAAATTACAGATGACTAACATTTTGATGCCTTGTTGATCCATTGAATGAAGTATTTAGATGATGCTACATAGATTCCGTAGATCATTGGCTTGTGTTGTATGATTGTGAGGGTTCTAATTTTCGAGACGTGAGCTAGGATCGGAGCATTCAAGGCAAGAAATGAGTGAAGCATACATCATATTACAAGTAGGCTTCATCCCATTATCTATTTACTTTAAGGGAAACAATATCTACTTTGTACTTATGTTGTTCTAGACTAATCCACTCAGTCCAGGGAAGACACTTATGTCTGCAGTCATAGATTCTGTATAACAAATTGGTGACTCCATTGAGAATGGGTATATTCCTTTGGTGTTTTCTTTGTCTTTAGTGTTTATTTCAACTCTTATTTAGACCTTCATTATCATTGTTAGTCAAGAACAGACCTAGGAAGCCCTTTCATTGAGTCTCAATTGCAAAATTTATGTCGGAACTCTCTTATTCTTCACCAAGGCTCTCTCTGGTCTAGGGACAGAGCATTGCACCTCTACAGAGCCCTCTCTGTGACTGCATTGCAAGGCACTAGTGCCTCTTCTGCACCTACATTGGCCTCTTTTCTTGCATGGATTTTTCTTTTCCTTGATTTTCTCTATGATCATCCTACTTCTAGCTACCCTTCCTTGAGTCTTTGAGTGTCTTGTGGCCCCTCTGAAGCCTCCATTTGGTTTGATTTTGTTTTGATACCTTTGGTAAGGATTTTTTTAAATGTCTTCCTTTTTTCTTATCGTTAGGTCATTTGAAAAATGATTGTGTTTGATAATTGAGTGTTTAGATGAATTGGTATTCTAGTTATCATTCTGAAAATCTTGTTTGAATGAGTGGTTAAAATTTTCATCTTAGTTTTCATCATTTTAAAAAATTAATTGGTTCGAAAATTAAAAATCATTTTCATTTGCATCTAGGTTTTTTAGTGTGAAATTGGAATTCCCTAGTGTGAAATTGCATATTTTTTCTTTCAGTTTTGCAAAAAAAAATCCCCCCTCTTGGAGGAGGGGGGGTGCGGGTTTGAATTGTGTATGAGTGTTAATCGCCTTTGAGTGACATCTCTCTTGATTTTTGAAAATTTCACCCAATTTCAGTTTGAGTCCTATGTTCATGAAATATTAGATTATGTTTTATTTCGTTGGAAACCTCTTGTGTTTGTTTTGAAGAATTCTCTGGCATAGATCACATTTGCATAGTTCGAATTCTCATTTTCACAACAAGAAAAGAAATTGTGTATAGATTACATTTGCATATTTTTCATGGGAATCATGCATATATTACAATTCATGGTTTGACATCTTTTAATTCTTTGAATTGAATTGGAATAGTGAAATTGAAAGATATATTTAGAAAGCTTTTGTTTGAAGCACACTATTCGTATCTTCCCTTCCTTAGATATATTTTCATTGAATGAGATAGGTTCCATTTACTCATACTACTTTTCATTTTAGGATATTCAGGTGACATTCACGGTGAACCCCAAAACTAAAACTTAATTAGAGATAAACAATAAAATTTACTGAATCAACCTAAGTAGAATTTTTAACATTAACGAAAACATGTAGAAGTATAGTCTAGATACATGTTCCGGTATTGTTAAACGTAGGAGTTATCATTGTTTGCTAGAGTTTCATCCCAAGGGTGAAGCCCCATTCCACGTACGTGAGTGTATGGGATCATTCTCCATGTACCTTTGGGTATATTGGACGACGCTCCATCCACGTAAAGTATATGGGAATGCTCTCATAGAACGATTGCGCATTGGACACCATTACTATGGACTGCACTCCCACATACCGTCAAGTATATATTTGGAGCCCCCTATAGGTTTCTATCCTTTCCATAGGTAACCAAGTCATCTGCCTTTATATCATGATACACCAAACAAAACATTCAGGGAGATTTCTTGCACATATCTAAAGTCCTTATTTTTCCAAGGTGTATATTGCAGTTTATGGTTTCTTGATAAAACTTTATGCCTAGATTACCCTCTTTGATTTATTTTTGTTGTTAGTTTCTAAATAAATTAATTGACCAAGGAATAGCATCCTCCTCGTGGAACAAATCCTTAGGGGATCTTAGGTTGAGACTAATGGCAAAAGTTCCAGAGTATACCAATCAAGGGAACCCCTCTGATTGGAATCATGGTCTATTTCCTTCTTTCAGAAAATTTATGGGTGCTCATTATATGGAAATGTTATCCCTCCCTTGATTTACCATTGGTTTTTCAATTTGGTTTTTTTGAACCCCTATGGTTATGAATATCCAAAATTCTCCTCAACCAAGTTCTCCTCCACCTGAAAAATATCAACCTCATGTTAATCCTATAGTTAACCATTTTCCTTCTTCACATGATTTTTCTTCATCCCTTTCTTCCTCCTCACTTGGTGAAAGTCTCGATTCTAGTAACCAATAAGCTAAGAAGAAGAAGAAGAAAAATAAGCAGGGGGGGAACCAGGCAACCATTGCTACCCATGCAAATAGTATGGAGGAACCTTCCAATCAGCCCCACAAACTTAAATCCCCTTGCAAGTTATGTAATTGTGGCCACCTTCTTAGATATTTTCCTAGTATTCCCAAGATATTAGAAGTGTGGTCTATGGACTTGCATAGGACTTTTTTGTCATATTTTGGAGATCATGCTGGTGACAAACCCTAAACTATTGAGAATAAGGTCCATGGGAAAAATGGTAAAGACAAGTTTCCCTGTAGGTTATGTGAAGGGAATAATATTATTCACATTTTCCCTTATGTGGATGAAGCCTCAAAATTTTTGGAAAAAATTACAACTTCTCAGCCTCGTCTTCTGACTGGTTATCGAAATATTTCTTATTATCCTCTACTAGTTGATGAAGTGATTGATAAAAATTCATCTCTAATCAATCCCACTCTCTTTGAACACGAATCCCATAATTTTTTATCCCTATCAACCAGTGGTTGAGAAAATGGTTGACTTGATTCCATCTTTAGTCGATCATACCTTGCCCATAGAGAGTGAACTCCATACTTCTCAGGTTCTTCTTGTTTCTTCAGATTCCAATGAATTGGGGGGAAATCCTCCTATTCTCACAACCCTAAAGAGAAGTTATTCCATTCCCATAACACAAGGGGGAATTTATCATGTTCCCATGACACCCCCTCCAAGTAGTATGGTCACTTCCTTTGATTGGAGTCGATTGGCAGAATATTTTCTTCCTTCTTACATGCCCTTCAAGATCCCAATAAAGGCTTATAATATGTTTGTACCTGACATAGTCATAGATGAAGGCATGTCTATTAGTATTATGTCCTCAACTTCTTGGAAAGATTTTGATTCTTCGCAGCTTCTATTCGTTATCCACAAGAAAATTTGGCCCAATTTCCGACGGCCACTTCATCGCTATTCCAACACATAGTCGTCGTAAGAGAGACAATTTGAGGACGGACAAAACGTGTTTCGCCATGAGGTCGCAATTCCGACGCCTTGAAAAATTTTCGCAATACCGGCACTATTTCCGTCGCTTCCAAACAAGCGTCGCTCTTCCGACGTTTCCCAAACTGTCGCTCTTCTGACGTTTGTAAACTGTCGCAATTCCGACGAAATGTGGTTCGACGTTTTGAACGTCGCTCTTCCGAAGTTTGTAAACTGTCGCAATTCTGACGAAATGTGGTCCGATGTTTTGAACGTCTCTCTTCCGACGTTTGTAAACTGTCGCAATTCCGACGAAATTTGGTCCGACGTTTTTAACGTCGCTCTTCTGACGTTTTTATACCGTCGCTCTTCCGACGTTTCTAAACTGTCACAATTCCGACGTCGTACAAAAGTGTCGCAAGACTGACGCATTGCAAAAGTGTCGGAAGACCGACACTTTCCAGAAGCGTCGCAATACCGACGCTTTCCAAAAGCGTCACAATACCGACATTAGGAGGAACTGTCGCAATATCGACGGACGTCGCAAGACCGACAAAGATGGAAATCGTTGAACACGTCGAAAGAGCGACGATTACAAAGCGTCGGTATACCGATGGCAGATTCAATTTTAAAAAAAAATGAAACTTTAAAACAGGACAGTGAATCTCCAATATTTGTTATGAATTATGGGCGTTCCAATTTCCTGTCACAACTGTAAAGCTGTTGTACTACAGAATAAACAAATTTGAACTCCAATAACATGACGTCCAAGGAAAATACATTTTTGTTCTATGAGACAATGCCACTGGCTTATATGTATTTTGGTGCCATGTGGCATATTACAAATGTGTATCAAAATTCACTGACTGCCATGTGTAATCTTACTAAATCCCTCGATAAATGTGTGGTCCTCTGATGGAGAGAGAAACCCACTACTAGCAGGTTCGCCTCAAAACTGCTTCGAGGGCAGATTCATAATCCGAACTCGATCTTGGGAGTTGTGGGTTATGGGCCCACTCAATTTCCACTGCGCCACTTCAATGCATATATATGCATGGGCCCCAACGCTAACGACTGTCCCCATCCAACGGCGGTTAGCACGTCGCAATGCTTCGAATGATCCGATGGATATCGTGCGAGTTACTTGCATGAACGATAATGTGTGATGAGAGCGGTTTCTCCAGACCGCTTGAGGCCACGTGTCGGCCCATAGCCTTGATCGCGTCCAAATGGGGAATACCAGTTACCCTGCAAAGGTGGTGTGATCAAACCTGCTTCTGGATTTTGAACTGTATTTGATTGGAGTTAACTCTATTCCCTGTACGCTCTCCGGTTCGCTAACTCAGGGTCTAGAACGCATTCACATCCAACGGGCAACCATATACAACCATGGTTGGCCCAGCACTAACGTGAATTCACATCCAACGGTGGATGATCTATCGCTCCGGTGGGGATGATCCGATGATCTTCGTGAGCTTTCACGTTATTTTTTATGCCGAGCATTAACGCTCAAAATCTACGTGAAATTCGTTGTTTTGTGAAACCACCCTTGGCTTACGTGTCAACCAATGGGCAATATCACATTATTTTTTTGAAAACAACTTTCCACTCTTTCAATCGCGTGAATACCACTCATTCCAACTCTGGTTTTCCTTTTAAGTCAAGGTTCCATGCTGCCCTTGGCTCAGGGCTCCGTCCGCCTTTGACCTGTACCATTCTTCCAACCGCTCGTTACGTTCCTTTCATGGTTCCAATTGGTTTAAGAGTCCCAGGTTCTGCTTCCTTCGAACTGAAGTTTCCACACGGTATTTAATTCAATCTACAACGTGCTCTGCATGGTGGCTTTGCATAAGACCGATGTCGCTTGACACAGTTGCAGTTCCTCTCGACCAGTCACAATTTCCACAACGGGATTCTGAACCGATAACCATCCTCCACAACCAGAGTTTATGGGAACGTCTGACTCAATGAAGTTTGAGGAACAAACTGGGTTCTCCACATAGGGGTCAATAACTCAAATTTATGCAGAGAACCATGAATCCATTCGGAGAACACAAATACACAGAAACAAATTCTTCACACAGTAGGCACATAAATCCAATCTATTGTCATTCCTTTAACACAGAGTTCCTTTTTATGCTAAACAAACTTAACGAGAGACCACGATCTCCCCCAACCTGCATTGTAGAGATCCTACTTCTATCAAGAGCCACTAGGAATCTGTCTTTTTCCTTCATAAAGGGATTTTTATCACGATATAGGAGATAATACCAGCTAAGCATTTACACAAAATGCGATGTAATAACCTTGAGTATTCTAATAAAATGGGTCCAGTGATTTGAATCTTCTCTAAAAATAATTAAATCCATTGCTATTAACATCAAGTATTCCAACAAAAAGTGTATGCCCTGCTTGTCAAAATCTAGGAACTGACAAGAAGCTAAATTAGGTATTATTATTCAGTAATATCAAGCAAGCATCAGCCAAAAAAATTCGTAACCCCATGTTAGCCCTATAGTTTGTAAGGTCTATTCATTTGGAATCAGTACAGAGACTTGACATTCAAAAAAAAATATCACAAATCAATGGAGTGCAATAGCAGGTTAGGATCCAACCATATAGGGTCACACAGAACATTATGAATTTTTTATTCCCATTAGATGAGACCAATAAGGCCAACAAAACAATCACTCCAAAATGTGCAGACATCAATGAATTTTATTCAGAAACTCTACAATTCTATAAGTAAATACAAGAAGATGCTCTGAATTCCCTGAAGGGAAACATTGGATTCTACAGCCTTGCCTTTAAAAACCAGGGCAGATAGGTCAGAGCCTGCTTGGCTATCACATCATTTCTATATCTTTCTAATTGCAAAACTTGAAATCTATACATGTATTTGGAACCCCGAATTGACATCCTTCCCTGACAATAGGGGAGGGAAAAAGAAAAGTGACTATGAATATTTTCATGGAACTACCTGCCGAGTAGACTTGCAAAAGAGCTATTTCTCAAGAATTTACAATCAACCCATCTTAATTATGAAGGGCTCAATTTAAGGGCATAGGCATCCAATTTATGGAAAATATTGTCAGGGGATTGAATCATTGAAAAACTCATGCCAAGAAGCAAACCCGTCTGAATCATTAAGCAATGCATCAGCAGCCAATTCACTCTGAATCACTATCTAAAATTTCCATGGCCTTTATTCCCCTTGGTTTCTGCAACAACAAAAGATGGTTCAGCCAATTGAAACGAGTCCTAAATATTGATTTAAGTAGAATTTTAAAGCAAGACATTAGCAAATATTACTAAATCATGGCAAAACATAGCAATGTCACAACAGTTGACAAGAAACCCTGCTTGAAGAGAATATACCTTCTTTATGCACTTCTTTTCTCTAACCTCATACCAAGCTCTGGTAAGATCAGACAACCAATTCCCAAGAAAGAAATACTACACAACAAAGGATAAAAACATTAGGTACAAATCACACCCCTTTTTATTATTCTCAGATACATGCTAGCAAGCCAGGCACCTAAACAAGGGAAAATACATTTTACAACACAGTAGTCTAGGTCCTCCCTTTTTGATCTACAATTATCGCAAAATCAGGAGCAAGGATGAAAAAAATCAACATTTCTCTTGATCTCTAGTATGAAAGTTGTGAAAGAATGATATGATAACATTTCGTTGCCTCATCAGGACCTTGCTTGAAAGGCACTTGTTTCTTACATTTGCACCATTTTCTAAAGCAGATTGATCTTCCGAATTTCTGTAAGTCGCCAAACTCAAGGTCAATTACACAAACCTGCTTGCAAGCATAGAGTTTTAAAATATATTTACAAGAAAAAAAAGGAATCCTAGATAAAATATCAAACCACAAACCTGTTGTTTAAACAGGGCATGTAAGGATCACAGACATGAGTACAAGGTCTTAATGATGTGCTTCTTGAGTGAGTTGCTAATTGGGCTTGAGTATATGGAGTCTGCTGGTCATGCCTTCCATTATTTCTATTGATCCGAATATTTTTCTTAGCTTGAATAGAACAGAGCAATAATGGTAGGGTTCTTGCAGCACCCTGTCATAGGTCTCACAAGAATTCCCCAGGCCCTTCGATAGTCGAGACTGGGGCCTTTGGTTTAAGAAAACCACTCTAGCATTGTTGGTGATGTAGGTCTACAACACAAAACATTAACATTATAATCAGTACCTAATTACAGTCATTTAACCTACATTTTAAAATTACCGATATGCGTGACAACTTACCTGTACTAGAGAACAGTCTATTAGCTTCTTCATGTCCTAAAGCCAAATAACATCATGGTAGACATACCTTCTAACTTGGAGTAGAAAACTCTTTTAGGACATCATAAAGCTCATGTGATGCAGTAATTCATGCCAATTAAGGACCAGCCTTTACAAGGTTTTGCGGATTACCTGCAGAAGGCGATGTGAACGATGGCAATAAAGACAATGTTGACAAATGCTGGCACTGCAATCCACGCAAAAGATGTTGACTTCATTCTTCTTGTGCTCCAAATGAATGGAACAAGGTGTAAAGAATTAGTCTGTTAACAGAGCCTCCAGCCATGCTGGTTTTTGTGGAACAACAGAGAGAGTATATCCACCTACAAAGGAGTCAGAAAGCTCAATCCTTCCATAATTTACTATATTTTAGGAGCTAAGCAAAACAACGGAAATCTCCTAGAAAATCCTCATAATTTATCAATTTATGGAATTCGGGTAATTATCAATTTATTACCCCTCGACCTCAGCATATTCAACCCCCTTAAGCTAGAGATGTGAAACACAACAATGCACGTTTCCTCAAAAAATGAACTTAAATAAGGCTGAGCTTGTCAAGAAGATAACTGTTCGTTCAGGAAATTTAACTCAAAACCGAGCTTTCCCCTCAAAATTTGAAAGAATAACACAAATCATAAAACATCAAAGCTAATCTTGACAAGCTATTTTCCAATTTGAAAAATTAACTCAAATTCGGAATAAAAGATATGGGAAACCTGAGTTCCCGATCCTGCATGCAAGAGACAACGATTGGCAGAGCCTCCATCTCCATCATGAATATCATAAATATTAACTGTCTTTTGGGCACTGGTAGTAGATACCATAAGACGCCCACATGGCTTGTACCACCAATGTTGATTCTCTGGCACAACATTTGCAAAGCCAAAATTTCTCTCCGAGACATCCCTCTCTGCCAAAACTGGAGAGATGGTACTAGATGTTGAAGTGAAGGCCTCTGATTCAGTATGGAATGCCATAATTTCTTTATTATAAAAGTCCCATGAACAGAAACCTGAGTCCAATGTACAACCTGTAGATGCTGCCACAACATATTTACCAGAGCGACCATCTGAACCAGCTACTCTGATCAACCAGCAATCACCCCACATGTTTGGGGTAGGCCCATATGGAGATTTATATTCAGCCTTCTCCTGGGGATTAGAAAAAAACAATACTGAGTATTACTCATACATCAACTGCCCTTTATGTTAAGGGAAAATTTAAAGAGTGCATAAATATTCTTGAAATCCCAATCATAGTTTCTAGAAAATTTCAACAGTTTCGAAATGAACTACATCAAATATTTAGGCAAATCATTTTTTTAAATAGAAATTGGTGAATTTTATTTCAAGTATAGAAATTTAAACCATGAGAATAATCTAACCCCTAGGATTTTCCCTATTTCTAATAGAAAATCCCAAAATGTATAAATTATAACACCCATAAACCCCAAAATTAAGTACAATAATTAAAACCTCCTACAGAGGAAGTGCCTAGAGAGACCTGACCATAAGCGTTTAATTGTTTTTTTCAGAGACCTGACCATAGAATCAAATGAATCCTGCGAATCCTGCGAAATAATAAACAATAGTAAGGCCATTATTTATTGGTTTGAAATAATAAACAACATGAAACAAACCCACATAATTAGTAAATTATTTAAAGACAATAATTCCTACATATTAAAATATAAAGTTATAACATACTAGCTCATACTCGAACATAACATCTGTATCAATATTCTTCTTCTGTATCTTCTTGATCTTCATCTACCTGATCGACATCTATATCAAAATCTGATTCAGAAATGGTGTTGAAATGATCGACCATGTCATCATCATCATCAATTATGTCATTTTCAATAATATCCTCATCAACATCATCATCAATAATTGTTGCCTCATCTCCTATGCCTGGTTCATCTTCTAAGATATCTTCTTCGTCTGTCAATGCATATTCCTGCTCATCTGCCACTGCATCATCTTCTTCTTGAACAATATCATCTTCTTCCTCTACAGTATACTCTACTGGCCTTCCTCTTGGATGATATATAATAACAAATGACCACTCGTTCTCACCTGGAACCTCTGAGTAAAATACTTGTTCGCATTGGCTTGGAAAAACATAGCGATCTTTTCCTGCTTCAAACTGCGATGTTTTAACCATTGGAAATCCATTGTCATGTTGAATAAGTGTTCTATCATCATCACGTACATTCATTCGTAGCCTATACCATTTGACGTCAAACAAAACTATTTTGAAGGAATTAAAGTCACACTCAACTATATCATCTAAGAACCCATAATATCTATTTTCAGATTCTCGAGGATGTTTGTCACTCCCGGAGGAAACATTAGTGACCTGGAATACTGCAGTTATCCCACTATCAGAAGTTTTCCTATTATCATCCAATTGTTTAACGCGAAATTTACGACCATTGCACCACATAGGCTTGTGGTGTTTCAAATGCAATATGCCAAACATGAAAAAGATGCATTCTCAATTAATAATTAATCATATAATTTACACAGCATGAAAATTAACTGAAAAATCAAACTTGTTGTCACATTATAAATATAGTATAAAATAAGTAATGAATAAAATAGGTGAATTAATTGCGTACCTTTCTATCTTTCAAACCATATGCTAAATCGATTTCCCTGTCCGTAACGTTTCCATCTCCACTATGATACACTTATCTAATCAATTCAGAAAATAGTTGCCATGATAACCTACTGTCGTTACGTGCTTTACATGTTTCAACCCATTCACTCATCCACTCAAGATTGTTTGCAATGTATAAAAGTAGTGCCTCATAATCTTGAGGCCCTGAATAAAAAAACAATAATTCACCAATATTAATAAATATTACTTATAACCATGGTAAATTATATTAATTAATAAACTATGAAAGAATAAGACCTAAATGAATATAATGGTCATATACATGATGTAAAAAAATGAAATATTATATGTATTATACATAATAAATCTTTTACCTCTCACTTTCTTCATTCTACCTTTTCCCAACAGGTGCTCCACTTCAAATTTTTTGATGGAGTTCACATCCCAAATGCAATCCACCGCCTTCATGGCTAGTGTAGCTAATATAGGAAGATAATGACTAATATACACCATGGATTGATATACCACATATCCCTCCACCATATAACCCTCAGGTCGTGCTCTTTGTCTAACCAAAGCCTTCAAGGATTTCAGGTGCCTCTCAACCATCCACATTGACCTTGTGTGTACTGGTCCACACATTTCAATCTCCTCAACTTGGTGTATCAAGTAGTGTTCTTGTGCATTGAAAAATTTTGGAGGTAGATACTTTTTCATTTCACACATTAGCCAAGGAATTTCTCTCTTCCAATACTTTATTTCATCTTGATGGATTTCTTTCAATGACAACCATCTGCAAATCATTATGCAAGGTTATTTCAATGAAACATAATATATATTTCATTACAAGTAAATTAATACATCATTTCATTAAGTACGAAAAGAAATTGTAGCAATTAGATTTTGCATATAAATCAAAACTACTTACCTCATGTGTTTACTAAGACCATATATAACTTGTTTGACATTGTTGTCGAAGTCGTTTGGGAGAGATATAGGTAGAACATACTATAACAATAAAAAATGAAACGTTATTGGTTTCCAAATTAAACTGAAAAAAGGAAAATTTAAAATATGTATTCAAGAAATAACATACAAAAACGTATACCAAAAAAATTACCTTAATAAAGGTATGCCAATCATGTGTTTTCACCCCACTAAAGTCACCTTTCTTCGTTAAGATATTATTTATGTTTGAAGCAAAACCTGTTGGAAATTTAATTCTTCTAACGACCTCTTTTACATCATTGCTTTGTTGTTATGTTAATAACCATGGAATATTATTATAATTTTGACATCCATTTTTATTTGATCTGTCGATCACACTTTTCATTACATGATTCGAATTCTCAATGTCAGCACAAATTTTGTCAATTTTATCTCTATCATGTGCACCATCTATGGTTCGCCATAACGTTTCTGTCACATTCTTCCTGACATGCATTGTATCAAACAAATGAGCTATTTTTAGGTCCTCATAGTAGGGAAACCTCGCGAATTGAGAAGGATAACATTTCATTCCAGGTGGAAGTACAATATTAGTACCTTCACCGCGACGATGACCTTGATATCAAAGAATAAAATAAATCAGAACAATATTAATTATAAAATACAATAAAATAAATTCATTAGTTAAAACAAAATTTTCAAACATTACATAAACAAATTATATATATATATATATATATATATATATATATATATATATATATATATATATATATATATATATATATATATATATACACACACACAAATTACGTACCAGCTGCTTGAAGATTATTAATTCTGTTATATTCCAACATCCACAATTGAGGTGTCATTCTTCGTGGTTTTAATCCAGTTTCTTCTTTATCATTGAAAAGATGTTTTTCAGTAGTACGATACTTATGGTTCCTAGAGAGGAAGTGCCTAAACTCATCAAACACCATCTTTCTTAAGTTTGGCGAATGACGATACTTCATCTTAGGGCCACAAACTGGACATGCAAATCTACCCTTTGTTTGAAGACCTGCAATAGATGGATCAATAACAATTATACTATGAGATAATTTTTAAAACATGCAATATGGTATATCTAATTTAGATAATTATGTATTATATTAAAGTGCAACGAAATATTACATACCACAAACATGTGTTAGTCCTGGGGCATCATGAATTGTCCATACAAGCATTCCACGACATTGAAATCTCTTCTTCTTGATTGGTTTAGTGATTTCATACATAGTGATGCCATGCCATAACTGTATTAGCTCATCGATAAGAGGCTCAATATATACATTCATATATTTGACCTAGTACTTACCTAATTGTTCAAAATTACGGTACATAATAATTACTACCATGATATATGTATATATAAGTAAGTAAATAAATAAAATATATATTTATGCAAACAACGAGAGAAATGAAAGTGTTACCTTCAAAAAACAATGTATCAAATACCTGGAATAATCATAGTCAACATTATGTGCTCCCTCCTTATTGACATCCAAGGAGGAATGTTATTTTTGATAACGAAAATAGGCCACATTGAGTAAGTAGATCTAAGCTCTCCGAATGGATTAACACCATCAGCTGCCAATGAAAGCCTGACCTTACGAGGTTCATTTTTAAAATCTACATATTTTTCCTCGATTTCTCTAAATGCAGAACCATCTGCAGGCATTCAAAGAACACCATCTCCACTTCTATTCTTTGAATGGTAATCAATAAACTGTGCTATGCTATTACACCTGAACATTCGCTGCAAACGTGGAATTATGGGAATATGACGAAGAACCTTTTGAGGCACCTTTTTGGTTAGTTGATCTGTTCGATATCTACTGGTACCACATTTCGGACATTCTGTTTTCAACGCATGTTCTCCATAATATATAATATGATCTTTAGGAAATGCATCTATAGTGTTATATTCCATTCCAAAGTGTTTCATAATAGCACATAGATCTCGATATGTTTGAGGTAAAGTATTTGGCGATGGTAACAAATATTCACCCAACAATCTACAACATAAACAAAAACTAGTGTCTTGTAAAGATTATTAATCATATATATATATATATCATAGTTATTAAAATCGGAACCGGTGACCGGACCGGTGGAGCTAATGAACCGGGTTTCGAATTGGAACCGGTCTAACCGGTAGCGGTCAGATCTCAATGAACCGGTTTTAAAAAAAATACATTAAATAATTATTTTTTAATTAAAAAAAAAAACTATTTTTAAGATTTGCAACCATGATTCCAAGCCAATAGAGACAAAATATGAAAATTTTGCTCATTTATATACCATGCAAAGGTGAATATATCAAAATGGCAGCAAATGCATACATATCATCGAAAAATACATAAGAAAACTTGTTGAAGTAATGTATCAGGTTTCTCTTATATTATTCACCGTGTTTTATTGCTGAGTTAATATTATAATATACAATCTGTCCCTGCTCAGATCTGTTGTCAATTCATTGTATCAGCCTTAAAGACAATTCTGGGTTCAGTATATATATATATATATATATATCAGACCAACATTTTGAAGATCTTGTATTCTTCATTATCTATGTTTGCTTGCCAATAAATTTCTAGAAAAACATCTACAACACTTAGAGGTATTGAATTGGTTTATGAAACCCACTATTAGTGCTATTTGTAACAAGTTGAGAGAGCATTACAACTTCAGTAGTCTGCTCACAATGTGTTTGATGAAATTTATCACTGAAAAGATTCATTAAAACCCAGAAAACTCAGTGGGCAGTTTAGTGCATTTCCAAGCCGAAATTTTCTAGTGGTAAATTTATTATTGCCAGTCACATTTTCATTAGGTTGTATGTTGTTGTCCCTTGAGTGGCGTCAGACCATTTGCATCATTCTTGATGCCATGATCAAATTTCTTTTATGATGTGTGAAAGGTTTTGTATTTATGCTGCTGCTATGTGTGAGCAGAGAGAGAGGGTCTGACAGTTCCTAGCTGAGTGTGAAATAAGGTTGCTATTGATTGTTTTGAGAACATAAATTGTCATCAAGTACACTTGATGAGTTGCATGCTGCCAGGGATTTTATGCTAGCCAGCCTTGTATTTATCAGTCATCATGTGTATTGTTGTTGCTATAAGGTGTTGAGTATGAGTTATTAGACAAGTTTGTTGCTAGTATAATAGAGGAGACACTGAGGAATTTGCAGCTCATGGAGGAGCACCTAATCGGCCGCTTCCGTACTTAACTGTCCGGTTAGGTCCGGTTAACCGGCTAAAACATGTAAGAATAGGCTATTGACCGGGTTGCAAGGCTGGTTCCAACCAGCAGCCCTCCTGACCAGCCGGTTTGACTGGTTACCGGTTCAAACCGGCCAGTTTTGATAACTATGATATATATATATATATATATATATATATATATATATATATATATACACACACACACACACACACACACACACACACACACACATTTATTACAACTAAACAAAGGGAAAATAGTCAACATTTACATATATGTGATCATATATACATATTGCATACCTTAGGAGTTGTGTCATACATCTGTTCGACAAATTATTCATAACCTTTAAGTTCACCAACAAAAATGTAGCAGAGAGAAGAGTTTCATTTTAGTGTTCAAAAATTCGTTCACTTGACCTTTTAATCAGAGGTACATCATAAATACCATCAGTGCTATCTCCACCATCATCATCTGACTCACCATACAAGTCTTGGAGCATTTGATTTGTCCCATCACTAATGTGAACTGTCTCATTACTGTCATCGTGATCTACCTCCATGGGATCATTAAAATTACCTTCATCATTTGCTTCATGTTCTTCACCTTGTACAACATCATTTCCAATACTAATATTTGCTGCAATATTCTCTTGTACTGGTGCAACATCATCTAATCTACTACTATTTAGTTGTGGAAGTTGGTTGATCATCTGTAGAAAGTTGGGGGGAAACTGTGCCTTTATGAAAATTACAAAAATTAATAATTAAACATTAGTGTGCATATAAAAAATATTAAAATAATATAAAATTTTACGATATAATCAAAATGGAGATAGATAACTAATTACCACGGGACGATATTCATTCGATCCACCATCAATGTGCCCATATTTCCTACAATGCATTTTTTCTGTTGCTATTAAAACTCTAACATTATTTCTCATACAACATTTTTTACAAGGGAAATAAACTCTACCATCACCCCTTTCACCCTTTTGAATTTTTTTTCCACCTCCAATGTTTTCTTCCATTGATGCAAATTATCCTATAAAGAAAATAATAAATCTCTCTCAGTGGTGTAGAAAACCCAAGACTTGTTGAACTCAATGGGAGCTCAATATATAAGCAAAAAGAAAATAAAAGTGGGCATTTTACAAATTGTGAGCTTTTTACAAAATGTGGGCTTTTTACAAAATTGTGGGCTTTTTACAAATTGTGGGTTTTTTTTATTCTTAATGCATTTTCTGTAGAATACTAAACAGATTTGTCCAAAATTTCAGATGCAAACTGTAGTCTCTACTACGTTTGGAAAATTGGAGGTTTATAAAAGATAAAATGCGAACAGAATTGTACCACTATGATAAGAAGCTGTCAGAAGCATTCCTTCTGCTTCACAAACATGGAACTACCTTAAGAATGCTTATGGTTGATATAAATATTAGAGCATGGCAGTTAAATGTAGTATTTATGCTAAAATACTGAATAACAGCTTGAGAGTGCTCTTCAGATACTGTACGAATGCACCAAATTAAAGTTGTACCATTACTAAAGATAAATGGCCAAAAATAGTCAATTTTGATATCGTGAAGTTATGTATTTCTCGGTAGCAAACTGGGGATAGGATGGAAAATATGAGAGAACTAAGTTCCAAGGACTAAAAAACCAAGGCCAACATAGTTCTGCCTTGAATCAGAGACAAAACAAAGCTGCCCAAAAAAGTGTTTGAGAGCACCCATTGAAGCTCCTATATATAGCAGAGTCAACATTTTCCTATTGAACAAGTTTGTATAGTCAAAGCCACAGCAAGATCAGATAGCCACGATCCTAAATGAGAACCAGAGCCAAAGCTAAGATAGATCCACGTTTAGCAGAGCAAGACAACCATAGCAAAGGATTTGACCACAGAACCAGATCATGAGAGATAGCAAGATTCTTGCTTCCACTGTGGAAATGTAGAAACTGTACAAGGGCTTCGCTTCCAGCAGATTTCATTGTGACAGTAATTTCTATGGTGTTGTAAGCGCTCATTAGTAGAATATTAAAGCCATTCTGGAATTCTTTTAACCTGGAGAGGGTTTTCTGTGGTTATAAATCCTCATGTTCAAATTCCATTGTCGATTGGTTGTGTTTGATATTATGTTTTTACTATCCGCAGTTGAATTTTCGCACAGAAAATTATCAGTCTAAAGCGGAGAAATTTTGTGATGTTTCTTTTGCTTCCTATTGTGAAGTATTTCGCTCAGAACTCTACTCGTTGTAACAGAGGTCTTGGGCATAGAACAGGGGACTTGGGTTTTTTGGAATCAAACTTCAGGTTAAGATGCTCATCTGAAGAATGGCATAGTGAGCCTTAGCATGGATTTGGGAGTACCAATTTGAAGTGCAGGTAGGGCATTGTACAATAGACCAGTTAGATTTCTGGACCCTAATACAAAAGTTTCTTCTTCTTTCAAAACGTGTTTCTTGTTTTCTGTAACCAATGTGGGTCCTGTTCTTGTTTCAATTGGGGATGGATTAGCATTTGTTATTGCTCCAGATGATCACACTCTGGGTAGCCCTGGAGGTTATTTGGGGGTGATGAGTCCAATAGGTCTCAATGAACTGTTGCCCTCACCGGGGAATACTATTGCAGTGGAATTTGATACTATTTTGGATGTTGAATTCCATGATCCTAATGGAAACCAGTACCTTAAGCTCCAGTACCTATTCACAAAAGAGGGTGCCATAGTCATTCATGAGTGCAGAGAGGGTGAATTGTAGGCATTGCAACAGGAGGTGTTGTTGTTGTTGCATTGGCCACTAGATTGTTTGTCTGGTTCTGTTACAAGTGCAGAGTATTGAAAAGGACAGACAAATTTAGTTTAGATATTGTGAAATTACCTCGAAAATTCACCTACAAAGAGCTCAACAATGCTACGAAAGACTTTTTTTTGAATGTGATTGATAATCGATAATTGCAAGCAAGGGTAATCCCCTTGTGAAACCCAAATTTATGAGCATTTTCTAAAACCTGATGACGGAGTCATTGTAATGAACAAGCGCCTAGGTCCATATTATGTCAAAATATACCAAGCACTAAGATCTATAAAAAAAATCCACAGTATCTGTGAACTAAGAAGAAGAGGCAGAAAATGTATTCTTCTTACCTGTTCGAATAGTGGTTGGGGTTTACCACGGCAAAAATTTGACAGAGCCCATATAGCATTTCTTATCATTGAAATTCTGGCAGTATCATTCAACTGGGCAAGCACCTGCCTCAGAGCTCCATGACTAAGGGAAAGATCCATAAATGTTGCAGAGTCTCCAGTAATATTTCCCAAAGCCCAAACAGCCTTACACAAACACCAGTTGAACTCAAAGTTGGGTACTAGTTTTTTAAATCAAATTCCAAAATTACAGACATATAAAGATAGTTGGGAAGAATAATTTTATGCCTCTAAAATAAACGTGCTACTTGTTCTCAAACATTATCATTCCCAGAGGTAAGAAGTTCCACAAATATAGGCAGTGCCCCGTAATCAATCACAACCTTTGTATTCTCAGAGGCTCCAAAAAAACCTAAATAGGGTTAACCCTACTATAGGAGGAAGGGCTTGCAGTAAGAACTTACCATTTTGCAAGAGCTAAGGGTGAATTTTGTTCTACAAGAGCTGAGGGCGAATGATGAGGGAGAAGGCGAATGCTGTTCTACAAGAGTTGAGGGCGAATGCGCGCATGATATTAGACGTTAATGTAGTTTTAAAAAAAATCATTTTTATGTAGCGTGCATTTGATTTTTGCATTTAAAATCATTTTTATTTACATTTGATTTTTGCATTTCTAATACAAGTGACAAACAAATTTCTACAAGAGGTTGAACTTTCTACTAGAATAGCCATGAAAGACTAATTAAAATGGCTTGAAATGCAAGTGGAACTTCAAAATAAATGTAATTGAAGGTTCTCTCCACTAAATTTTTGCAAAAGTGCTTACATTATTTAAGTTATCTAGGATATTTTTTTTTGTATTACACAATCTAAATTAAATAAATAAATAGTTGGGTAGTCTTATTGTTTCAAATTAGGACACAATTTTCAAATGGTGATGAAGTTTCATGTGATGATTAACTGACAATATTCTCCTTTCCTATCCTTGAAAAACCATACAAGGTTCCCTGCTACCACATGAAACCCTAACTCATTTAGCAGCATAGGACCAGTCCTCTATTTTGTCTGTCATAAGGCATTTTTCACGTATTGGACGACTAGAATTTGTGGATTCCCGTTTTTCGTGAGGTGCTAGGAAGGATAGAAGACTTTATTTTGACGTTTGAATTTTTTTCAAAAACGTTCTTACGCCCTTTAATTTACACTTACCAATAATTTTGCAACACTATTCCTCTTCGCAATTGCAAGGTTGTACTCAAAAAGTAAGGAAAGTTACTTTTTTGACTCACTCAAAATTAAAAACTTAATAAAGGAATTACCACTTATCATTATTGATATTTTAAAATTAGAATTTAGTTTTCCCCTTCCTATTACAGAAAGTTCACAAATCCTTTCTTTTATATAAAACACCAAAGAAAGAATAAAGCCCGTTGCCCTGCAAACTTCCAAGGTTGTGATTAGTGAAGCAGTGAAAAAGTATGACTATAGCACTAAAAAATTAGAATGCCAATCTGCCCCAACATGAAGTAGTGTTAATATAGCTGGTGGCTTGGCTTGATGGTCAAACAGTGAATTACACAAGCACAAAATAAAAGCTTTAGGTGTCTAGTTCCTTACACTCGCACTCTCAAGGCATTCAGACTTAGGCCAAGCTCAAGATTGGCTTCGAGGAAACTAGATTGGCTCATTAACCTGCCATATTTTAATTTCATAAGGTATGTTCGAAGTTTGAACTGCTAGGGTAATTTATTATTTTGAAATCATAGTTCTAAATTATCTCTTATTCTGTGAGCAATGTAATCTATTAATTGTAAGCAGATTCATTAAAAAAATTCAAACTAATTTTAGCATGAATGATGAAAATTTATATATTAATTGGTTTTTAAGAGTATTTGTATTATGTAGGAGCATTGGAAAGAAAAATCAAGACTTCATTTTCTGTTTTCCTTATTTTATTGGGCTGAACTGGAGAAAATTGAATATGAATAGTGAGTTAATTGTAAGATCAATGGGCCAAGGCCATACATCAACATTGACCACAATGGGGAAGTATAAAAGCATGGATATTCATGCAAGTATAGTTATTAATGTAAGATAAAAGTTAACTCTTAGCTTCACTAAAGAAATAGAAGGCAAAGATCTAGCATCAACTGAAACTCACGTGAAAAAGTAGATGAAAAATGTACAATCATCCAATGGAGAGGTAATTTATAATTATCCAGTAAGACTCTTGGCTATGCCTTGAGACTAAAATAGTTCTCAATATTTTTGAATAATCATCCATTGGAATTTAGTAGGAAAACCATAGTAAATCATTGTCCAATGGCCATGAAAAAATATATAAAAAATAATATTTGTTGGGTGTTTTTCAATAGGTGGACCATGATGGGATCACTGAGAAGGTGGGGGTGTTTTTTTAAACATGGAAGTGAGGTTTAGTAGATTTATAGTCAAGTTACCTTTCCCTATAATTTTTCTCGATCAAGTTATTCATTCATTGAACTTTGATTCATTCCTACTGTTTTGATACACAATCCAATCCAGTTGAGTCTTGAGTCTTCATTGAGAATGGCATTCATAGGTTGTCAAGAAAGAGGTTATCATGCACATGAACTCTTCTTTTCTTGGTATCTTTGTAACTATGTTCAACCCGAGTTCTATATTTTTAAATTATCATAATAGTTCGTGATTATTAGGCTTTTATTTTGTCTTTTAAGAATTTTAATTTAATTATTATTAATCATTAAATTTAAAATATATCTATATATATCTATATATATATATATATATATATATATATATATAAAACTTTCAATAGAATTATTAAACTTTCAATGGTACATCAACTTTCATACATGAGAAAATAGATACTGACAAATGGTACATCATGGCTTGATTAATTTCGCTCAGCAATTTCAAACGGTATAACATTTAGTCAATAGTAATAATTAATTTCTGCACACAGAGACTAATTTCTTTGGAAGCCTGAGATTTCTTTGGCTCGTTATTCTTATAACTACATATACATAATTAATAGAGAGATTGAGGACAAAAAAAATCTAGCGCTTAGTCTCCACTACTCAACATGTTTTTGTGAGAAATAATACATAGATTGATTTCTCTGAGTGCCTTAGCATTCTTTGGCTCATTATTTTAATCACAGCAACAACAAAAAATGCACTGAGGATCTGTTATTAGTCCGATTATGCAATTTTTATAAGACAGAATATGCAATATTAATAATAAACATAAATTTATTTCAATTTAGGGAAAGCTTGTTCATGTTTTTTTCTTTATATTGGAAGGTTACTTTCTTTTTGAAGTAATTTTTAGTAGATCATAGAATATATTGAGGAAATATTAGTTTGACAAGAATCAATTATTTCTCTTGA
Source organism: Pinus albicaulis (assembly GCA_034641835.2). Taxonomy (NCBI): domain Eukaryota; kingdom Viridiplantae; phylum Streptophyta; class Pinopsida; order Pinales; family Pinaceae; genus Pinus; species Pinus albicaulis. The sequence continues at coordinate 260,390,863 of CM076583.1, forward strand.
AACTTTAGGTATTAAAAGTCCATGACACAGATATATCACACTCCAAAATCCAAAGAAAATGGAAGAGCGTTCAATTTTTTTAATCAAAATTTTATTGGTGAAGGGTTAATTTATTACGAGAACGTCAATAATGAAGTGCAAAATTTTAAACTTAAAGTTTATTGACTAGAAAAATAATGACCAAAACGTCAAAAAACATTGTGTGACGGGTAAAGAGAAATCCAAATTCCAACCCTGCCTGCCACCTGTTGGTGAGTAGAGGTTATTCACTTTTCATTTACAGCTTACCAGGTTACTCATGTTACCAATATTTTCACTTGGCTCACTTTTAGGTGACTACTTATTGTAATTCTTCTTTATAAAGAACAATTGGTAGATAATTGTATTATTTGAAATCTATAACAAATCCAGGCAACAAAATTACAACAAATAGAAAATTATGCAAAAAATTCACCAGGGCACTAATGTGTGCATACCCTATCATTTCTTAGATCCTTATAACTTACCAACACCTACTATATTGGTATACACATAATATGGAATTTACCTGAAGTATTTCATATGTATCTAGAAGTAAATAAGTTGTATGACAATTGTTATGGCAGATATAAGATGTGTATTATAGTTTATATTTCAATTTTTCTTAAGTAGCATGCATGTGCGGTTCATATAGTGACTAAAACTACCAAATATATTTTAGTGAAGATGTGAAGATGATCTCTCATTAGGTCCTAATTACTTAAAGCGTCATTAATTAGCTTTCCAAATGAATAAAATATGTTAACAAATTAGTAAAAACTAGGAAAACAAATCATGCTTTAAAAAAATATGGCACAATGAGTCACACTCTGAGATTTATTTAATTACTCATCAAGTGTCGCTAAAACATATATATAATCACCATTACCATAGAAATGGGACATGTGACCATAATTTTGGTTTCGCCAATGACATTCCACATCATGAGAATTGTTTAGGGTTGATGGTGTTGATTTTTTTTAAACAAATCATTTATACATTTTATGGAAATTATAGAGACAATTTATAATCACATTACAAGATCATGATGTATGGATATTCCTTATCATTTCTTAGATACTCACAACTTACCAACACCTAATAGATCGATATACACATCATATGGAATTTACCCCTAGAATTCCACATGTATCCTAAAACAAATTAGTTGTATGGAAATTGTTGATGCAGGGGCATTAGGCTCAAAACAACCTTTGTCCATAAATAAATGTAAAGGGGGGTCTCATGTTTTATTTCCCCATGTATTTATTCATATTTGAGTTATTTTTAGTTAATTAGAGAAGAAAATGTAACTGCCCGAATGATTAATGGGCACCTGAAGAGATAGTCAGTTTCAGAAGTTAAGCTAATTTTAGGAGTCTGTCTCTGTCTGTCAGAGGGTTAGTCTCAGAGTTAGAGATATGAAGAGTTTTGAGCGTTAGAGGAGTTGAGTCGATTTAGGGTTTGTATAAAAATAAGCCTTATAGGCATAATAAGGTAGACTTGCATAGAGAACCGCATAGGCTTCGTAGGACTGTCGTAGAGACAGAGTAGAGGAAAAGGGCCAAGTAATTCGAAGATCTGGTCGAGCCAAAGTTGTAAGTACTTCACTGCATAAATGTAGAATTATTTCAATGGTATTGTGCATTTTTCGAGTTAATTATGGCGTGAATGGTTTCTGTGTCCCGATAATCAACTGTATAGTAGTTTGGAATACATACTCGATAATTGTGGTTTAATGGGGTCCTGTATGTTGAAAGAGGAACCAAGTCCTTTCCTAAAATACTAGCCTTTGTGTGAGAGGTTATAGCCTTTCCCGAACACATTGGATATTAGTTTAACTCGGTGTAAGAATTGTTGGATGAATAAAGTTGTGTGATAACCCGTGTTAAGCACCATGACAGTGGATGGTGTGGCATTGGACAGTGTTATGGAAATGTTGTGGTAGAGACTCATGTAATACAATGGGAAATTTCATGGTAGAGAGGGCCCACAGGTCCAAATTATGGATCTCCCCACAGTGTAATAGAGAATTGTGCTCGAGCCTTCAATTCAAGGTTCGATCGGTGCTACCACATACATAGAACTGGCATGTGAAGGAACCTCATGGAGTGCGAGTACTTAATTGAAGAAAAAAAAACTAGTACAGGAAGATGCGAGTCAAAGGAGCGGAGGCGGGGTACAATAAAAGAAAGCTCGACGGAACCTGGAAGATAAGAGGTGGAACCGTGATTGAAGTGCACAGTAAAAACACCATTTGGAAAATCAATGATATCGCGCAAGTTTGGAGGTGGTAAGAAGAATTAGTGAAAAGGATGCAACATATGTCTCCGTGAGACACGTGGCTGAGCGCGGAATTATAAAACCGTTCTCATCGCAGATTAACCCTTGGGCGTGTTCGTTACGCGAGATTTCATTGTGTCCATTGGATCCTCCAAACCTGCGCAATGCTCCATCAACCGTCGAATTGAGAGGTAAATTACTGTGGAGCCAAGAATGGTTTATGTATGACCTTTGAGTTATAGACCAAAGTCGAGATTTGTTACGATATTTGACGATTGGCAGAGATTATAATTAGGAGGACTGTATAATTATGTGAATGGTCGTGCGTTTGGTTGAAACCAAGTGATGGAGTTCGAATTGACAAGGTCGACATACATTAAACATCACGATTGAAATACGAGAGAGTTGGTAGTTGATACATTCAAATATCAATTCGAATATGTAAAATGAGTGAGCCGAAGGTTTTGGGGTTTAATTCCTAAGTGGCTTGTATTTATTGGGGTATATATTAATGAGAGTAGGCTAGTCATTATATTCGGGGTGTGTAAAGAGCGGTTGAATGTTGATAGGTATGATGGGGATTAGACCATAGAACGTGGGGACTTATAGTATGGTTTAGAACCATCAAGTGAAGAAGTTCCGCATGCGAGAGGGCATGGCATAGGCCTTGTTAGCAACCTATAATATAGGAGTCATAATTTTGACTTTACTATTGGTAATTTTGTAAATTTGTACATACTTTTCCTTCTGCAAGTTGTATTCACATATTTTGTAAAAAAAAAAAAAATCAAAAAGAGGGTAAAAAAGTCCTAAAAGAATAATCAAAGGACTTAGAAAAAATAAGATACCCCAAATAAAAAATGAATAAAACATGAAAGTGAGCAAGCATAAATGCCACTACTTTTTAATTTTTGACTATGGCAGAGTGTGAATAAATGCCATTAGTCCATGATGAGTTAAACAGTTCAATCTTAACTTGTCATTGTTTCAATTTCCTTTGTTATAGATAGAGAATAATGAGTTGTTAGACAGTTTAATCCTAACAATTCAGTAGTTAGGTAGAGAAACAAAGTGAATCTAACAATTTAATCTAGATTCATGGATGAAATAAGTGTAGAATTAGATAGTTTTACTTGCTTTCAGAAAGAATAAATGTTGTGAAGGTTGCTAGCTTAAATGCACCTACTACAAAGGAAGAAAAAAATGTTAGCATGGTAAGATGGGTAGGTAGAAGAAGGTGAAAAGTCTCAAAGTAAATATCATTCATCATGGGTTGCAAAATAACTAACTTCCCCTTCCCATAGTCATGAAACATTGTAGATTATCATTCAGAAAGGCTCAAGGCATTTCCTTGAATTTTGTTGGGACCGGACCCAAGGCTCTATGACTGATCAGTTGAAACTGTGAAATGTCTATACTAATCCCTAAATCACATCATTTACCACTCATGCACTCATTTTCCCTGAAAAATCCTAAGTAAAACTTCATTTTTACTTAAAGATACTCTAATTCTCATTTGATTAACTTCCTACATCATTTCAAATCATAAAGCCCTCAAAATCACATTTTATCCTAAGTCTAAGTGATGAAGTTATTATAATGCAAATTTGCTTTTTAATCTTCACTTTCTTAGTTATATTTATGTGTTTTTGAATATAAATTGTCCCCTTGTCATATTAACTCTAACTTATGTATTAACTCCCTACAATTGACCTTTTCCTATTATATAACTCCTTTTATAAATAAATCCCAAAAACCCACTTATTATAACTTAAGCCAAAGTATTTTATTCCCACATGCTTAAATAAAACCCCTCTTATAACCCCTTTGGCTAAAATTTTATCCGTATATTTAATCCCGCCCCTATGGTAATTAAGTTTTCTTGATTTGATTTACCATATAAATAAAATATATGAAGAAAAAGTTTAAAACATATGTTAGATATGTTTTAAATCAAAAATCACCCAAAGTTTCATATAAACTAATCTTCAATAAAAATGACCCTTTCCCTTGTATATTTTCTGCCCCAAGTCCCTTAACCTAAGGTTAGAAACTTAACCTTACCTTTTCCCCACATACATTACGCCTAAATCCCAGACCCTAACCACAGTTCGAAGCCTTGTTAATCCTTCCCAACACTTGATTTTCCAATAAGAATAAGTCATTTTTGTATATATGACTAAACCAAACCTTCTCCCGTCGAATTCGTTTTTAACTGTCTGATCCCTAGAATCCATTTGATCCTATGGTAATAAACTTGCACGAAATTTTTTAATACATTTATCTCTCCCCATCGCATAAAATTCCGACCGTCCAATCTATCCTTCATCTCCTAAGATCAATGGCCCAAAGTGAACCCGATAACTTACCTTTTCCCCCCATCTTTCCTTTTGATCGTGGCCGTTCGCTCGTTGAATCCAGATCCGATGGCGCTAATACATTTTCGTGCTCATAAAGTAATTATTTGATGGTTTGGCAAAGCCGCGCGAAATGGGTGGTTTTTCCAAACCACCCCGCGCTTACGTGTCGCCACCACGTTGTATCACGTTCGAAAAGCTAATTTCCACTTACCACCATTTACCCGTGCGAATACCACTGGCGGCATTCCCTAAACCTCACCCGTTTAAAACAAGTTTAATGTCATTTAACTATGGTTATACCATCGTTTAATACATTAAAATTATATTTTTCATTCAAATTTTCACCTTTTCGCTTTAAACCTGTAAAAACATTGCAGAGCCGGTTTTCCTCAAAATCACGTTGTTTGAACCATGAGAAACTTTGCAGTGCCATTTTCAACCTACCAGTACCATTTTTCGACGCCCATTGCCCTGAATTTCCATTACAAAGTACTACATTGTCCTCTGCGAAGCCATTTTCAAAAAATTGAAGACTGAGCACCTCTGCAATGTCTTCAACTGAATTCTGCTGGTTCTCCAGGCACTTTTCTTCGAACTTGCCCTTTGAGATTTCAAAATTCCTGTTGATTTCAAATAATTACCAAAGTTACTGCAAAAAAGTGTCCATTTTTCAGGGGAAAATCTGTCAAAATTTCCCTGGAATCCCTAATTTCCATTTCTCGCAGTTTTTTCCATAACCTGGTCCGTTTTTTTGTTGAAATTGATTTTAAATACACGTTCTGAGCTTTAAATTCCTTTCATTTCCTAAAAACCCTACTCAGAAACCCCATTTTCAGTAGAAATTCGCCAAGAAACCCCTGTTTCTCGTAAAGGAACTTAGCAAACCGTTTAAGCTTGCTTCGTTCATATTAAAAATTACCAAGAAACAGGTAACCCCCAAGAATGGAGGCCCAAAATAAGTCTTCTGCAAAGATTCCTCAGCCTAAGTCCTTCAAAATCAACAAACCAACTCTTGCACTCATGACTGATTCTATAGAAGTGGTCAGACCAGTCCAACCTCCAGGCATTTCTCTAGAGAACAACCCTTTAGTTGATCTGGACTATAGAATACTAGACCCTAATGTAGAATTTAACTTGCTTGATGTCTATAATTGGTGCTATGGAAAATCAGTGGAAAAGGGTGACAAAGATATTCCAATTTGGGAATTCAATCTGCCTAGATATATTTTCCCTCTCACTCATTCTATTCCCGACTTTATCAGATTATGCCAAGCCTATTATATGCTAGAACAAAGATGTATTGTAAACAAATAAAAAGAGATTCTATTTTACATCACTGAAGAGTCGATAAATTCCATGCTGCAAATGAATCATGACCCCAATTCTACTTCCCTATCAATAGAAGATTTA
>CM076583.1:260997033-261214874 GCA_034641835.2 Pinus albicaulis
ACCTTCCTCATCATCTTCTATAAAGCCTTGATCATCATACATGTCTTTCTCATTTTATAGGTCTTGTAGTGGTTGATTTTGAGTTTGATCAGGGAAAGGCATTGGCTACTCTAGATCATCAATATTTGAATTAGCCTCACCTAGAAGGGATGATGAATCATTATTTATGCTGGCAGGGATATCTTGAGGAATTTCCTTTATTTATCGATTGATTTATTCCTCAATTGATTCATCTAGTTTTTTATGATAGTTGTCTTTTATTGGATGGTGCAAAGGAAACCCGATGGGGAAAGATGCACAGGGTGGAGGTCAAATCATCGGGTTGATTGTGGACCATAGATCTTTTGCAATGAACGGTTGTGATTTGCTGTTGGGGTGGAGAGTATTTTCAAAGGGGAAAGGTGTTTTGATTGGATTCCTTTGGATCTTTAAGCACCTGATCACAGGAGTGTACGTTGCATGGAGGGGGAGGTTAAGGAGAATAAGCCCTTGGGGGCTAACTTCTTTTGTGGAGCGGAAAAATGTTTTTATGCGTTTTAAAGGGATTTTTGGGGTTTTAGCACCCGATTGCGGGGCTAAGGGTGTATAAAGAAATGGGATGAGTTGTATAAGCCCTCAGGGGATTAAGCCTGATATAGTGTGAAAAAGGGTATTTTAGGCCAAAAATAGTTCTTTTTAAGGCTAAATGGAGAGTTCCGGTAGAGGAAAAAACAAACTTTTAAACCAAATCAAGGGTGTTGTAAGGTTTAAAAGGGGTTCTAGGATGAGATGGAGGGTTAGTGAAGGGATTTTGTGGGATTTTTGACAGGGAAAAAGGGGTGAAAATGGGGCTTATGAATGCTTTTTTGAAGCCTTTTCTTTCATAGACAGTGAGGCCCTTTTCAGTGGAAACAACAGTGAAGATCTTTTCAAAGGCAAAACACACACAGAGGCTTCAAGAATGAAAAATTTTCAAGGGAAATGTTTCTCTTGAAGGCTCAGAAAATTTTTTAGCCACCTGTTTGCTATGTTAAAAATTTATAGGTGGCTAACAGTGGCTCCACATGGGGATGACATCTTCTTGAAGGTGTCAAGAACCTCAAAAAATAATCTTTGGAGTAGGCCAGATGCCTGGTACTTGACACACCCTTTTTATTTCTTAAATCAGCTGCCACAAATCATGAAGACATCATATCAGCAGAAAACATTCCTCCAAACAACCACCTACCCATCCTATTGTTCTACATTTTTCATTCAAGGTGCATTTAGACTTGCAGACGTTTTACATCATCAATTTTTTGCAAACAAGAAAATAAACCTATGTACTACTACCCTTGTTTCTCCATGAGACCAGATTAAAAAGTTAGACTCATAGCTTCTCTACCTAAACTTGTATCTGCCAGGATTAATCTGTCTGGAAAATTTCTTTCTCTACATTCTAAGACAGAAATTGAAACACAGCCAAACCAGGATTAGACTGTCTGGTTTGCTGGAATTTGCAGAAATTAAAAAAAAACTAACTAAATGCTCACAGGCTGAAATTTATTGATATTTCCTACCTACCCTACTCTAACTTGAAATATTTACATATCTAGCTGACAAACACTCTTTTCCAATACATCTAGTCAATCAGATTATCCCATGACTGGTCTTTTCTACTCATCTCTTTGAGCATGCTAGATAGGCAGGGCCACTCCCATTCTCTTTGTTTTTTAACAACAACTTTTAAAATATTTCTTGTTTTCTGCAACAAGCTGCTCATGATGACCTTTGATCCTTCTTCAAAGGTTTTCAGGAAATGAGTATAAGGATCTTGAAATGATACCTAGTTGTGAGTATTTGGCAAGTAGTTTTCAACCAGGACTACTTCCTCTTCCACTGGATCAAAGAGAATATTATTTTGGGAAAGAATCTCTTGCTCATATTCATCACTTTCTAAACTGGAGGACTCATCATATTTGATAGTGCTGTCCTCATGTAGATCTGAGATATTCTAATCTATTGGGATGAGCTCTGTGAAAATATCAATGTATTCTTGAGCAGTGGTTTGTTCCATTGCTTCCTCTTTTTCAAGAGAAGGCTCCTTAGTTTCACACTGCTCAAAAATTTCTTCCTTATTTTCCTCTTCACTCTGTGAGATGGAAGGCTGCTGATCTCCAATCACATGAAAACTATCACTGATGATTAGAGGTGTAATAGAGTGGAGATTCAATGAATCTTCATCTATTACTAGGCTTTCATAACTTTCCCTATCAGTATCATAGATAGCCTGACTTGGCTCATTAATTTCTTGAAGTTGATGGAACTGATATTCCTCCCACAAATCTGTCAATGATGGCTCTGCAAGATCAACTTCTGTTTGGAAAACATCATCATGAGACAAATCAAAACTAGGAAAATCACTGAAGTAAGTAACGCTACGAGTTAGACATACTGGATTATCAGCAAGTCTTTCTTCATTCTTATTTACAGGGGAGCTTTCTGGATCTGTACAATCAAGCTCAGTAGATAAATGGGAAAGAGTATGTGTTCTATAAAATACCTCAGAGGCAGGCTGTCTATTGATGATCTGATCTATTTCTTCTTCTGTCAAAAGGGATGATTTTTTTGTGTTTCTTTGAGCAGAAGTGCAGCAGCTCTCTATTTCTTGTATTAACTAATTCAGAGTCTGGATGTTTACTTGAGCTTCTTCTAGGATATATTCACTTATGCTTGTAGGGAAACTTTGAGGATTTTCTGAGGTTTCTTGATCTTTTTCAGCTTCAAACTACTCCTCATGATCATGATGATATTCAGTTAGAATACAAGGCTCATGAGTTGTTTCCTCTTCCACATCAGATTCTGCATCTTCTGTGTGGTCTCTTGTTTCCTCAGAGCAGTGTTCCCTATTAGCTTTTTCCATTAGATCATGATATTCTCTTATCAGCATATTGCAAGATATAGGTACACAATCAGACAATTCTTGATCACCTTCCTCTTCATCTTCTATAGATTCTTGAGCATCACGCATGTCTTGCTCATTGTCTAGGTCTTGTATAGGTTGAGCTTGCTCTTGTTCTGGAAGAAGCATGGGCTGCTCTAGATAATCAACATTTGTATTTAAATTAGCCTCATACATCTTCACCATTATTTCACCAAACAAGTTTACCAGTCTTGTAAATCTATCTGACAAAGCATTTAGCTTTGCTTCTCTGTCCATACTTGGATCCATACTTGTAAAAAGGGGTCACTGTATCTTCTCAACCAGTTCAAGGTCTTCTATCAGTGGATTCATTCGGAATTTTAGGAGTTATAGAGTGTGGAGTCGCCAGGAAGATGAATTTGAATGTTTGAAGCAGGATGTTGTCCACCATCAGCAATTGAATACCAATTTAACCAGATATTTTGAGGGCTCAAGAGTGTATCAGGTATAATTTACTCAAATCCCCAGCAGAGTCGCCATTATGTTGTGGTTCCTATGTTTTGGCCAAATTGGCAAGACCAAAAGATAAGACAACATCAAACCACTTTGGGATCTTAGGATCTAGCCCTCCTGGATCCAGAGAGGGATCTCTCTATAAATGTAAAGAATAATATATCTTTAAAGCTCAATTTGAGGTATTAGGCTAGGTATGAAGCACAAGGTTTTTTTATTGTTTTTTTGGTTGGATTGGTCGGAGATCGTTAATAGAAGGGTGTTTCAACATGGGAAGATAGGTCAAGAGAAAGGTCAATCCATTGGGCTATGGAGTCATGAAAGGGGATTAATTGCTTAACAACTATCCAAGAGTTTTCATAGGGCAAGTCATCTATACCAAAGGATCTTTTAGATAGATGGTGGAATGGAACATTAAGAATGGGTGAAAGAAAGAAACCAAAGGGCAGCCTAAGATCAGGTCAGATGTTATTTAAATCCAGGCCTGCTTTTGACATACTTCAAAGGAAACTCTCATAAAAGACACAAAGGGTAGCTTAAGATCATGTCAGATGTCATTTAAATCCAGACCTACTTTCAGCATACTCTTAAGGAAAACAATCCAGTAGTCCTCATAACCACTTTCAGAATAGTAGAAAACAATTAATATTAAACAGAGAGTAAGGTCTAGATCAGAGAAGGATTTTTAACCTTCAATGTTTTTGACACTAACCCAAAGGGATCTTATAAAGGCTAGCTATTGGAAAAGGACCCTAGTGGACAAGGCTAACTCTAAATCCCTAGTATCCCAATTCTTTCAGCTGAAACCAATCAAGAACATCCAAGGAAGAAAACTCCAAATTCATACATCAGTAAGCATGGACCAGCCAACTTCTATACTGGTTAAATTATGATGAATTTTCTCTTAGATACACTTAATAGCAGAAAACATCAAAGATAAGAAGAGCAAGAAGAATTTAGGGTACTTTACAGGAGTATATCCTAAGCTAGATTACTTATTCGTATTAGAGAATAATGGACAGTGTGAAAGACATGAAATAGGACAATCATAGTAAGGAAAACATCACCCGTAATATAGACCAGGATCCTGTGAAATTTTCTTGTTCAATTGATGTGAAAAACTAGTGACATACTCTGAGCTCCATGGCTCTTTACATTCCAAACTTCTCCTCCCAGCCTACTAGATTACAAACTACTCAGCTACTTCCCCAATAATAGTTCTAACAGTCGAATGAATCCATACAACCAACAACCACCTTTACAATGTATTATTTAGAGTTCTTATAGGAGAATGAGTGATAGCAGGAGTAGATGTAAACCTAATTGTTTCATTATGACAGAGGAGAAAAAGGTCGAGTGTCCATTCTGCATAATGGCTCTTCATTAACTGTGTGTACTCTGTAGTCTGGTTCAGAAATATTTGTCAATTACTTCAGGTATGTTCTTCTGAAGTACTTTGGCTATAGGTACTACATTGCCTTATGAAATAAGTAATGTGGCTCGAAGGTCTGCAAGGTCTCCCATACTTCCATAACTATTGTCCTGGCATTTTTTTAAGCCTCTATCAGTGTAATAACTGATCTGGTGTTCGATGGAAGATGGAGGAAATGATGTAGCTAGTCCTTTCTGGAGAAAAAGTGTTCTGTTGATATTAAAACACATATATGGCTTGTTTCTTGTGTTTTAAGCTTCATCTAGCCTCTTAATCATCTCCATGGTCTTCATTTGTGTCCTCTGAGCTTTAAACATTGGATTATGGCATTAATATTCAATAATAGGCTTTAAATCCTTTAATTTCCTTCAATGATGCTCTTTTCTGCTTCTGATATGTTCTTTCTGTGAATATGCAGGCTTTAATGGCGCTGGAGGTTTTGAATGAGGGTTTATAGCCTGATATTTGCTGAAACATGATTTTAAAACCTTTTCAGGCATTTTCCTCTGTTGCTCCTAGCCCTGGAACTAATATTCTGCGTTCTAAATAACCCTGTCAATGACTGTGGGACAGAGCGCATTCGCAATCCTTCAAAACCTGCAAACCCAATAAAAATATTAAAAACAGGCCTGAGGGAGTGAGGGGGACTATTTCAGAGGCCCATGGAGGATGAAGAGAAATGAGGAAAATGGTGGATATAGGCGGAAAACGGAGGAAAACCATGGCGAATGGAGGAAAAACAGTCTGATGAAGGTCCATGGTGAAGAGGATTTTAGGCCGTCGGATTAAAATAATCCCCGACGATCTACGGTTAATATTGCACGATGGGGTTATTTGGAAGGATGTATGAAAAAATGAGGGGATGGGATGAAGTTGTTTTAGGATTGTCAGATTACGATAATCAATGTACACGATTTCCCAATGGACTTTGTTTGAAGGTTTAGATGAGCGGACGAGAGAGGAGGGTGAGATATATCATGGGTCGTCGGATTAAAGAAACTGGCGGTGGATATTGGTGGAAGGAAATGGTGGGAGGGATGACGAATAACAAGTGGAAATCATTGCAGAATGGTGTAAAAATCATTTGACAGAGGTTTGGGGCATCATGAAACCTGGACCGTCTGATTAGATCAGCCAGCGGTGATCGAAGGTGGAGGTTGCATGATAAGGTCATTGGGGAGGGTGAACGAAGGAATAATGGGTGGAGGTAAGATTAAATCTGGGCCGTTAAATCAGTTTGATGGATGGATGGGATCATTCATGATATTTCACAATGGAGGGTGGTAAGCGGAAAACCTGAATGGTTTTCGCGTTGGGTCGGAGGTGGGAAGTGGTTTTCACAAAATCTACGCGATTCCACACACTGCGCGCCACGTGGGAAAACAAAACTGCCTATATCGCGTGACTTCTAAACATTAAATCTCAGACATCAAATTTGCGCGATATGTCACTTTAGCCGTCAAATCTGATGATTTTGATCGGACGGTGCGAAGGAAACCCGATGGGGAAAGATGCATGGGGCAGAGGTCAAATCATCGGGTTGATTATGGACCGTAGATCTTGTGCAATGAACAGTTGTGATTTGTTGTTGGGGCGGAGAGTATTTTCAAAGGGGAAAGGTGTTTTGATTGGATTCCTTTGGCTCTTTAAGTGCCTGATCACAGGAGTCTAGGTTGCATGGAGGGGGAGGTTAAGGAGAATAAGCCCTTGGGGGCTAACTTATTTTGTGGAGCGAAAAAACGTTTTTATGCGTTTTAAAGGGATTTTGGGGGTTTTAGCACCCAATTGCAGGGCTAAGGGCATATGAAGAAAGGGGCTGAGATGTATAAGCTCTCAGGGGCTTAAGCTTGATATAGTGTGAAAAAGGGTATTTTAGGCCAAAAATAATGCTTTTTAAGGCCAAATGGAGGGTTCTGGTAGAGGAAAAAATAGACTTTTAAACCAAATCAAGGGTGCTGTAAGGTTTAAAAGGGGTTTTAGGATGAGATGGAGGGTTAGTGAAGGGATTTTTGAAAGGAAAAATGGGGTGAAAATGGGGCTTATGAAGGTTTTTTTGAAGCTTTTTCTTTCACACACAATGAGGCCCTTTTCAGTGGAAACAGTAGTGAAGTTCTCTTCAAAGGAAAAAAAAACACAGAGGCTTCAAGAATGAAAAATTTTCAAGGGAAATGTTTCTCTTGAAGGCTCAAAAACATTTTTAGCCACCCATTTGCTATGTCAAAAATTTATAGGTGGCTAACAAGTTGTATAGATCTATGATTAGTAGTCTTCTATATGTAACAACCTCCCGACCAGATGTTATGCAAGCAATTGGACAAGTAGCAAGAATCCAAGCAGGACCAAAAGAATCACATATTAAATATTCACCAGCATTGGAATATCTTTGCCAGAAGCTTTGGATTCTCCCAAGTTCTCATTAGATTTTCCTTTTTTAGAAGTATATTACAGGTCTGCAGGACGGTTGTGTGTCAAGGGAAGTGGAAATGTGTACAGGTCCATAGGATGGTTGTGTTTCAGGGGGAGTTAACCTTTTCCATTGATGTCAAAGGGGGATATAATGTTGTAGGAATAGGTGTCATGATCGCAAGGGGAGTACTTGTGTTGCCATCAATGCCAAAGGGGGAGATTGTTGATCAGCAGTTGTCATTGATGTCAACCCAAGCAGCACCAGGGGCTAACCCAATATTTCATGGGAATTTTGAACTACCAAATTAATATATTATGGGCCAATAATGCTTTTGATGGTTTCTACTTGTCGATATTTTTCCATTGATATATGGCACGCCATGTAATTCTTCACGGTTTGAGAGATATTCATGTTTGAAGTTTGTACCCCCAGTTAGTGGGCTAAAACCCCATGGGGTTGGGGCATGGGTCATTGAAAAGGCATATTAATATTTTTTAAGCTCCTAAAATCCCTCCCATGTTCACTTGTTGAAGCCCCTCTCAACTTAAGAATTTATATAAATTGTCATCCTCATTTCCTCCTTATGCAAGGGTTTCGACCATATGAAACAGGTCATCGTGGCATTTTTTCTATAAATTTTTTTATATGAATGTTCAGAAGCTGAAATTTTTATGAGGAGACACTAAAATCTTGAGGAAGCTGCTGTAAAAATTTCAGATCACGGTGTGCAACAATTTTGGAGATATCATCTGTGGAAGTCAGGGTTTTTGCAGGCTCCTAAAATTCATCTCAAAGAAGTGACCTTGGTAAACTCGTCATAACTCTCTCTCTGAGTATCAGATTGGAATTATGTAAAAATTGGTGGATATTTCATAGTCTGTAATTTTTTTTCTATCAATTTCAGAGCCAAATGAAGAAACAGTGACACGTGGCATGTCGTACAAGTGCGCTCTACGGAAATAATCCATAATTAGGGCATTGTGAGAGATTGGGTATAACTCTCTTTTGAAGAATCCAAATTGGATCAGACCTATGGAATTGGAAAGAAGACTCAGAGGAATACTATAGGACCGAAAATAAGATATTGATGATTTGAAATAACAGAGATAAACCAGATTCAATATCGAGCTCCTAGAAGGCAAGAAAAAGCTAGATCATGTGTTGTCAAGGGTTGCAAAGGAACACAATTTCTATGGCAGCAAAGCAAAGCAAGGTGCAGCAGAGGGTAGCATGACAGGAGCAACAACCAAGGTGCATAACAACAGCAATAAGTTCATCATATGAAGTCTTCAAGTGGGATGCACTGCATACAATCATTGTAAAGGTATATTTGTACTAAGTCATTGTAAATACATTATTGTAAAAATTGTAATAGTGTCTATCTACCAAGGGTTGAAGAGGTAGTGTTGGGAGGTCTAGGATCATCATTAGGTGGTTGTGTCAAAGTTTGGGTTATGGTATAGTATATCTTCTTCTTCTACATCATTCTATATCATTGTAAAGTGGACCATTTTCCCTGGTATGAGAGTCCATTCTTCTTTTATTCTTCTATAGGGTGGTAAGGTGGTGCTAGGGTGAGTTGTAGTTCATTGGGTGTTGGGGCATCTCACCAACAGCGGAATATCAAGGTCTTCAGCACTGATCATCCATCTAGGTGAGCTGGAGAAGAATGCTTTTCTATATTCTAGGAAGTTGGAGCGAGCTAATTAGAGCTGAATATTGTGTGAATATAGAAAAGTGTCATAGTAGTTTTAACCTGGGTAGTGGTTTCTGAGCTGTTGCTATCATTGTACAAACACTCATAATAATTGGAAGATTAACTAATGATCAATTCGGGAAGGAATATTCATTCACCCCCCCCCCCCCCCCCCCTTCTCATTATTTCTAACAGAGTATTCAACCAATGTTTTACAATGGGCTCCTCTTATGATATTTATAGGTAAATTGATGAGGTGGAGTGAAAGGCAGGTCTAATTGTTCAATAAATACAGAGTAAATGATTCTTGAACTTTGGGAGGCCTTATGGATAATATCTCATATGTTTTAACTCTATTTTAATTAATTTTACATTAACTTTTATCAACTTTAGTCACTTTTGTTAAATTTTGAGGCTTTTGGCAGGCTGGCAATTACTTCTGAACTGTCTTTGGAAAATATCTCTGACTGTGCATTAACTTTGTATTCTTTTGAGGAAAATAAAACTGTAGGTGGTATTTCTGATATTTGGAGGAGTAATTGCTTCAGTGATTTGGCATTTGAACCATTATTTTGGGTTATTTTTCTGCTTTGTGGCTTTAAACACTGATTAGGCCTTTGATATGTGTTAGGGCCTTCTTAATCATCTTCTGCTTTAAAATATGTCTTCATCCTTTAAACTGCGGATTAACTTTAAATATTCATACTTTGCTTTAATCCTTCAATCTTTAATCTCCACTGTCTTTCCCTTCTTTGTTGCTTGTGTACAAGTGACTTTTATTGCGCTAGAGGATTTGATTGTATAACCAGTGCTCATGAGGCACCAGTCAAAACACGAATTTGAACCCTGATAGTCCCTTTTCTACATTATTCAGGCCATAGAGGATCTTCATCCTCAACCCTGCAACTATCTTTGCTGTGGGATGGTTTTATTTATAATTTTCCATTAAAACCTGCAACCAAACACACAATTGTTATATAAAACCTGAGAAGGAGGTAAAACTTCTTTACAGAGGCTCGGCAAAGGTTGAAGAGCAGTGCAGAGTAGCGGAATTCAGACGGAGGAGGTTCCATAGGTGGAAACAGAACTAGGGTTTTAACATTGAATTAGGGCGCGAAGTGGTGAAAAAGTGGTTTTGGTAATACCACCAATGGTATTGTTACACCATTTTTTGGTCATCTAACTCTTCATCATTAGATGGACCCAAGTACACCATGTAAGACCAGTTTTACCCCAAGTAAAACTGCTCTCACTATGTTAATTAGGAAACCCCAAAAGGAATAATTAATTAAACCATAATTTAATTATTATTCCCAGTCATGTTTAACCCAAAAACAAAGAAATTAATGAGATAAAACCATAGTTATCTTATTATTTTCTAGGAATAATTATTTAAATAATATTCCTTGTTAAATATGACCAAATCAACCACCATTAATCAACTAAATCATTATTTATTTGATTATATCCCAACCACTCCCTTAAAAAGATAAATAAATCATTTATTTATTTATTTTTCACTAATCAAGGGATTTGACCCAAGTCAAACACCCTTTCCCTCCAACAAATAATAATAAAATACTCCATAGAGGTGGATCTAGATTTGGTTAACATTATTTTAATCATGCACCAAGATCTAGAATGACCCAATATTTTGTTATAAATAGGAGGGTTTTTCCCCTTCATTCTTCACCTTTTGTTGCATACTAGATCACTCTGGATCTATACATTCGGTCTCATTTTTCTGCCATTGTTGCTCCCATTGAGCTCTACCTTCTACATTGGATTTTCTACATCTACAAGAGAGAGAAAGCTTAGATCTGAAGTGCTGAGGACTACAAAGAACCCATCCCATTGAGGAGATCTGGATCCCAGTAACTGATAATCCGGGCCAGTAATGATTCCCCTGCTCTCATCAACGGGTTCTCCACAAACTTGAGAACCCCAAATCTGGCCAATACACGACGGACGCCCTGATCCGCCTAGATCTCTGCCCGAAGTGTTCCCAGATCCCTCTCTCTCCAGTTGACTCGTAACTCTGCCATACCTGCACAAACACATTCTTTTTGTCAGGGTACAGATCGGGCAACCCATAACCACACAAAAAAACCCAACTCCCAGCCATCAAACAGCATCAAGCTCCCCTCCCCTCCCAGGTCGCAGCTTTCTGCCCATTTCTGGACCAGGTCGCACCTTTTGCCCCAATACCTGCGTCCTGGGTCGCACCTTTTGCCCCAAAAGGTGCGACCCGGACGTAGAGAGGAGGGAGGGGTTGTTTGTGGGGTGTTGGGCCCTAAACTGCAAATCTAATCCATCAAAATGCAAGAGCAAGGTTAGGCCTCTTACCTCCAACTGACAGATCTCGAATCCA
The DNA here is from genome assembly GCA_034641835.2 of Pinus albicaulis. Lineage (NCBI taxonomy): Eukaryota > Viridiplantae > Streptophyta > Pinopsida > Pinales > Pinaceae > Pinus > Pinus albicaulis. The sequence continues at coordinate 261,008,334 of CM076583.1, forward strand.
ACGGTCGGTTTGTCCGCTACGTTCGCCGCAAGATTTAGGGCCTTCTCTCCTCTCCACATTCACCACAGCAACAATAGCAAATGAATGATTTTGGAGGGAAAACTGCCTCATTAAAAGAGAACCCCCGTTTCTTCTTTCGACTGCTGCGACCACACCGTAGCCCCGTTCGACGAACCGTCAGCACCGCTGGATAGATCTCACCGAGCTCTCAAATGGGTTTTACTTAGTTTTTGGTGATTTGATACTTCACCCGGACACATTTTTCCACGAAGGGTCACTTCACCGCTCCTCAAAATCGAATTTCCTCACTTACGACACTTGTACTTAGGGGCACCATATCGCCCTCTTACTTGTCCATGTTCGTGTTGATTTTCATCATGAGTGCCCACTTTGTACTCATGCTTCTATGACCCCCCATTGGGGCCTTTATTGTGTGGCAGCACTATCTAGTCGCCCTTGCTTAGAGCATCCGAGTTGAGTCATCATTGCATTCATGGAGTCTATCCTGCATCCTTTTACACCCTACTATAGCCCTCCATTCTTTTTGCTTGGTTCCTATCTTGTGTCGCATCTCATGACCTTCAGCCCCACTGTCCCCTGTCCCTTTCGATATTGTGTCAGTCGCTGCCATGTCATTCATGCCCTTTATGCTCTAACAAGGGAAGTCGTCCATTCGCCACTCCACCCTTCCCATTTCCGCCATCATCATTAGTGTCAGTCTGTCCGTCGCTCTATTGCTATTCTCTCGTGCCTTAGTTGAGTATCTCTCATTGCCTCACCTAAGGCGGGCTTCCTTCTGTCGACCTCAACACACTTATTCCAGAAGCAAGGTCTAGAGGGCGGTGTACCTTGGTTCCAGCTTCCACTTTTGTTCGGTGCCTCGGATCAGGCAGGGGGATTTCTTACCTCCCTTTGACTTGATTGCTTCTCCAGCTCCTTTCAGCATGATCGAGATTCGTATACCGGACAGTCCAGTGACCCAGCAGCAGCTCTTGATGATTCCCGGGCGTGTGTGAGATGTCTCAGCCCTCATGAGGGGGTGGCCCTGCAGGTAGCCCCCCACATGCCCGGATGACCTCTTCATTGCAGCCTTTGATGCCGTTCCAGATTTTGATGATGTTGGCCTTAGCCACTTGCAGCGCCTCTATGATTTGCATGTATCAGTCAGATTTTGTGAGCCCTTCCCCATTTACAGGGGGCATTTGGGTTGTATTTATCTCATGTACTCAGATGATATTGTACTAGTCCTGGCTGTTATCCCAGGCACAGCATGTATGTGAGACTATTCATTGTATTTTTATCTGGCTCTTGATTATGCCAGCTGTACTCTATGGTTCGGTCCCTTGTTCACTGGACACACTATTCTTTTGTACTTTGTCACTGCGGGCATAGGTATGCCTCCCCCGCCGCCTTCAGCACAGGTACCCTCTCATAACAGAGACTTGTTGCACCTGCGAGTCTCGTCTCCTCAGGGTCTAGTCCTTCAGCACACTATCTACCTCATATTTCTCTCTTTGACATACCCTTTTGTTGTCTAGTGATTGTCTTCTTACAACGTACTTCGGTCATACGATTCGCTCCTGACACTCGCACGCTGGGGGGCAATCTGTTACACCATTTTTTGGTCATCTAACCTTTCATCATTAGATGGACCCAAGTACACCATGTAAGACCAGTTTTACCCCAAGTAAAACTGCTTTCACTATGTTAATTAGGAAAACCCAAAAGGAATAATTAATTAAACCATAATTTAATTATTATTCCCAGTCATGTTTAACCCAAAAACAAAGAAATTAATGAGATAAACCCATAGCTATCTTATTATTTTCTAGGAATAATTATTTAAATAATATTCCTTGTTAAATATGACCAAATCAACCACCATTAATCAACTAAATCATTATTTATTTGATTATATCCCAACCACTTCCTTAAAAAGATAAATAAATCATTTATTTATTTATTTTTCACTAATCAAGGGATTTGACCCAAGTCAAACACCCTTCCCCTCTAACAAATAATAATAAAATATTCCATAGAGGTGGATCTAGATTTGGTTAACATTATTTTAATCATGCACCAAGATCTAGAATGACCCAATATTTTGTTATAAATAGGAGGGTTTTCCCCTTCATTCTTCACCTTTGTTGCATACTAGATCACTCTGGATCTATACAGTTGGTCTCATTTTTCTGCCATTTTGCTCCCATTGAGCTCTACCTTCTACATTGGGTTTTCTACATCTACAAGAGAGAGAAAGCTTAGATCTGAAGTGCTGAGGACTACAAAGAACCCATCCCATTGAGGAGATCCGGATACACCTTCTTGTTTCCTCCCAGGTGCCCTGTAATATAAAAATTCATTCAAAAATCGTGTTCTTGTCTTGTCTGTTGGATGCATGGAGCAAACTCTTTACTTCACTGCTTAATATATTTCCATTTATAGATCTGTTTGTTGCCGCACTTTAACTACTAATTGCAGATCTGAAGATGTTTTGCAGCCATTATTTTTGTTAGGGCTATTAGTTATGCGTAGCTAAAGTGGTTCTTTTTCGTACGCTTCGACAAAGAATTCATACTAACAGGTATTCATGCAAGGGATAAGTGGTTAGTGGTATTGCCTCATATGGACGCGATATGGTCCATTGAATGACATGTGGCTCCTGAAAACCACCCATTTCGCATGCAAGATGCACGGTGGGAAGGTTTGGAGGGATTGGGCGTAAAAATGATTTGGGGCCGTTAGATATGGGCAGTCAAGATCAATGGGTCGTGGATGAGCGTGAAGGAAGATAATATGGGTGGAGGAAATACGGTGGGGATGGGGTGACGTGGAGGAAATTTGTCGCGTAGCGGGGGGGCTTGGTCGGGTAAACAATGGTTTATAGTGTAAAGGGTTAAAATCCGTGTAGGGGAAAATACATAGAGAAAAGGTGAAAATGGGCGGAAGTAAAGGCACTGAAAGGTGGGACCAGGAGATGACGTCATTGCGGGGGGAATGGGTGTATGGAGAAAAGATCTCAGGGGTATGCCCCCACAACAAATCTCAACCGTAGACATGATTTGGGTTGGGGTCAAAAGGGTCAACTGCGGGGGCACCAGGGAGGTACGGACCACCTTGGTTGAGTGCTACCACAGAGAATATGAGTCTTCAGATTATAGTCAATCGAACGGTTGCGATAAAATCGGAGGTCGGCCATCGGTGGGGCAAAGGGAAAGGGGACAAAGGAAAAAAAAACCCTAATTCACCAATGCCGATGGGGGCTAAGAGTAGGTGCTGGGGCACGGTCCTGTGGATGAGTAAGGGGACCGAGAGCCAGGGACAAGGAGCTAAGGAAGTAGCGGAGATGGGGTGATTGGCGGGTTTAAATGAGGGTCGTTGGATCTCCCAGATCAACAGTGGATATTGCATCAGAGCATCTCTATCAGGGAGGAAATTTTGCAAAGGAATTGCGGGTTTACAGAGGAAATTCCGATGTGATGGGGGCTAGCGCCTGGTTGCAGGCCCAGGTCATATGAAGAAAAAGAAGCAGAAGATTTAAGCCCTCAGGGGCTTAAAGCCTGTATATAAAAGGGCACATTTTTAGGATAAAAGAGGGGTTTTTAAGCCTAAAAAAAGGTTCCGATGGGTAAAATAGGGTAATTCAAACCATACAAAAAGGTTGTTTTTATAGGTTTTTAAAGGATTTTTAGAAGTTTTTTTAGGAAAATGATGGATAAATGAGAAGGTAAAAATGGGTTTTTTGAGTGGAGATTATCAAAGGAAAGGATCTATTTGAGGATAAAGAACACATAGAGGCTTCAAGAAGTCACAATTTTGCTTCAAAATTTTTTCTTGAAGACTAAAGACCTGTTTTAGCCATCATCAGTTATGACAAAATTTTATTGATGGCTAACAGTGGCTCCACTTGGGGATGGCAGCTCCTTGGAGGTGTCAAGAACTTCAGAAATTTATCTCTGGAATGCAGACCTGTGCCTTATCCATGACAATATTTTTGTCCTTGATCATGTTGATTTAAGAAGATGAGTAGTAATTTGAATCAGAAAACAGATTTCTTTCCCCAAACAACTACCTACACAGCCTACTTTGCTAACATTTTTTATTCATAAGGTGCACTTGGACTTGCAAACCTTTGACATCAACATTTTATTCTTTTATTGAAAGTAGGAAACTAATCTAAATCTACTCTTATTTCTTCCATGAGTTCAGATTAAACAGTTGAACTCATAAATTCTCTACCTAAGCTACTATCTATCAGGATTAAACTGACTGACAAATTTTATTCTCTATTTTCTAAAACAGAAAATTAAAACACAACCAAACTAGGATTAAGCTGTCTGATTTGCTGTTGAGACTATGGCATAAAAAGAAGTTGCACATAGACTAAAATTTTGCAGAAAATTTTAAAACAAAGCTGTGAAGGCTTAAGATCTGAAAAATAAAAAACATCCTTTATTCTTTCTTTCAGCTCTGGTTTTGATCTTTTTTAGTTGTCTTCTTCTTTCTCTGGTTCAAGTTTTTAGCATGTTGAAACCAATTCCTTTCTTCTCTTTGGCTCAAGTTTTGGTATGATTAGAGCCACTTCTTTCTATCCTAATCTAATCTACTGATAAGCCAAGATTACATTTTTTGGCTATTCTGATTCACTAACCTATCAGCAGTAAACTGAAATCTATCTAGTCACGATTAGGATGTATGACTAAATAGAAGTGTTTTTCTTGGTAGTGGCATTTAGGCTTGCACACTTTCATATTTTCTTTGCTTTTGTTGGTATGGGGCTGTACCTTTCTTCTTTTATTTCTACCCTCTTTTTCTCTTTTTCTATTTTTTTTGTTTCTTTTTCTTTTTTCATTCAAAGTAAAAAACAAAAAACAAAACTAGATAAATGCTCACAGGTTGAGCTTTATTGACATTCCTACCTACCCTAATCTAACTTTGAAATATTTACATGTTTAGTTGAAAAACTCTATTTTCCAATACATCCAGTCAATTAGATGGTTCCATGACTGGTATTTTCTCATCTCTTTGAGCATGTTGGATAGACAGGGCCACTCCCATCTCACTTGTCTTTTAGCAGGAGTGCTAGAAATTTTCCTTGTACTTGACAATAAACTGCTACTAACAACCTTTATCTCTTCTTCAAATATCTTCAAGAAATGAGCATAGGGATCTTTAAACAATGTCTAGTTATGAATATTTGGAAGATAGGTTTCAACCAAGCTTACTTTTTCCTTCATTGGATCAAGCTTAAGATTCTTTTGAGGAAGAACTTCTTCCTCATATTTATTATCATATGAACTGGAGGACTCATCATATTTGGCAGTGCTGTCCTCTTGTAGTCCTGGTATGTTTTGATTCAGTGGATTGTACTCTGTGAAGAGATCATCATATTCTTGAGCAGGAGTATCTTTTATTACCTCAACCTTTTCAAGAGAAGGCTCCTTATCTTCATCCTGCTCAAGAAATTCCTCTTTCTTTTCAATCTCAACATTACAACTGATAGTTTGTTGATTCCCAATTATGTGAAAGTTATTTCTGATGGGCTGCATTGTTTGATTACTGCTTTCGAGCTGTTGATAATGAAATTCATGACACCAATCCACTGTTGGTTTCCCTGTATGATTAGTTTCTATTTGGAGCTTATCATTATTATCAGACTGATCAAAAATTGGAAAATCATTAGTAAAAACAATTTCACCAATCAAACATATTGGGTTATCAGTTTTTTTTCTTTAATTTGATCTACAAGAGAAATTTCTAAATTTTTAAAACAAAGTTCATTAGGTGAATGAGAAATAATGTTTTTTTTATAAAATATTTCAGAGGCTGGTTGTTTATTGATAATCTGATCAATTTCTTCTTCAGTCAAAGGGGAAGATATTTTTGTTTTTCTTTGAGCATAAGTACAACAGTTCTCTATCTCTTGTGAAGATTGAATTTGAGGCTGGATGCCTTCTTGAGCCTCTTCTAGGGAATCAATGCTTGTTCTTGCAAGAAAACCTTGAGGGTTTTCTACTATTTCATGATTTACTTCTGTTTCAAACATCTCTTCATGATTGTTATGATACTCAATTTGAATACAGGGTTCATGACTTGTTCCTTCTACATTACCAGGATGCCACTCTTCTTGTGTAATCTGAACTGAGTTGCAACATAGAGGGAGAGTCCCTATATGTGCTAGCTCTCCTTCCATTTCAGATTCTTCGTTTTCTAAGTGGATACTTGTTTCCTCAAAGCATTGCTCACTATTAATAATTTCATTTTATTTGTAAAGATCTCTTAACAGTAAAACACAAGTTATAGGTAGGCAATCAGTAATTTCCTGACAACCTTCCTCATCATCTTCTATAAAGCATTGATCATTATACATGTATTTCTCATTGTCTAGGTCTTATAGTGGTTGATTTTGTGTTTGATCAGGGAAAGGCAATGGCTCCTCTAGATCATCAATATTTGAATTAGCCTCACCTAGAAGGGATTATGAATCATTATTTACGGTGGCAGGGATTTCTTGAGGAATGTCCTTTATTTCTTGATTGATTTCTTCCTCAACTAATCCATCTAGTTTTTTATGATAGTTGTTGTTGGGGTTCTCATGTTTTGGCCAGGTTGACAAAGACCAAAAGATGAGGCAACATAGAACCACTTTCAGACCTTAGGATCTAGCCCTCCTAGGTCCAGAGAGGGATCTCTCTATGAAGTCAAAGGATATGTCTTTGAGGCTTAAAGTATAAGATTTTAGGCTAGTTATAGGCTCGAGGTTGTTGGTTTGATTGTTTGTGTTTGGTTGGAGGAGATCAGGAAAAGAAGGACCGATGTGTGACAAGGATGAGCAGAGAGGAAGCTTTGGGCAGAGACAGATAACTCAAATAACATCAAAGCCATTGGGATATGGAGTCAAGAAAGGATTTAATCGTAATCAATGTGCAAGCTTTCAGTTGGGCTAGTCATCTAAATCATCTGGATCTTAGAGATGATAGTTGGAATGGAACATTAAGGATAGAAAATGAGAGGAAGAGAACCAACCAACTCTGTCTATAGATCAGGCCAGAGGTCATTTAACTCCAGACCTGCTTGGACAGAATCAGAGGTGTAACAAGGGATCTTGGAAAGGTTTAATTAGGATGGAAAGCTCCTAGTGGGGCAGATGCAGGATTCTAGACCTCACAGGTTCTTAAAACATTCAAATAAATCCTAACAAGAACATCTGAACATAGACTTCATTAATTCATACATCAGAGAGTAGGCAATAACATCCAATACACTGGTTAAACCAATTGAAATCAACATTCAGATACACATATAAGTAGAAAACATTGAGGTAGGGAGAGCAAGAAACATAAGGCACCTATCAAGGGTGAATCTTACATTATACTTCTGTTTCCTACCAGCAGAAACATGATGAAATGAAAGCAAGTCAATCACAAATACAGAGAAAGGAAAACATCACCAGCTGCTTTAGATCAGGATCCAAAGAAACATGCTTTTCATATTAAAAACAACACCAATCAGGTACATCATAGCCCATAGCTTGAACATTCAATCATAATACATCATATCTCAGCCTATCTTACAGTATACATAGAAAACTTGTCTCAAGAGGAAAACACTTGCATTTCACTGATATCTCATCAACAACCATTACAATGTTTCCTTCTGTGCTTTATAGAAAAGGACAAACCTAAGATCGACTGAGAAGGTAGGTGAACATTAAATGTATCTTTAAACACAACCATGAATGCAGGGCTAAAGCCCATTCTGCTTGACATGCTGTATATTTAATCTCTGTCACCTTCCTTGTAAGAGAATGATCTGCTCCATATCTGATCTTGACATTTTGGCTTGTTGTACTCCGGGTGATTTGAATCAGAAATAAAATAAACTGCTAGGAAGGTCTGTCTCATAAATGCCTGACTGTTTTTCGGACTGTAGTTAGGGCAGAAATTCTTTCAGGGACACGGTGTGTAAATAAAACAGTATGGGTGCCCTGCACCTGATAAAGAAAAACATTCTGCTGACTAAAAACCCTGATATTACCTTTTTTCTGCGCTAAGGATCCTTTGATCGATCCTCGGGGTCTGTGATCTGCTGCTTTGTCTCTAAAAACATTGACTTAGGGCTCGAGATCTTCATGGTTGTGCTTTAATTTTCCTTTTGCTCTGTACTGGAACGTTCTGCTGCTTCAACTCCATCTCTGACAGGTTAGCTCGGGTTTAATGGTGATGGGAGATTTTCCACAGGGTTCAAACTCTTTTCTTTTAATGAACATCTCATCTCCACCTTCCCGAGCCTCTGTTCATAAATTCAGCTGCCGTGGATGATCTTCCTCGGATTTAGCTGTCCTGGTAGCACAGAAGTGTATTGCGGCGGCCATTCTTTCTTTATAAACCTGCAGGAGACACGAAGACCGTGAAGAACTCCATGTACAAGGGTGGTGGGTGATGTAGATGGGAGAAATGGGCATGCAATTAGTGACATGGCAGAAGAAAACGTAGAAAAATGGTGAAAAACTGCTCAGGTAGGGTTGGCGGACATTGCAGAATGAACAATGCATGAAAAATACGTAAATAAACTGGTTTTATGTACTGGGTTGGGAAGGAGTACGGATGGAACACGTGGCGCTGACGTGGCGGGACGGGGTGACGTGGAGGTCCTGGGGCGATGGAAAGGTCAACCATGGAAAAACGGATCTGGACCGTTGATCGTTGATAGATCAACGACGGAGGATGTCGGAAGGCGGGCTTGCGGGTACGACGGACCGGATTAAAAGGCACGCAGCTTTGGAAGATGACAGTCGTTGGATGAGGGCTCCAGGATCCAACGACGATCGTGGATTCCGCTGCCTGGCTTTCGTCCGGGGGATAACGTGCGAAATAGTGGTTTTCAGAACAGTAACGGAGGACGCGTGGCAAGGAATGAATGGGATCGCTGGGTTTCGGATGAATACCGCCAGTTGTAGATGGGCGGTGCGGAATTTACCGGCGGGTTTGGGCATATGACGTGTGCAGGAGGGGTCCACCATTTCGGGCGCGCTCCGCGCCGTTAGATCTAGATTTTAATCAGACGGCGGAGATCCATCGATCCAAAACTACGTATAAAACCCAAAAATGTGCGTTTCCAAAGGTTTTTGAATTATTTTCTGGCGCGGAAATGGTTTGAGAGGATTTAAGCGCCTTGAGGATTAAGAGATGGTCTCGGCACTTGGTCCCATTGGGAGGGAAAGGAGCAGGGAGCTACTGTAAAAGGGGCTTGGCTCAAATATAATGAAATACATGGATTTTATACATTGTTAATACAATTTAAGGCCAGCCAATGGTAACGGGAGGGAGATAGAGGGAGATATGGAGAAATAAAAGGTGATGGTGTGGTTAGGGATAGGATTTAGGGGAAACTAAAAGGGGGTAATGGGGGAGATTTAAGGTGAGCTCTGCCAAAGGGAAAACAGAAGTGGAGATGGGAAAACTTGCAGGAGATAAGGATAAAAGGCCCTTTTGAGGAATGGATCAGCAGAGGGACTACATTTTAGGCACAATACAGAAAGAATCCAAGGAGGATGAATTTTCAGGGGAAAGGCATTCCTTGGAGGCTCCAGAACAATTCTAGCTCCCAGCTTGCTTGCCAAGAATTTCATAGGGGGGCTAACAGTGGCTCCACATGGGGATGGTTGCTCTTTGGAGGAGTCAAGAAACCAGATATGATCTTTGGAGTAGGCCAGATGCCTGCTGTCATAAGCCATCTTTCTTCTTCAATTTTAGCTACCACAGTATGATAGAAACATCAGAAAAAATATTCCCCAACCAATCCACCTACCCAAACTACAGTTCTACAATTTTCCCTTGGGTGCACTTGAGCTAGCAGACCCTTTACTTTTATTTTGCAAAACAAAAACAAACCTATTCTAATTCTACCCTTATTGCTCCATGAGGCCAGATTAGACTGTTGACCTCATCTATTTCTCTACCTAATCTACTACCTGTTGGGATTAAACTGTCCAAAAGGTTTCTTCACCTACATTCTAAGACAGGAAATTTAAACACAACCAAGCCAGGATTAGACTGTCTGACTTGCTAGGCAGAAACTTGTAGAAAACAAAACTGAGAAGGCATGGAATTCTACAACTGTGAAATATCCTTCTTTATTTATTGTGACTCAGGTTTTGAGCATATTTGAGTCATCTCCTTTCTTTGCTTCAGCTCTGGTTTTGGACATATTAGAGCTGGTTTCTCTTTCACTGCTGATCCTGGTTTTGAGCATGTTTGGATCAGCTATTCTGCTTCCTTTTTGGCTCAGATTTTAAGTTTATTAGAGCCAGTATTTTTACCTCAGAGGTTCATGTTTTGAGCATGTCTGAACCTCTCCTTTCATTCTATTTTTGGGAACATTTTCTCTCTTTCTGAAAATGAAAACTTGCAACGGTATATACAATGGAGATGAAACTGGAAATGGAAAATTAGCAGAAATAGTGTTTGAGCATCCTGCCATTGACAGGACCCCCAAACAACTCTGTACCATCAAGTTCTTGTAAGAAAAACGCATTAGGACCCACAGTGGCCTGGATAACAAAAGGACCTTGCCACAAGCTGTCAAATTTGCCATGTTTTCCTTTGTCCTCTCTTCTCGAAGCCCATTTTAGAACTTTGTCTCCAACCTTGAAATCTGAAGCTTTGGTTCTTTTGTCGAACTGTCTCTTTATACCTTCCCGTACTTTGGCAACTCTGTCATAAACCTACTCTCTTGTTTGCTGAAGATGGATTGTTTCATTGATTCTCCTTACCATATTGTTTTCCTATGATTTGATCTCCTGAACAAGCTTGATTACTGGAACTCCGAGACTAGTAGGAAACACTGCTTCGGTCCCATAAACTAGCTGGAAGGGTGACATGCCAATAGATTTATTTGTAGTGAGCCTGTCTACCCATAAAGCATGTATCAAATTTTTATGCCATGATCTTTTGTTCTCTTCTAGCAGCTTCTTGATGATTGTAACCAGGCTTTTATTTGATGATTCAGCTAGGCCATTACCCTGGGGGTAATAGGCAGTTGAATGTCCAAGTGCTATTCCGTACCTGTGACAGAAATCAATCATTCTTTTGGATCTGAAAGCATCAACATTGTCAGTGATTATTTTCCTTGGACAACCAAAGCGGGATAGGATGAAGTCTTTTAGGAACCTAATGATGACTGAGTCGGTGGCATTCCTAGTGGGTATAGCTTCTATCCATTTGGTGAAGTAATCTGTAGCAGTTAAGATCCATTTATGTTGTCCAGATGAGGCAGGATGAATTTCTCCCATAAAGTCTAGGCCCCATTGCATGAAAGGACCTTCTATGGTGATCGGTTGTAGAGGGAGGGGAAGGATTTTTCTTTTTCCCTCAAAGATATGACATTTATGGCAGGCAAGAATCATTTTGTGGACATCACTAAAGAGTGTAGGCCAATAGTAACCAGCCCTGAGTATCTTATTTGCAGTGTTTTTCCAACTCAGGTGGCCTCCACACTCCCCAGCATGGAATTCTTGTTTAATTCTTTCAGCTTCAGTTTCAGACAAACATTTCAGCAAAAGGCCATTTGGATTTTTCCAATATAGACTTTCATTCGTAATGCAGTAATTTCTAGCTTTGAGTTTTATGAATCTGGCCTTTGTTTTGGATAGTTCTGGAGGGGCATTGAGATTAGTGAGCACATAAAGGGTATCAGTATACCAAGGAGAGTTCTGAAACTGACAGTTGGATGGGGAAATCCTTCCTTCTCATCTAAGGCATTCATCATGTTAATGTCCAAGGCCTGCAAATTAGATTCAGCCATTAATTGGGCTAGGCCTTGACCTTTGATCAGCTTGGTGGGTTTTATTTCAAGATCATATTCTAAGATTGTAGCAATCCATTTGCCCCTTTTTCCATCAAGGTCTTGGGACAAGATGTCCTTGACCACTATATTTGGCACATAGGCAATGGTGTGGGAATGCAAAATGTACACCCTAAAGTATTTTAAGGCCTTAATCAGGGCATAGGCCTGCTTTTCCATGATGTTGTACTTTAAGGGTGCATCTCTTAAGGCTTTACTGAAGAAGGATATAGGATGTTCATTACCTTCTGAATTTTTCTGCAGCAAAACTGCAGCTATGGTGTGTTGGGAAGCAAATGAAAAGATTAGAAAATCTTTTGAGAAGTCAGGGCTGATAAGGACAGGGGCTTGAGTGAGCGCAACCTTCACTGAATCAAAATATTTCTTAGCTTCAACAGTCCACTTAATTCCAGCATCTTTCTTCAGCATTTCAGTCATTTTTCTAAGATGTTCAGCAAGATTGGGGATAAATCTTCTAAGGAAATTGATCTTCCCTATGAAGGACTGCAATTCCTTGATGTTCCTTGGATGTGTAATTTGAAGTATTCCCTCAACTCTCTGGGGGTCTATCCTAATTCCTTTCTCAGATATAATGTGGCCCAAAAGTTTACCTTCTTGCAGCCCAAAGACAGTTTTCTTAGGATTTAGGGATAGACCATAGCTTCTACATTTTTCAAAAACTTTTCTCAGATGTTTCAGATGTTCTTCTTCAGTTTTAGAAAAGACAGTCAAGTCATCCAAGTAGATAACTATAAAGTGTCCAATCTCCTCTGAGAAAGCTATGTCCATTGCTCTCTGGAAGGTAGCTCCAGCATTCATCAATACAAAAGGAATTTTTAAGTACATGAAGGTGCCCCATGGAGTGGTAAAGGCTGTTTTGAGTTGATCTTCTGGGAGTACCAAAACTTGGTTGTATCCTGAAAAACCGTCAAGCAGGGAGATTCTCTTAGAGCCCACTACCTTTTGTAGGATGTGTTCCATTTTGGGCAAAGGGTAGTTATCTTTCAGGGAGGCCCTATTGAGGTTTCTGAAGTCTATGCATAGTCTGATCTCCCCCGTTTTTTTCCTTACAGCCACTAGGTTTGACAACCAATCAGAAAACCTCACAGGGACTATTATGCCTGCTTCATACATCTTTTTAATTTCTTTCTCTACTGCAGGCAATTGTTTCGGATTGATTCTTCAAAGTTTCTATCTGAAAGGCTTCTGGTTTTCCTTTAGTGGTATCTTGTGTTGTATGATGTTGGTGTCATAGGCCTTTAAGTATTCATAGCTGCATGCAAACACATCAATGAATTCCTTAAACAGGTCAATGTATTTTTTCTTCATGTTTGCAGGTATAGACTTAGCCAGTTTTATCATTTTGGGCTTATCTTCAGTGCCTATGTTGCATTCTTCTATATCTGATTCTGCATGTTCAATTGTGGGATTTTTTGCTACGTCATAAAAGTCAAAAAGGTCTTCTAAGGGTGCCAGGCCTCTGGGTATGTTCTTATCTTTGGCCTGCAGCACTTCGACCTCTTCATTTTCTGCGTTCTCACTATTTTCGTTAAAATTTCCAGTTTGTTCAGAAAAAGAATTTATTTCTATGTTATAGGGTGTTTCTTGTTCACCTGGGGGATTTTCATCTAGGCAGAAGCTATCAGATTTGGAGTCTGAATCAGAAAATTCAAACTCATTTCGGCCTATCAAGAAATCCTCGATCTGTTTGTCTCCTTCAAAGACCTGCCAATATTTTTCATTGTCTGGCACTGCAGGTCTGAATTTGGTTTGAATGATAATATGTTGATCAACTGGGGCTTTAGGGTATGAGCTAGCTAGGCAGGCTAGTCCATTTGCAATTGCATTTTGGTCCCTTGGAACAAACACTAATTCATATTCAACAAACGTTTTCAACAAATCTAGAGTGTCATTCCTGTATGCTCTTAGTCTAGATGTTTCGCTGAATACTCACCATTCACCTGTTTTATTACTAACTCTGAGTCTCCTCTCACGGCTATCCTACGGGCTCCTAACTTTTTCAACAAATTCAGACCTAGGATGACAGCCTCATATTCTGCAATATTTTTTGTGCATTTGAAATGCAAATTGACAGTGTGGCTCTCTGCGTGATCGTTTTCAGTGTTACGCAGCCACACTCCTGCTCCAGCACTCTGCCTAGTACAGGACCCATCAAAGTTCATTTCCCACAAGGGTTCTTTGTTTAATTCATTTTCGTCCCCTCCCCTACAGCTGGATTCGTCATTATGTTGAGTTGTGAGGCTTGTGCTAGGAGGGGGGTCGTTTTGGTCATGGAGATCAGGGAGGTGGCTAACCTGTTGTTCTTGTTCTGTCCCTGTTTCATTCAGAGTCATATTTTCAGCAGTTTGCCCATGGTCTTCCTCTTGGTATTCTTCCAGAGTAGCCATTATGTTGAAATCCATGGGCTGTATGTTACTATTCTCTGAGACTGGTTCTTCTGAGGATTGGTCATTGTAGAGAATGAAAGAGTCCAGATCTGTATGTACAGAATATAATGGTGAATTTTCAGGTTTCTCGGGGCTACTGACTAGGAATTTCATTTGGGACTCTCTATACAGTCTTCTGAGTTGGCCAAATATAGGGATAGTGGCATATGAGCCATCCATCTGCATTGTACCTTGCAGTTTGGCTCCCCATGATCTTGACAATAGCATGCCATATTTTGGTGGCACATCTGCCACCACAACATCCATGACCATACATTTGGCAGGAATCTGGGTTAAGCTCACACATAAGTCTTTGATGAGGCCTAGGCATTTTACTCTGCTAGAGTCAAATGAATATAAGTCTTTGTAAGGTCTGGTAATTTCTAGGCCTAGCCTCTCCATCACTACCTTAGGCATTAAATTATGTGATGCTCCAGAATCATGCATGGCATTGTGGAGGATCTTGTCATGAATGTTGAGACTGATATAAAAAGGTGGAACTACCCCTTCCTGAAACTTTCCCTCAATTTTGGGACCAAAGAGTAGGGCTGGTTGATCATCATTCAAATTTACAGAATCATTCATTTCTCCCAGATTTAATGCTTTCAAAATTTTGCCTTTATATACATCCCGAGTGGCCAGCTCAGATAATGGTACAGAGATTTTGATTTTTGCAATCTCACTCTCTAAATTGAAAGTGGACCGTGTCTTGGAAACACTAGGCTCTATTTTATTTGCTGCTACCTTAGTAGCTGAGTCGATTGGTGTTTTCTCACTATGTACATGGTTTGAAACAGTTGTATCAGGAGTACTAACTGAAATGCTAGTACTGCTGCTTGATTGGATTTGTTTTCCAGTGTCCTGGTTGTCCTTCTCCTTATGCTTCCCAGAACTTTCAGCTGCTGTTTTTTTGTTTGCAGCAGATGCTTTGGAGGATTTATCAGGTCTTTTCTTGATGGTTACCTCAGGAGTCTTTGTTTTAGAAGTATCTTGGCTTTTCTTGCTCCTAATTTCATATTGTTCCCTGACTTGCAACATGGCATTTTCAAATCCTAGTCTGTAATCATCAGTTTCTAACCACTCCTCGCTCCAATATGAAGGTGAGGGTTGGTCTTCTTCTGAATCACAGTTAAGGACTGAGTCCTCTGCTTCAAACATGTTAATTGTATTCCCTTCAAACTCTTCAATAATTCCCTCGTCTTCATCTAAATTTTTTTCTTGAAATGGGGGAATAATTTGCTGATCCGACTCTCTTTGTCTGTTGGGAGCAGCATTGTTTCTTCTCATATTTTGGTTTTGGTTTCTGTTTTGGTTGTTGTTTTGGACAATCATCCTCTTTATCATTTGTTGTAATTCTTCCACGTTTTTGGACAGTCTGTCATATTTGGGATCAGATGTGGAAGCTATGTTGTCATCCCTATAGGTTACCCTTTTTTCAGCTTTTAATCTTGCCCTTTTTTCCATCAATTTTGCTTCTATGGTTATGGCTCCTTTCTGCATGTCTTCCAGGGTGGTGTATTCTTTATTTCTAAGCTCATAGGCCATGTCAGCATCAAATCCATCCAGATATTTTGCTAGGGCCATGCCTTGTGGAGGTTTCATGTGTGGAGGGAGAGCATTGTAAATGCTATTGAATCTAGTGGTGTAATCATGAACACTCTCTCCTACGTTCCTCTTAAGGGACATGTATTCTGCAAGGAGCTGGCGAGGGTTTTCTCTAACCTCCCATTTGTTAATGAAAGTCTGGTATAGTGCAGGGAGATCTTGAATGCTGCTAGGAGGTAAACCTTTAAACCATTTCTTCACCTCACCCCCTAAGCTTTGGGCAAAGATCCTCATTTTGATTGTTTCATCATCAATTTCCATATAATCAAAAGAGTCCTCCATTTTATCTACATGTTGCTGAGCTGTTATGGACTCTTTAGCAGTGAAGTGTGGGATTTTTGACTGATAATCATTTGGTAAGGGTAACAAAGGTTGGGGTAGAACTAAAGGTGCATACCAAGCTGCCATGATGATATTCTGGTGAGGCAAAGGGTTAATTTGAGTAGCCGGTATTTGAATGATAGGGATATTAAGACCAGCAGAAGGTTGTTGAGCAGATCTAGGGTGGGAGAGCCCCAAGTTTTGAAGGAAGTGAAAATTGGGTGGTGTGGAAGGAGGGGTTTCGCTGTCCCTAGTATTTGGCTGGTCTGAAACACTGAATGACCTAGTTCTAGGTAATCTGTTTTGAAGGTCTAGGTTAAAGAAAGGGTCTAATAGAGCTGCAAGATCTTCTGGTGCAGAATTAGCTCTATGAATGTGACTAGAAATAGTTGTTCTGCTTAGTGTGGGAGCTCTTCTAAGGATACTCTCTGGATTTTCAACTATTTCCGGTGGGTTGGGGTTGGGATAAGCTCTTGTATGAATGGTTCTGAAAGCCAGAATGCTGTTTATAAGCCAAGCAGCTTAACCCTACTTGTTACTTCTATTGTGGTCAATGTTGTCTCAGGAACTGGCCTCCCAGTGGAGTCTGATTGTGAAACCAAGATAATCAGCAGGCCTACTGATCACCAGTGGAGTCTTTTAATCGTTTAGGAAAAATGGAGTCGCCAGGTGGAGGGCTTAGGATGTTTCTAAGGGGTACATTGTCCACCACAGTGCTCAGGCACTATCACCTTTCAGGAATCTCCTCTAAAGCAACAAGATCCAACCAGAGATTGACTGGGAGGGAATTTACCAGATATGTCACCTCTGAAAAGAGGATGAGATCTGGAGGCTACCTAGCCCTTTCCAGGCTCTGTCTAAGAGTATGGTGGATATTCAATAATGGAGGTTGATTCAAGAAAGGGGTGACTAACTGTCAACCTGACCAGAGTTCTAAATTTCTGAGTCTTTTACAAATGTTTAAGGTGAAATGCACTCAGAGTCCCTAGCGGAGTCGCCATTATGTTGGGGTTCCCATGTTTTGGCCAAGTTGAAAAAGACCAAAAGATGAAGCAACATAGAACCACTTTCAGACCTTAGGATCTAGCCCTCCTAGGTCCAGAGAGGGATCTCTCTATGAAGTCCAAGGATATGTCTTTGAGGCTTAAAGTATAAGATTTTAGGCTAGTTATAGGCTCGAGGTTGTTGGTTTGATTGTTTGTGTTTGGTTGGAGGAGATCAGGAAAAGAAGGACCGATGTGTGACAAGGATGAGCAGAGAGGAAGCTTTAGGCAGAGACAGATAACTCAAAGAACATCAAAGCCATTGGGCTATGGAGTCAAGAAAGGATTTACTCGTAATCAATGAGCAAGATTTCAGTTAGGCTAGTCATCTAAATCATCTGGATCTTAGAGATGATAGTTGGAATGGAACATTAAGGATAGAAAATGAGAGGAAGAGAACCAACCAACTCTGTCTATAGATCAGGCCAGAGGTCATTTAACTCCAGACCTGCTTGGACAGAATCAGAGGTGTAACAAGGGATCTTGGAAAGGTTTAATTAGGATGGAAAGCTCCTAGTGGGGCAGATGCAGGATTCTAGACCTCACAGGTTCTTAACGCATTCAACTAAATCCTAACAAGAACATTTGAACATAGACTTCATTAATTCATACATCAGTGAGCAGGAAATAACATCCACTACACTGGTTAAACCAATTGAAATCAACATTCAGATACACATATAAGCAAAAAACATTGAGGTAGGGAGAGCAGGAAACATAAGGCACCTATCAAGGGTGAATCTTACATTATACTTCTGTTGCCTACCAGTAGAAACATGATGAAATGAAAGCAAGTCAATCATAAATACAGAGAAATGAAAACATCACCAGCTGCTTTAGATCAGGATCCAAAGAAACATGCTTGTCAAATTAAAAACAACACCAATCAGGTACATCATAGCCCATAGCTTGAACATTCAGTCAGAATACATCACATCTCAGCCTATCTTACAGTATACACAGAAAACTTGTCTCGAGAGGAAAACACTTGCATTTCACTGATATCTCATCAACAACCATTACAATGTTTCCTTCTGTGCTTTATATCAAAGGATGAACCTAAGATCGACTGAGAAGGTAGGTGAACATTAAATGTATCTTTAAACACAACCATGAATGCAGGGCTGAAGCCCATTCTGCTTGACATGTTGTATATTTAATCTCTGTCACCTTCCTTGTAAGAGAATGATCTGCTCCAGATTTGATCTTGACATTTTGGCTTGTTGTACTCCAGGTGATTTGAATCAGAAATAAAATAAACTGCTAGGAAGGTCTGTCTCATAAATGCCTGACTGTTTTTCGGACAGTAGTTAGGGCGGAAATTATTTCAGGGACACGGTGTGTAAATAAAACAGTATGGGTGCCCTGCACCTGATAAAGAAAAACATTCTGCTAACTAAAAACCATGATATTACCTTTTGTCTGCACTCAGGATCCTTTGATCGATCCTCGGGGTCTATGATCTGCTACTTTGTCTCTGAAAACATTGACTTAGGGCTCGAGATCTTCATGGTTGTGCTTTAATATTCCTTCTGCTCTGTACTGGAACGTTCTGCTGCTTCAATTCCATCTCTGACAGGTTATCTCGGGTTTAATGGTGATGGGAGATTTTCCACAGGGTTCAAACTCTTTTATTTTAATGAACATCTCATCTCTACCTTCTCGGGCCTTTGTTCATAAATTCAGCCACCGTGGATGATCTTCCTCGGATTTAGCTGTCCTGGTAGCACAGAAGTGTATTGCGGCGGCCATTATTTCTTTATAAACCTGCAGGAGACACGAAGACCGTGAAGAACTCCATGTACAAGGGTGGTGGGTGATGTAGATGGGAGAAATGGGCGTGCAATTAGTGACATGGCGGAAGAAAATGTAAGAAAATGGTGAAAAACTGCTCAGGTAGGGTTGGTGGACGTTGCAGAATGAACAATTCATGAAAAATACATAAATAAACCAGTTTTATGTACTGGGTTGGGAAGGAGTACGGATGGAACACGTGGCGCTGACGTGGCGGGATGGGGTGATGCGGAGGTCCCGGGGCGACGTAAAGGTCAACCATGGACAGACGGATCTGGACCATTGATCGCTGATAGATCAACGACGGAGGATGTCGGAAGGCGGACCCGCGGGTACGACGGACCGGATTAAAAGGCGCGCAGCTTCGGAAGATGACAGCCATTGGATGAGGGCTCTAGGATCCAACAACGATCGTGGATTTCGCTGCCCGGCTTTCGTCCGGGGGATAACACGCGAAATAATGGTTTTCAGAACAGTACCAGAGGACGCGTGGTAGGGGATGAATGGGATCGCTGGGTTTCGGATGAATACCGCTAGTTGCAGATGGGCGGTGCGGAATTTACCGGCGGGTTTGGGTGGATGACGTGTGCAGGAGGGGTCCACCATTTTGGGCGCACTCCGCGCCGTTAGATCTAGCTTTTGATTTGACGGCGGAGATCCATCGATCCAAAACTACGTATAAAACCCAAAAATGTGCGTTTCCAAAGGTTTTTGAATGATTTTCTAGCATGGAAATGGTTTGAGAGGATTTAAGCACCCGGAGGATTAAGAGATGCTCTCGGCACTTGGTCCCATTGGGAGGGAAAGGAGCGGGGAGCTACTGTAAAAGGGGCTTGGCTCAAATATAATGAAATACATGGATTTTATACATTGTTAATACAATTTAAGGCTAGCCAATGGTAACGGGAGGGAGATAGAGGGAGATATGTAGAAATAAAAGGTGATGGTGTGGTTTGGGATAGGATTTAGGGGAAACTAAAAGGGGGTAATGGGGGAGATTGAAGGTGAGCTTTTCCAAAGGGAAAACAGAAGTGGAGATGGGAAAAATTGCAGGAGATAAGGATAAAAGGCCCTTTTGAGGAATGGATCAGCAGAGGGACTACATTTTAGGCACAATACAGAAATACTCCAAGGAGGATGAATTTTCAGGGGAAAGGCATTCCTTGGAGGCTCCAGAACAATTCTAGCCCCCAGCTTGCTTGCGAAGAATTTCATAGGGGGGCTAACAGTTGTCTTGGGTATGAAATTCATGGATGGCTACTAAGAGATCCTTAGTCTACTAATTTCCTAAATATTCATAAATGCCTGCAAGGTATTCTATGATGCCCTCAGATTGATTACAAAAACATAGCTCTAATTATAGATAAGGGGATTTTTCCTAATAATGATCATAAAATACTATGTGGATGTCTCTTAGAGAAAACAAACTACCAGTCCTCAATCATTCATACCAGTCCCTTGTTTTTCCTTCTAATGTCAACATGAACATTTTCATAAGGCAGACTTCATGCCATTCCACTTTTATTCTCCATACATGTATGTGAAATTTGATGAGATGTAACAAAGGGTCATCAAACTCTTCACTTTGAAAAATAGGCAGGTTTTCATCCCAATTTACTTGGGGCATCTTATGTGGGAACCAAGGGATATGATCTCTATTCATTGGGGCATATCTTCGTTGTATCTGTTGTGGACAATTTTTTCACCCCTAGAGACAGTCTAGAGTTGCCATAGACCAGTGCCTAGGACATATTGATATAGCAAGGAGCTCATCATATAGCTTGGGTTGTCAATCCAAAAGCTCTCTTACTATCTCTTGTTGAACAAGGAAATTAGTTTAAATGGGACCAATCTCTCTCAGAAGCTAATACAAAGATAAGAATAGTGTAGGAACATCATGTAAAACTCCAATACAAAGGCATCAGACAGTTAAGAGACAGCTTACTGTAAAGAGGGTCAGTTCAAATAATATGCCACAAAAATCAAATATCAGAAAGTGGATGCAGTGAAGAAACATGAAGAATATATTAGTTAACATGAGAATGATACCCAGATACACAACATAATCACATATGGGCTTATCCAACTAAGAATCCATACATGACAATGGCGTTTTAAAAGCACCCTCCTCAAGTAACTAATATAGCAGAAAATATGGATAACATGAACATGGAACAGTATATCATGACTAGGCCTATTTAAAGCGCTTGACTAACCCCAGTATGGGCATCAACTAGGATGAATCCTTACTCAAGATTAGTGAGCCACTCGCATTCTAGAGCATGATACAAGAAGATAAATAGCATGAAATGAGATATTTTATTAACACATATGAGAAAATTACATACTGTGAGATACCAAAGACCAGAATCCTCATTACAGTTATAACTCCTCCTCACTGAGACCCTACGGGCTCTGAGCCTTCATACAAAAGTCTTACAAAATGTATACAAAAGCCTTTTCACTGCACAGTTTGCTGATAGAAATCTGGAACCCTTCTAATGTCTTATTTCTGGGTTTTTATAGAAAAGATAGAGAATTCTAGAGAAGGAGGTAGATGGAGCACATTTAATGACTTGATTTGAACAAAATGGCAGAAAACATTCGCGCCCACACTGTGAATGAATCAATATAAATGACTATACTTTACAATTTACCTCCAGAAATAAATGCTGAGGATGAAAATCTCCTCATGAACAAGACACAAATAATAAAATATACAATGTTCTACCCTTTGCTGAAAGAGGGAAAATCTGTTGCCGTAAGATCTTGAGATTGTTTGTAATTAAGAAAATTGTTCTCGGACCTCTAACCTTGAATTTAAACTTCAAATTTTTAATGTAGGGTTCTGTGTCTCTTAATTTTTTGTTGATATTTCGTGCTGCCCCATTAATACTCTCGCCTGCTCAAATCTGTCTCTTGATTTTCTCTGGAGGGTTCTATAGATTCATATCTTTGCTTTCTTTAAGGATTGTCATATCATACAACTACCCTCGGCTTCTTTCTTAAATTTCGCCAGCAGAATATCGTCCTTTGACATGCTCTTAACCTCTGCAACGGAGGCAACAAATTAAAGCGCCTCCTTATCATCTTGAAACCTGCAAAACCCACAGATACATTAGAAAAACCAGACTCAGAAGTAAGGGGCGTGGAGGTGGAGATGGTGATGACGTCGCAGACATGGACAGATGACAAGAACACGCAGGGTGGCAGAGAAAATACGATGGAGGCTTATATATACAGACAGAATGTGGATTTTCCACGTAGAATAGTATGAACGTGATGACTGAATAAAATGATGAATACGAACAAAAACACACACATATATATTCAACAGGGGAAAACGCCACAGACACACAGAAATATGACACATGGGTGTATGAAGGACAAATGGAAGAATGACGTGGTGGTGGGGTCAACAGGCGGAGGAGAACACGGCTTGGACCGTTGGATTTTGAAACCAAATCAACGGCTCGAAGACGCTGGGGGTGACGCAATGGTGGGCCACGGGATATGACAGACACGGGTTAATGCGTGGGCACCTTCGGAGGATATTCGCCGTTGGATTGAGGTCGACAGATCCAACGACGCGGGTGAATTCCGCTGCCCGGCCATTGACCAACCTTTAACGCACGAAATGGTGGTTTTGAACGCTGTACTCAGGAGACACGCGTCACACAATTGGTGGAATCGCTAGCATTTGGTTGAAAACCGTCGGCTCGGTGGAGGTGGTGCGGAATTAACCGTTGGTTTTCACGCGCGGGGGCCACCACGGATGGTTTAATTGCGGGCCATCGACTAGTTTTGATCTGACGGTTGCAGATGCACCCGAAACGTTTATCGTTAAGCCCCCCTTTTCCTCTGGCATATGGTTTTGCGCTCGGGTCATATGGGAACCGAAACAGGGAAGGCTAAAATCTTTGGGGCTAGGCCCGATAAGTTTTAAATTATGGGTTTTAACCTTTGCAGGGTGGATTTTTCGGGCGGAAATGGTAATATTAAATTGAAGCATGGGGATTTTAGGCCACAGGATAGGTTTGAAATAGATTCGGAAGAGGTAGCGGACCAAAAATTTATATGTAGGGGTCAATATGTACAACAGTATCCTTGGAATCAAGTTTGTGAATCAGAAAGATGTCACTGCGTCTATTCAAACAGTTCATAGTCTTGTACCAGTGGAGTCATTTGGTCTTTTGGGAGTTGTGGAGTCGCCAGGTGAAGGATTTTTACTTTTTTTCAAGGTTTGGTTGTTGTTCACGATCAACAATCAATAATAACCAGTCTTGGTGACAATTGATTCATTTAGAAATAGGGGTTTGATCCCTAGTATGGTCGCTAGTATGTTAGGTCTCCGTAGTTTGCAAGATTGGCAAGAGCAAACATTGTAGAGCCTACATAAAAACCACTTTGGAATCCTAGGATCTAGCCCCCCTGGATTCAGATAGGGATCTCTCTATATAAGTGTTTTCAAAGGTATTATCTTTAAGGTTTATGATATGATATTAGGCTAGTTATAAAGCACAAGGATTTTTTTTGTTTCTGGTTGGGATGGATATCATCAAAATGAAGGAAGTCTTTTGAAGGGTAAAGGTGTGAGCAGGTTGAAAGAGTAGTTCAGCTGGTAGGATAGGTAAGAAACAGTATCAATCCATTGAGCTATGGAGTCACAAAAGGATTTAACTGCACAACAAGTTTCAAGTGTGGTCTATGGGGCAAGTCATCTATATCAAAGGATCTCTTTAAGTTGATTTATGGTATGGAACATTAAAAGTGTGGTGAAAGAAGAAAACAGATAAGAAAACAAAGGGCAGCTTAATATTAAGTAAGGGCTTTTAACCTAGCCTGCTTTCAACATACTCTTAAAGGAAAACATTCAAAATAAACAAAGAATAGCCTAAGATCAAGTAAGAACTTTGAATCTATCCTGCTTTCAGCATATTCTTCAGGAAAACATTTAAGATAAACATAAAAAGTAGCCTAAGATTAGGTAAGGACTTTGAACCTATATTGCCTTTAACATACTCTTAAGGGATCTTTCAAAGAAACTGTTGGAGATAAAATAGAGGACAGGGCTAACCATAAACTTCTCTAATTCAATCTTTGCTTAGCAAACTTTTCAAGAACTTTCAAAGACAATATCTCAAGTTATACTCAGTAAACATGGGCTCACCAACACTTCATTGGTTATACTCTATTGAATTATCCTCAAAACAACATTAGAATAAAACATAAAGATAAATATTTATCAGTGAGATTTAGGGTACTTTCAGAAGTAAATCCTAATCTACATTTGCTGTTCCTTATCAGAGAAAATGGACAATATGAAAACATGAGAAAAATAACAATTACAGTAAGAAAAACATCGCCTTTGACATAGACAAAGATCCCATAAATCAGCTTGTATATTTGATGTTCAAACGAGTTACAATATTCAAGTCCAGTAGGTCTTTTACAGCTTCTAACTTCTCATCTCAACCTATCTTTCTTCAATTACAAAACAGAGCTTCAGCAGCCTCAACAGCTATTTACATTCAATGAGTATTGAACCAACGTTTTACAATGGGCTCCTCTTATGATATTTATAGGTAAATTGAGGAGGTGGAGTGAAAGGCAAGTCTAATTGTTCAATAAATACAGAGTAAA
This sequence comes from Pinus albicaulis, assembly GCA_034641835.2. Taxonomy (NCBI): domain Eukaryota; kingdom Viridiplantae; phylum Streptophyta; class Pinopsida; order Pinales; family Pinaceae; genus Pinus; species Pinus albicaulis. The sequence continues at coordinate 261,033,031 of CM076583.1, forward strand.
TGCTTCTTGACCTTTGGGAGGCCTTATGGAGAATATTTCATATGTTTTAACTCTGTTTTAATTAATTTTACATTAACTTTTATCAATTTTAGTCACTTTTGTTGAGTTTTGAGGCTTTTGGTAGGCTGGCAATTACTTCTGAACTGCCTTTGGAAAATATCTCTGACTTTGCATTAACTTTGTATTCTTTTGAGTAAGATAAAACTGTAGGTGGTATTTCTGATCTTTGGAGGAGTAATTGCTTCAGTGATTTGGAATTTGAACCATTCTTTTGGGTGATTTGTCTGCTTTGTGGCTTTAAACACTAATTAGGCCTTTGATATGCGTTAGGGCCTTCTTAATCATCTTCTACTTTAAACTATGTCTTCATCCTTTAAACTGTGGATTAACTTTAAATCTTCATACTTTGCTTTAATCCTTCAATCTTTAATATCCACTATCTTTCCCTTCTCTGCTGCTTGTGTACAGGTGACTTTTATTGTGCTAGAGGATTTGATTGTATAACCAGTGCTCATGAGGCACCAGTCAAACCATGAATTCGAACCCTGGCAGTCTCTTTTCTACACTATTCGGGCCACAGTGGATCATCATCCTCGGCCTTGCAACTATCTTTGTTGTGGGATGGTTTTATTTATAATCCGCCATTAAAACCTACAACCAAACACATAATTGTTATATAAAACCTGTGAAGGAGGTAAACTTCTTTACAGAGGCTGGGCAAAGGTGGAAGAGCAGTGTAGAGGAACGGAAGGCAGATAGAGGAGGTTCCATATGCAGAAACAGAACCAAGGTTTTAATATTGAATTAGGTCGCGAAGTGGCAAAAAAGTGGTTTTGGGAATACCACCAATGGTATTCACGCAAGGGATAAGTGTTAAGTAGTATTGCCTCATATGGACGCGATATGGTCCATTGAATGACATGTGGCTCCTGAAAACCACCCATTTCGTGTGTAAGATGCACAATGGGAAGGTTTGGAGGGATCGGGCGCGAAAAGGATTTGGGGCCATTAGATATGGGCAATCTAGATCAATGGTCGTGGATGAGCGCGAAGGGAGACAAGATGGGCAGAGGAAATGTGGTGGGGCCAAGGTGACGTGGAGGAAATTTGTCGCGTAGCGCGGGGGGGGCTTGGTCAAGTAAACAATGGTTTATAGTGTAAAAGGATTAAAATCCATGTAGGGGCCAAATACACAGAAAAAGGTGAAAATGGGAGGAAGCGGAGGCACTGAAAGGTGGGACCTGAAGATGACGTCACCGCTGGGGGACTGGGTGTACAGGGAAAATATCTCGGGGGTATGCCCCTGCAACGAATATCAACTGTAGACATGAATTGGGCCAGGTTCAAAAGGGTCAATTGCAGGGGCACCAGGGAGGTACAGACCGCCTTGGTTGAGTGCCACCGCAGAGAATCTAAGCCATTGGATTATAGTCAATCGGAGGTCGGCCATCGGTGGGGCGAAGGGAAAGGGGACAAAGGAAAAAAAAACGAGATTATCCAATGCCGATGGGGGCTAAGAGTAGGTGTTGGGGCACGGTGCTGTGGGAGAGTAAGGGGACCGAGATCCAGGGAAAAGGAGCTAAGGAAGTAGCAGGGATGGGGTGATTGGAGGGTTTAAATTAGGGCCATCGAATCTCTCGGATCAACGATGGAGATCGCGTCAGAGCATCGCTATTAGGGACGAAAGTTTGCAAAGGAAATGCGGGTTTACAAAGGAAATTCCGATGTGATGTGGGCTAGCGCTTGGTCACGGGCGCAGTTCATGTGAAGAAAAAGAAGCAGAATATTTAAGCCCTCAGGGGCTTAAATCTTGTATATAAAAGGGCGCATTTTTAGGCCAAAAGAGGGGCTTTTAAGCCTAAAAAAGAGGTTCTAATAGGTAAAATAGGGTAATTCAAACCATACAAAAAGGTGTTTTTTATAGGTTTTTAAAGGATTTTTAGAAGTTTTTTTAGGAAAATGATGGATAAATGAGAAGGTAAAAATGGGTTTTTTGAGTTGAGATTGTCAAAGGAAAGGATCTCTTTGAGGATAAAGAACACATAGAGGCTTCAAGAAGTCATAATTTTGCTTCAAACTTGTTTCTTGAAGACTAAAGACCTGTTTTAGCCGTCATCAATTATGAAATTTTTTTATTGATGGCTAACAGTACCCTCCAACACCACATAAAACCTTCAGTCTTTCTTTCATTATGATGTTGATCATGATCCTATCTGCTGATATTATTCTTTCCTTTATCAGGAGCATGATTGGAGGAGGAGCACATAAGGTGGATGTGTTCTTTGGGGAGGAGGATCCCGACACTTTCTGCATTACATGTTCTAAGGGGAGCATGGGAAGAGACATGGCCTCTATAGAAAAATATTTGTTTCTTTATGAGGAGGGACATGAGATGAATGGGTTGCCAAATGGTGGTGATTTCTTATCCATCATGTATGAGGTGTTTTGGGCCAGCTTGATTCACAACGCTGGGGAAGGGACCTTTGGAGGTCTAGTTTTCTTTTTTCCATTTAAGGGCAACATTATTGCAGCCCAAGATTAGACAATTATCTACACTTATCTTAAGTGGAGAGGAATACAACATGGGGTAGGCTATCTTGTCTACCATGTTCAGATTTTCATCCCACCTATTCTGCATGAGCTCAAGGTGGAAGAGGTCCTTCATGAGTTGCCATCTTGGAGGGTGACTCATTTTGTTTGGTTGATAACTTGGGGAGGGGAGATTCAAATGGGGATGATGAATCCCAAAATATATTAGCTCTCATGCCTCAAGAGGACCTTCCAACAACCATTGTTTCCTCCATGGATTTTTCACTGTCACATGATGTTAGCTATTTGGAATGTTCACTAGAGGACAGTGTATACACTTGGGAGGGGCAGCTTGGAGATGTGTTGATGGAACAACACCTTGATCCTTGGGAAGTCTTATCATATGAGAATGCTATAGGGGGAGAAGAGAAGGTTCTTCAGTCCAATATTTGCAGTTGCTTGACGACAAGAAACATTTGAGAGGGGAGGACTGTAATATTCCAAAATTTGCACACAGAAATTTGGAATATTAGATTTTACTGCTTTCACCTAGGAGAGGAATAAATGGGTAAGGAGGCCCATGAACAATAAAAATATGAATTTTTTCCACCTTAATAAGGAAGGGGGTCACCTTAGGAGCTTAATTTTACACTTCCAGGTGTGAACAAGGGAAAAAAAGATGTGGACATAGTCAAGTTTGACTGAGTCAACATGCATTCTTGAGGAGGAAGAGATCATCCAAGTAAACTTGCTCAATGTGAACAAGGATTAGCCTAGACACACATATGAGAACTAGATTGAAGATCCCTTAGTGTGAAAAGAGGCATTGCAGGTGGATTTTTCCCATTTGACCAAGTCAATAGCGCTGCTACAAGGGAGAGGGAAGCCAACAAGGACAACGCAGTTTTGGAGGAGGAATCTTCACTAGGAAGTCACCTCAACAATGTGTGGGGTACGTGGTGAGGAGGCTCACCAAAGATAAAAAGGAGGGAATAGCATCAAGGAGATCATTTAGTATTCAGCTATCTTTGGTATTTTGACTATTTTCATGCTTCAGAAGTTTAGTTGTGGTTGCAGCACTGCTTAGTGCAAAGAATTCCTGTGCGGGAATTCCATCCTCTCTTTGGATCAGCTTGCTTAAGGGATCAAAGGGAAGCATTTGAGCTTCAATTTCATCAATTAGCTTAGGGAAAATCAGTCCTATTCATCTACAATGCATTTCCCTTCAGAAACTGCGTCATTTATGCAGGGGCAACAACAGCAGGGTTGCACACTTAAATTTTGTGCTAGTCTTTGAGGAGGAGGTGTTTATTTCCCTTCGATAGATCTAATAAACAGGGCGTAGGGCCATTTTCTACATTATTCAGCTATTTTATGTCATATTAAGCCATGCTTAATATAGAGTTGTAGTAAAATACATTATTTTCTGCCGTGCTGCTTTTTGTACATGTATATTGTCGAAAACCCTTGCAGGGTGTCTTATTCCTTGTGTAAGAGAAGTTAAATCTCCATTTCTGTGCTATCTGATTAATATAAACTCCATGTCAATCTTCTTTCATCATTTTCTATAGAAACCCTCATGGGAATTACGCTCTCACAGTGTTTAGAAAATTTGTTGTAGAGAAGTCATGGGATCAAGGTGTTTTTAAGCTATCTTGAGTTGGGGAGATCTGTTTATAGTAGCTAGTTTCATTTGTTACACCTCCAATTATTCAAGTGGGTTTTTTATTGTCTAAAATAAGGGATCCAAGCCCCATTATCCACCATTGTTTCATTTTTTTTCTGAAGACAACTATTTTATGCCCTATATTGTTGCATTTCCCCACTTGGGAAGGATAATATAGGTCATATTCTTGATGAGGTTCTTATATCTTCTGGTGAGATTTTCTTGTACATCTAATGAACTACTGTAAATTTCCATGCTCATGATTTGCTGAAGCTCCAACTATAGAATATCTCAAAATATTCTATTTTTTGTAGCAATTCCAGATTTGGGATATTACACAAACTTACTATAAAGAAGTCAATTGGTATCTCACTATATCAATTGGTATATGGAATGGATTCTTTGTTTCCATCATTTTTAGGAGTACAAGTCATGAATATAATACAAGAATTACAGGTTGAGAAAAATGACATACAAAGAAGAATCAATCAAACCATTCAGTTGTAGCAATCAAGGGAGGAGGTCTACAACAAAACTCAAGTAATTCAAGAAAATTTCAAAAATATTTTTGGCATAAGGAATAAAGCGAATGACTTCAACATTGGAGACAAATTTCTAAGGCAGGATTCTAGTATACAAGACAAAGGTAAACATGGTAAATTTTATAACCTTCGGAAAGGGACATACATCATTTATGCTTTCAGGGGAAATAATGCATTCTTCCTTAAGGACCTGGATGGATCAAAGTTACCTGGTGGTCCTCTCAATGGTAGGATTTTGAAGCACTACTTTTCTTAGCATAAATATTTTTCTGACATGATTGTAAATATCACTGTCTATATTTATTTGAGTGGGTAACTTTTTGATTGGAGTTGAAGCCCGTAGAGAAGGCCCTAAGTCCCGATTGAAAAGCTATCATAAGTACCTTAACATCAAAATAAATCAGATGCAGACATTACAGACATTGGATACTCAAGGCTACTAATCATATGTTCTTGACACTTAACATCGAGAAGTGTCATCCCCAGCTGGAGCCACTGTTAGGGTCATATATTTTATAGGATCTCAAGGTGATTGAGTATTTCATATTTATAATTTTACATTGTCAATAATTTTCAAAATTGAAAATGATTTCCCAAAAAAGTATATATAAAAGAAAATAAAAAGAGGGTATGTCAAAAAGAAAAATAATAGGAAGAAAAAAAGACAAAAAGAATGAAAATTTAAAAATAAAATAAAAAGAGAATAAAACCCACAAAAGAAAATAGAAATAATACTGAAAGTGCTACAAATTTAAATGCCACTACTATTAAATTAGTTTCCTTTATGTCAAAATCCAATAAAATTGTGTGCATCTTGTCTTAAAATGCCACAATCACTAGGTTTTTGTTCAATCATACAACTTAATCATGATGGAACAATTGTGAATTTCATGTCAAATAGGTTAGTGAATAAAGATTTTCCAAGCAGTTTAATCTTGGAAAATCAGTAGTTAGGCAGAAAATGAGATTGATTCAACAGTCTAATCTAAATCAATAGGATAAATAAGTGATAAATTAGGTTATATTTTTATAAAAAATAGGTTATGTGGATTTTCTAGCTTAAATGCACCCTAAGGAAAAGAAGATGAAAAAATGTTAGCCTAGAAAAAGTATTGAAAATGAAAGGGTAGATAGAAGTTATGTTATAGCTTTGAAAAGAATTAAAAGTTTTATCCTAGGTTTTTAACTTTCAAGGTTATTTCATGCACATGAGAAGGAAGAATGGTAAAGATTTTATCCTAAGTTTAAAAAGATTGGGCATATCAATATCAAGTTTGTACATATAATCTATTATCCTAAGTTTTCACCTTTATCGATCCCTCCGCTACACGGCAAACCGTCCCATCATATCACTTTAACTTACCATCATATCTCCTCTCATCCGATCTCCTACTCCCTCACACGATGGCCCTTATCAATTCTCAACCCTCCCTCTTCATCAAATCTTTAACATCGGAGGTGGGTGGTCCAAAAAAATTTGTTTTGTGTTTCAGGCCCCCACGTTAACATGGAACTCTCCCATCATTTCGCACCCCCATGCTTAAATCTCTTACCACTTCGGAACCACTCCAAAAATTATTTTCTCCGCCATATCAAAACTGCCAATCCACTCGTTAAGATATTGTCATATCACACCACCTAGATCATACCGTTTCCAATTAAATGTATTCTCGTGGTAATGCAACCGTCGGTGAATTTAATTCATTACAAACAGTTAATCCAACGGATCCGCTCCACTATCAATGCTAAATTGATAAAATTGTGTATAAATCCATGCCCAATAAAATTCTAAACCTTTGCCTTATCTATTTATCTTCTCTGTGTATGTTTGTTGCAGGTTGAAAGAATGCCAAAAATTCAATTCAGTCTTTGTCAAAGTACTCTCTGCAACTATCGCACCTTCTTCCTAATCCCAGAATTTTACACAGTCCTGACACCCATTTTTCTATCAAAAAACCTCATTCACTATAAAAACCTAATCCAACCATGCATCTTAAGAAGAAGGGACAGGAGAAGACTCTAAATCCACTGCTCCAACCCCCATTTTACCTTGATCACCTACCTTTGGCGGATAGGGATTATAAAATCCATGAAACCCTGTGTGAGTTCGAGTTATTTGAAATTTAGTATTGGCTTGAAGAAAAATTCATTGACAAGTCTGATGATATTGGACTGTGGGAGTCCAATTCGCCCCACTACATATTTCCCCCCACCCATAGTGCTCCTAAATTCATCAGGAAATGTCAAGCTTATTATGTACCCAGCCAGAGAGCTATAGTTTCCCCTACGGGAGGGAATTTATTTTACATAACTAACCAATCCATAGACAAAATTATGAAGACCCCTATCACAGAAAACGTTACCCCTTTCTCTCAAGAACCACTCACTGAATTATATCAGAAGCTATATTTTGTAAAAAGGGCTAAAACCCCTGATCTTTTTTTGGCTGAAGATTCCCAAATACCTAAGAAAAATCATCCCTATTCATCCTCCATTTTCCCTGATAGAGCCAAGAAAATCATTATAGTTATCTCCTACCTTCTTCTTTATTACTAAAATCACTGGATAGATGAGGCCATTATAGGATTCATGTCTATCTTATCTGCAGATTATAAACCTTCCATATTATTCATCTTTAGCCAATTCCTAGCATATTCCATCCATGACCAATTTGTCAGATTCAAAATTGAAGAGGTATTTAAATATTCCTTTGTTTTACTATATGTGTTTTTGTATTTTCAGGGAGACATGTTCAAGTTTGCAATGCAGAAGTTGGATGATGATGGAAATCAACAATTTTTCATCTTCTGTAATACAATGGTAATGAAGGAGAAAAAAGAATACTCATACAAATAGTTCATAGAATTGTTTGTACATCCAACACTCAGTCTTCTAAGCAGCAATTCAGAGCCAAGAATCAATGAAGACATCAAGAAAATTTTGCAGTTATTAGATCAAGCCAAAACAGGAGACTATTATCTTTACCATAATTACACATAATTGAGAATCTATGGATGTGATATTACACCATATAAGCTCCCAAAATTCCTCCCAATGAGTATTTTTTCTCTAGAATACATCAGGAAAATGCTTAATGTCGATGAGGTCCATTTTTCATTTGCCAAGAAGAAATATCAATTCAGGATCAAAACATGGATAGGACCCTTAATTTGTAACAACATAACAATAGGGGAGGAAGCAGTTAAATTTCCAAAGGAAATGAAATTCAACCTTAGTTTTACATGGTCATATGACCCATTGGGTACCATTTCTAAGCTAAGGGTGGAGAACAAATCTACACCTTATATTCATACGCATATTCCAGATATTGAGAGATACATGTACTAGTTAGAGTGGATTGAGAACACTCTACAAGAGGCTAAGGAACAATTGTTTTCAACTTCAACCTCACAGAATCCTGTCCCATAGGAGAAAGTAGGAAAAAGGATGAGGGAAGAAGAGTTACCTTTAGTAATTGACACTTCCAACAAAGAGTTCAAAATCATGTACAGGAAGAGGACTAAGCTCAATCCCAAGGTGAGCCCAAGCAAAGACTCAGAGCAGGAAGTCATGATCATCACCAAAGAAACACCAACTTCCTCACAAGTAGGTGGTCAAACCACACTATCTCCTACCACCTCGACACCATCACAAGATCAACAACAAGAAATTAAAACCAGTATAGTTGTTACAGGGGAAAAGGAGAAGAGCATATTTGATACATTCAGAGAGATTAAATTGAAGAATGAAGTTTTGAATAATAGTACATTAATCAGTTCTAGAAGCAGACTTCCAACTCTCATAGTAGACTGTTGTTAGCCTTTGACTCTGAGAAAGGAAAAATTTAGCTAGCTTCTCTCCAAGCACAGATTCCACAGCCCAAGACAGTAGCAGATTATAAAAATACTGCATTTGAATTTGATATTAAAGACATACATCCCATTGATCAAATGGAGATTCACAAGAAGACAAGTGAAATGATTTCATCGACACTCACTAACAGTGCTATGAGTTTGGCCAAGTTGCAATTTTCCTTAGCTATTATCCAGTCACAACTAAAAATGGAGAAAATCACTTCTTTGGCCAAGGATTCAAGGATTAAGTCTTTGGAAGAATTAGTGATCATATTTGGATATGATCCCTCCAACATCAAAGCTGTAGAAGGGGTGATTAAAAGAAAAAATGGTAACATAGCAGCATTAAGGAAGTAGCTAAAACTTCCAGATACAGAGTATCCCTTGACCAAAGAAATCGAAGAGACAGAATCACATAAATCAGACATGATGAAGCTCATCATGGAGCAGAATGCTCAGCTGAGGTAGATGGAATCAGAGATGGAAAAGATGAAAAAAGAAATAGAACAAGCTACCAAGGTTTCATTAGTTCCTTTGGAGGTTTTACCCCTTACATTCATTCCCACAGCCACACCTTCTACAACAAGTACAACAGATGAAGCTGAATAGCTCACCAAAGCAGTGCAGAATCTATCAACCCAGACATGAGAGATAAATAAGCTTCAGGACCAAGTGAAATTTTTGCAGGATCAGAAGTTCGAGAGTGATAGCTCACATGTTGTTGAAGCACGAGAGCACAAAAGTTAATAGAAAGGATGCAAAAGTATGAGAGGGAGTAATTTATTGAAAATACCATGGGCCAAGCCAAAGAGATAATTTGGACAGATATCATTAAGTCCATCAATAAAATCTGGCCCTGCATACAGATCATATTTGAGCAGAAAGAATTGATACAGAAAGAAAATGATGCCATCAAAACTATTAAGGAGGATCTTGGAAACATGCCAACTATTTCCAACAACATCATCAAGTTCCTTAACTCCAAGAATAGATAGGAACTAGATGACTTGGGAGTTGAGGATGTTGTGGACAATTTTTTCACCCCTAGAGACAGTCTAGAGTTGCCATAGACCAGTGCCTAGGACATCTTAATATAGAAAGGAGCTCATCATGTAGCTTGGGTTGTCAATCTAAAAGCTCTCTTACTATCTCTTGTTGAACAAGGAAATTAGTTTAAATGGGACCCATCTCTCTCAGAAACTGATACAAAGATAAGAATAGTGTAGGAACATCATGAAAAACTCCAATACAAGGGCATCAGACAGTTAAGAGACAGCTTACTGTAAAGAGGGCCAGTTCAAATAATATGCCACAGAAATCTAATATCAGAAAGTGGATGCAGTGAAGAAACATGAAGAAGATACTAGTTAACATGAGACTGATACCCAGATACACAACAGAATCACATATGGGCTTATCCAACTAAGAATCCATACATGACAATGGCGTTTTAAAAGCACCCTCCTCAAGTAACTAATATAGCCGAAAATATGGATAGGATGAACATGGAACAGTATATCATGACTAGGCCTATTTAAAGCGCTTGACTAATCCCAGTATGGGCATCAACTAGGATGAATCCTTACTCAAGATTAGTGAGCCACTCGCATTCTAGAGCATGATACAAGAAGATAAATAGCATGAAATGAGATTTTATATTAACACATAAGAGAAAATTACATACTGTGAGATACCAAAGACCAGAATCCTCATTACAGTTATAACTCCTCCTCACTGAGACCCTACGGGCTCTGGGCCTCCATACATAAGTGTTACAAAATGTATACAAAAGCCTTCTCACTGCACAGTTCGCTGATAGAAATCTGGAACCCTTCTAATGTCTTATTTCTGGGTTTTTATAGAAAAGATAGAGAATTCTTGAGAAGGAGGTAGATGGAGCACATTTAATGACTTGATTTGAACAAAATGGCGGAAAACATTCGCACCCACACTGTGAATGACTAAATATAAATGACTGTACTTTACAATTTACCTCCAAAAATTAATGCTGAGGATGAAAATCTCCTCATGAACAAGACACAAATAATAAAATATACAATGTTTTGCCCTTTACTGAAAGAGGGAAAATCTGCTGCCATAAAACCCTGGGATAGCTTGTGATTGTGCACTGTACTCTCGGATCTCTAATTTTGAATTTAAACTACAGATCTTTAATGCAGGGTTCTGTGTCTCTTAATCTTTCACTGGTATTTCACGCTGCCCCATTAATACTCTCGCCTGCTCAAATCTGTCCATTGATTTTCTCTGGAGGGTTCTATAGATTCATATCCTTGCTTTCTTTAAGGATGGTCATATCATACAACTACCCTCGGCTTCACTCCTTAATTTCTTCCTCGAAAACTATTGAGGGCGGTGTTCTGGACTTCTGTGAACAAAGCAACAAATCATGGTGAATCTTCTACTACGGCAAACCTGCAAAAACACAAACCAGTTAAGGAAAGCCAGACTGGGATGGAGATGGGGACGATGGTGACGACGAAGACATGACCATATGGCAAGAACACGTAGGGTGGTGGAGGAAATACGATGGAGGCTTTGATAGACAGACGGAATGTAGATTTTCTACGTAAAACAGTTTGAACGTGATGACTGAATAAAACGATGAAAATGAATGAAAAACACACATATACGGCGGGGGAAGAATACTATGGACACGCGAGATGATGACACATAGGTGTATGAAGGACAGGTGGAAGGATGACGTGGCTATGGAGTCAACAAGCAGAGAATAATGCGTCTTGGACCGTCGGATTTTGAAAACATATCAACGGCCCGAAGGCGCCTGGGGTGACGCAATGGTGGGCCACAGGACATGACAGACACGGGTTAATGCGCGGGCATCTTCGGAGGATATCCGCCGTTGGATGGAGGTCGACAAATCCAACGGTGCGGGTGAATTCCGCTGCCCGACCATTGACCAACCTTTAACGCGCGAAATGGTGGTTTTGAACACCGTACTCAGGGACACACGTCAAGCGATTTGTGGAATCACTGGCATTTGGTTGAAAACTGCCGGCTCGGTGGAGGTGGTGCGGAATTAACCGTTGGTTTCCACGCGCGAGGGCCACCACGGATGATTTAACTGCGGGCCGTCGATTGGTTTTGATCGGACGGTTGCAGTTGTGCCCAAAAACATTTATCGTTAAACCCACTTTCCCCTTGGCACATGGTTTTGCGCTCGAGCCATATGGGAACCAAAACAGGGAGGGCTAAAATCTTAGGGGCTAGGCCTGATAAGTTTTAAATTATGGGTTTTAACCTTTGCAGGGTGGATTTTTCGGGCGGAAACGGTAATATTAAACAGAAGCATGGGGATTTTAGGCCACGGCAGAGGTTTGAAATAGATTCGGAAGAGGCAGGGGACCAAAAATTTATATGCAGGGGTCAGTATGTACAACATTGGCTCCATATGGGGACGGCATGTTCATCCTTGGACATGTCGAGAACGCACAAACCAGTGAACATCTCTGTATGAACATTCTATTTTTCAATTCCTCTACGTTTCTTCTGATAATTTTTCCAGCACCCCTTTCTTTATGAAAATAAAAGCTAAAACAATTTATATACAATATAATACAACAGGCATTCCCAGCCTGGATCAGAATTGAAAGTATGGCTTGAGGAATTGGCCATTCACAGGGGCGTCCAGCAGATCCTCCTGTAGGTTTTCTAACATGAAAGTATTGTTTCCTCCTTGATTTGCAATTTTGAATGGGCCAAACCACAACGGATCAAATTTAGCATGCTTGCCCTTCTCCGCTCTTCGAACGTCCCATCTAAGAACCAGGTCTCCAATTTGAAATTTCCTATCTTTCGCATGCCGATCAAATACATTTTTCATTTTCTCCTGATACTCTGTTAATCTCTGATTCACTTGATTCCGTGTTTCCTCCAATTCTGCCAGTTGATTAATTCTTCTGACCATGTCATCTGGTTCTTCCTGGCTCTCCTGTACAAAATGTGCTACTGGCAATGCCAATTGCACAGGAAACACAGCTGCTCGCCCATACACCAACTGATAGGGAGATTTCCCCATTTCTCTCTTTCTGGTTATCCTATTCGCCCATAGAGAAAATTTTAATTGGGAGTCCCAATTCTTCTGATTCTCATTTATCATTTTATTTAAGGCCCTCACCAGGGTTTTATTAGAAGACTCTGCTAAGCCATTTCCCTGTGGATAGTAAGTTGTGGAGTGAGTCAATATGATGTTATAATGTTGGCAGAAATTTAAAAATCTGGCAGACTTGAAAGCCTTTGCATTATCAGCTACAATTCTAGCAGGACAGCCAAACCTAAATATGATATTTTCCTCCATAAACTTGATTATCACAGCATCTGTAGCATTTCTTGTAGGTATGGCTTCCACCCATTTTTTGAAATAATCTGTGGCTGTTAGTATCCATTTATATTGGCCACTTGATGGGGGATGTATTTCTCTTATGAAATCTAATCCCCATTTCTGAAATGGTTCATTTACATGTATAGGAATCAAGGGCAAAGCTGCTAATTTCTGTCTTTCTGCAAATATTTGGCACTTGTCACATGCTCTGACCCAAGTAAAAGCATCTGTAAATAAATTTGGCCAGTAAAAACTAGCCTTCAGGATTTTATGATCTGTAGCCTTCCAGCTGTAATGTCCGCCACATATACCCTCATGAAATTCTGTCATTATATTTTCCACTTCATTTTCTGTGAGGCATAATAGTAATATACCTGAAGGGTCTCTCTAGTATAGCTGCCCATTAGCAATTATGTATTTCTGGGATTTCATTCTTACAGCTCTATATTTTATCTTATCGCAACTTGGAGGATAGCTAAGCGTTAAAAGATATTCAACTATTTCTTTATACCAAGGACTAGTGAGATATTTCATGTGTACCTTTTGAGTGGCCATCTCTAGTCCTTGCTGTTCTTCTCCTTTCTCAGATTCTTCATTTGCTATCATGGATAAATTAATACCCAAGGCTTGATGATTTGATTCAGTAGCAAGTCCCTGTCCTTTAATCAGCTTAGTAGGCCTTATGTCCAAATCATACTCCTGTATTTTTGCAATCCATCTTCCTCTTTTACCTTCAATATCCCCTTGAACAAGAATGTCTTTGACAGCTGCTGTGGGAACATATGCAGTAATGTGAGATTGCAAAACATAGGTTCTAAAAGCTTTCAGGGACTTTACCAGGGCATATGCCTGCTTCTCCAATATATTATATTTTAATTCAGCATCATGTAGGAATTGACTGAAGAAAGCTATAGGCTGCTCATATCCATCCTCATTTTTCTGTAACAATACTCCAGCAATTGTATGAGGCAAAGAAAATGAGAATATTATAAATGGCTTTGTATAATCTGGCCCAGCTAGCACAGGAGCTTCAGCGAATGCCTGTTTTATCCTGGTGAATGCATCTCTAGACTCCTGGGACCATTTTACTTCATTATCCTTCTTCAACATATCAGTTATATGCCTAACTATCTCAGCATAGTTAGGAATAAACCTTCTCAGAAAATTGATTCGACCTAAAAACACCTGCACTTCCTTCTTATTCCTAGGTAAAGGAATACTGTTTATTTCTTCAACTCTCTTAGGGTCTATTTTCACACCATCTTTAGTTACAATGTGCCCTAAGAGTTTTCCCTCATCTAATGCAAATAAATATTTTTTAGGATTGAGGGATAGGCCATACCTTCTGCATTTTTGAAAAGTTCTTCTTAAATGCTCAATATGCTCATCATCATTCTTTGAAAACACTATGATATCATCAAGATATACCACCAAAAACTTATCCTGCTCTCCAACAAAGGCTATGTCCATTTCCCTCTGAAAAGTAGCTCCTGCATTAATTAATCCAAATGGCATCCTGGCATACATAAATGTTCCCCATGGTGTAGTGAATGTAGTTTTCTTCTAATCCTCTGGAAGTATGGCCACCTGATTGTAACCGGAAAAGCCATCCATCATTGACATTCTGGAGGCCCCAACCACTTTCTGTAGGATGTGGTCCATCTTAGGCAATGGATAATTATCTTTTAATGATGCTCTGTTTAAATTCCTGAAATCCACACACAGCCTTATTTCTCCATTTTTCTTTCGAACAGGAACAAGGTTTGCTACCCATTCTGAGTATCTCAATGGCACAATTATTTTGGCCTTCAGTAGCTTCTTGATTTCTTTTTCAATAGAGGGAAGCAGCATAGGATTTATCTGTCTGAGCTTCTGTTTATAAGGCTTTGCATCTTCCCTCAAAGGAATTTTATGTTGCATTATATTAACATCAAAAATTTTTAGGTCTTGATAGGACCAAGCAAATACATCTTTATAAGGTTGAAACAACTTCAAATATTTTTCTTTATATTCTTCTGGGATCCTTTTAGATAGTTTTACAATTTTGGGATCAGCATAAGTATCCAGATTTAAATCTCCCACTTGATCTTCTTCTATCACCTTGTTTGGCTGCAATGGAATATCATCTTTTTTAAATAATCTTTCTAGAGGCACCAGACCTCTAGGTATAACATTTCCTTTCATCTGCAGCACTTTATTACCTGCTATTTTCTCTTCCCATCTATTTTCTGCAATATTTTCAGTTTCCTCTTCTTCATTATCATCGATGTCCATATTGGAGAATTATCCTACTGTCTCCATGAATCTCTTCATCTGTTCATCATCTTCAAATACCTGCCAATGTTTAATATTATCTGGGATAGATGGCCTGTAACGTACCTCCACTTCATATCTTAAGAGTGGATTCTGAGGACGGAATGTACTGGCAGCTATAGCAAGAGAATTTGCTATTCTGTTTTGCTCCCGGGGCATGAATTGTATGTTAAATGTTGAGAAGAAATTCTCCACCATGTCCCATACTTCATTTCTGTAAGCTCTCAGCCGAGGATGCTTAGTTTGGCATTGATTTCTGATCTGCCTTACCACCAGCTCAGAGTCTCCCATGACTTTTAGACTTTGGATGCCCATGTTTCTAGCTGTCTGTAGTCCCAATAAAAGTGCTTCGTATTCAGCTACATTATTTTTAGTCTCATATTCCAATTTAAAGGACAGTGGCACCCATTTTCCTGTGGGAGAGATTAATAATACCCCAGCTCCATTGCCTTCTCTTGAATTTGCTCCATCAAAATGTAAGTCTTATCATTCTATCTTTAGGTCGCTTTTCGCCTTGACGGTGACCAAAGATAATGGGCATAATTTCTAGATTTTTTCTAACATCAAACATGAGAAGCCCTCCCTTGTTATACACTGGGACTCGAATAACTGTGCCTTAGTTAACATTTTTTAACAAATCTGGCCCCCCGTATACCCTTCTCGGTCACATAAACACCGGGGACTCCGTAGCATATGTTAAATTTAACTTCGATTGAATGACCAATTTTGTACCCTCAAAGACCTTGACAACAAAGACGCTAAAGCTGCCGATGTTTAAGAACTAATGTCTATGACCACATCATTGAATTTAAATAAATTGACCACTAAATCTTTAATCATTCCCAAGCATTTAACCTCGGATTCAATGAATAGGTCTTTGTAAAAACTTGCACTATGTCTGTTCCATGACAGACAGAGGCATAAGATTATGGGAAGCCCCAGAATCTAACATACAATTGTGTAACAGCAGGTCATGAATAACTAGGGACACATAAAAAGGAGGAGTAGAAGGGTCTATCTCCTCGACATGTGGGCCAAAGACTACCATGGGTATTTCTTCTTGAAGGTTTAAACTATCAAGCACGATTGGTATTTTAGGAGGGAGCATGAAGGAAGTAACTTGAGACTGATATACAGGCTGTTTTAATAGTTCGGTCAGGGGGACTGGAATCTTAATTTTCTCAAGTTCTTTTTGCAGATTGAAAGCAGGTGGGGGATTTTCTATCACTACTTCTTTTGGCTCTTTATTTTCAGCTGAATATTTAATTTCTTTTGGCACTAACTCAGCATTAGGAGGACTGACTATTTTTGAAGAAGAAGGAATGTGATCATTGGGCTGCAAGGAAGCATTTAAAGGACTCTTACCTTTTTCTATGTTTCTCTTTGTTGCTGATTCCTTCTGAGCAGGTGCTTCTTTCTGAGGTGGCTCCTCTTCTTGATCTTGAGTTCTGGTCCTCTTCCTTGAAGACCCGAGATCATACTTTACATTGAATTGTGCTTGCATGAAATCAACAAATTGCTTACAATAGTGGTCAATCTCTACTTCTTCTTCTTCTTCTTGCAATGGGCATTCTATATCATCATTATTTGAAAAAGCAAGATTTGAGTCTTCTAATCCATAAGAAGCATCTTCAGCGGAGTCATCTATTGGAACTTCCAAGTACAATGGATGTGGTACTTGGTCTGGTTGCTCCTTTGCTTCTCTCGGCAATATCTGCAATGGTGATCTTTTATACTGGGGATTGTATCCTCTGTTTGGAGCATTATAGAAATTCTTAGGAGCTGCATTTTTAGCCTCCAGTTCAAGCTTGACCATCTTCTTTATCATTTTGCTTATTTCATCCATTTTTTCTGAATCCTTATCTTGATTAGAGGTGGAAACCTCTTCTTTACCTCTCCTCCTAGTATCTTGTTCAATTCTTCCCTTCAGTTTCCCAGTGGAGGCAAAGTTTGCTTCCAGCTCCAGAGCATCTGACTGAGCATCATCTAAAGTGGCAGGTTTTCTTTCTCTCAATGAGAATCCAAAGTCAAAATCAAAGGCTGCTATAAAAACTATCTTGGAAGCTGTTTCATGGGGCTTCATTTCAGGAGGCAGGCTCAGATATAACTTGTTGAATCTTTTAATAAAATTTGATACTCCTTCAGTATGCTTCTTCTTCAAAGGATTAAATTCAGTAAGACACTGACCATAATCTTTCTTTTCTCCCCACTTTCTGAGGAAAGTATTCTCCATCTCGTCCCAGGTGGTCACAGAACGATTTCCCAATGTATTAAACCATTTTCTGGCTTCACCTTCCAAAGATTGAACAAATAATCTTAATACCACATCCAGATGTTCAACATTTAAATTTTCTGCAAAGGAACAGAAAGTCTCAAGATGTTTCTGAGCATCAATTTCATTTTCACCATTGAATCTTGGCAGAATCTTCAAGTAATCCTATGGCATATCATTTAGAACTTGAGGTAAGGCCAGTGGAGCATATTTGTTCAATAGAAAAGCAGGAACATTAGCCATTGGAGGGGGTGGGGGTGGTGCAGCAGTCTGAAATATAGATGAAGGAAGGGGAGAAGGAGGAAGTGGGGTATGAATAACAATGGGAATATATTGTATGGAAGCCTGAGGCGTAGCTGGGAATAGTTCACAGTTAACAGCAGCTACTTCGGTAACTTCTTTAATCTCCTCAGCCTCAGGAGTAGGATGGAGATCCTCTTCAATCCAGGCACTTCCTCTACGTGGAGTTTCTGAGTAAAACTCGGGATTTTTTGTTCTGATTTCTTGAGAAGAAGAGGGCGGATAATCTTCAACGGAATATTCAGGGTTTTTAGCACGAACTAATTTCCTCTCCTTCCAAACTCTTTTATGAATGATCTTCTCCGGGTCAGACATGTAAGGTGTCTTTGACTGAGATGTATCTGACCTCAAATGTGGTTTACGAGGAGCCAGGAATACCAATAAATTTATCAAATAAAGGACAGTGGAGTCGCCAAGGTGAGGGATACGCAACTCTTCAACTCTCTGTGCTCACCTGATTAGAGAGTGAAAATAATTTGTCGAGGCCCAGGGAAACTGATATTTTCAAATTCGTCCTCGGCAATGGCGCTAGAAAGATGTTGTGGACAATTTTGTCACCCCTAGAGACAGTCTAGAAAGCCGTTACAGACCATCGCCCAGGGACATCTTTTAATATATAAGGAGCTTTTCATGTAGTTTAAGTCAATCCAAAAGCTCTCTTATCTTCTTTTTTGAACAAGCAAAATTAGTTTAAATGTAACTAACTTTAAACCGATACAAAGATAAGAATAGTGTAGGAACATCATGCAAACCCCACAAGGGCAGCATCGTACGTTTAAGAGACAAATGCATCAGAAGAGGGCCGCTCAAATAATATTCCACAAATCTAATATCAAAGTGGATGCAGTGAAGAAACATGAAGAAGATACTAGTTAACATGAGACTGATACCCAGATACACAACAGAATCACATATGGGCTTATCCAACTAAGAATCCATACATGACAATGGCGTTTTAAAAGTACCCTCCTCAAGTAACTAATATAGTAGAAAATGTGGATGAAATGAACATGGAACAATATATCATGACTAGGCCTATTTAAAGCGCTTGACTAACCCCAGTATGGGCATCAACTAAGATGAATCCTTACTCAAGATTAGTGAGCCACTCGCATTCTAGAGCATGATATAAGAAGATAAATAGCATGAAATGAGATATTGTATTAACACATATGAGAAAATTACATACTGTGAGATACCAAAGACCAGAATCCTCAGTACAGTTATAACTCCTCCTCACTGAGACCCTATGGGCTCTGAACCTTCATACAGAAGTGTTACAAAATGTATACAAAAGCCTTTTCACTGCACAGATTGCTGATAGAAATCTGGAACCCTTCTAATGTCTTATTTCTGGGTTTTTATAGAAAAGATAGAGAATTCTAGAGAAGGAGGTAGTTGGAGCACATTTAATGACTTGATTTGAACAAAATGGTGGAAAACATTCGCGCCCACACTGTGAATGACTAAATATAAATGACTGTACTTTACAATTTACCTCCGGAAATTAATGTTGAGGATGAAAATCTCCTCATGAACAAGACACAAATAATCAAATATACAATGTTCTGCCCTTTACTGAAAGAGGGAAAATCTGCTGCCATAAAACCCTGGGATAGCTTGTGATTGTGCACTGTACTCTCGGATCTCTAATTTTGAATTTAAACTACAGATCTTTAATGCAGGGTTCTGTGTCTCTTAATCTTTCATTGGTATTTCACGTTGCCCCATTAATACTCTCGCTTGCTCAAATATGTCCATTGATTTTCTCTGGAGGGTTCTATAGATTCATATCCTTGCTTTCTTTAAGGATGGTCATATCATACAACTACCCTCGGCTTCACTCCTTAATTTCTTCCTCGAAAACTGTCGAGGGCGGTGTTCTGGACTTCTGCGAACAAAGCAGCAAATCATGGTGAATCTTCTACCGTGGCAAACCTGCAAAAACACAAACCAGTTAAGGAAATTTGGACTGGGATGGAGATGGGGATGATGGTGACGATGAAGACGTGACCATATGGCAAGAACACGTAGGGTGGCGGAGGAAATACGATGGAGGCTTTGATAGACAGACGGAATGTAGATTTTCTACATAAAACAGTTTGAACGTGATGACTGAATAAAACGATGAAAATGAATGAAAAACACACATATACGGTGGGGGAAGAATACTATGGATACGCGAGATGACGAGACATAGGTGTACAAAGGACAGGAGGAAGGATGATGTGGCTATGGAGTCAACAGGTGGAGAGGAATGCGTCTTGGACCGTCGAATTTTGAAAATAGATCAACGGCCTGAAGGCGCTTGGGGTGACGCAATGGTGGGCCACAGGACACGATAGACACGAGTTAATGCGCGGGCATCTTCGGAGGATATCCGCCGTTGGATGGAGGTCGACAGATCCAACGGCGCGAGTGAATTCCGCTGCTCGGCCATTGACCAACCTTTAACGCGCGAAATGGTGGTTTTGAACGCCGTACTCAGGGACACGCATCAAGCGATTTGTGGAATCACTGGAATTTTGTTGAAAACCGTCGGCTCGATGGAGGTGGTGCAGAATTAACCGGTGGTTTCCACGCGCGGGGGCCACCACGGATGATTTAATTGCGGGCCGTCGATTGGTTTTGATCGGACGGTTGCAGTTGTCCCTGAAAACATTTATCGTTAAACCCACTTTCCCCTTGGCACATGGTTTTGCGCTCAGGGCATATGGGAACCAAAATAGGGAGGGCGAAAATCTTAGGGGCTAGGCCCGATAAGTTTTAAATTATGGGTTTTAACCTTTGCAGGGTGGATTTTTCGGGCGAAAATGGTAATATTAAACAGAAGCATGGGGATTTTAGGCCACGACAGAGGTTTGAAATAGATTCGGAAGAGGCAGCGGACCAAAAATTTATATGCAGGAGTAAATATGTACAACAGAGGACATAACAGAAACAATTTTGGAGGTTAAGAAGGTTCTCACAAATAAAAGCCTGATTGTACAGCTGGAAGAAAAATGTCACTGCTTAGGGATAGTTGTAAACATATTTTTAAGTAGGATAGAACCTTTAATTCATAAAGGTATTCCTTCCCTATTTATAATCAATGAAAAATTAACCCAATTTGACTCTGAAATGCTGATGATGGTGATAAGCTGGGTCTATTAGGTTGAGTTGATGGAGGAATAGATGCAGTGGGCTAAGGTGGAGGAGGCATAGCTTCAGTATGTTGAGCTTGTAGAGTAGTGAATATATCATTGGCAATTAAAGTGTCCCATGAGATGTTCATATGATTAAGGTGATGAAGGACTTGATCATAGAGTGATGGAAGAGGTTGTTCATTTGTTGATCATACTCTTTCTTATGTACTATGCATGCCATTTTTTCAATGTTCCTGAACAAATAATAAGGAATATTGAACATTTTAACTCTTGTGAAGTGCATGATAAATTTGATATGGTATGTGTAGAGTCTGTAAAATCGACCTTCACAAGAGAAGTAATTCATGATGATTTTCATCATGGGCACATACCTAACAAGAAGGTGACTGAAAGAGAAGAATTTCTTTCTCTCATTTCTGTATTGAGGCTTGATGTATGGTTGATAATACTAATCATCTAGGTTTTGGGCTTTAAACCACTTCTCACCCACATTAGGTATCCCAGTAGCAGCATAAATGATGGCTAAGGATATGGTGAAAGTTACACCAGCAAGGGTCGCTTGATTGTCCTGAAGGTTTGAAATGAAAACTTTGGTCAAAACAGGGTGGTTTTTTACTCTTTGTATCATTTCACAAAAAGAAAAGCATCCCACATGCTTCAAACAAGTGACTGTGATAGGTGAGGCCATTAATTATCTAGTTTTGGTAAGCTCAAACCTCAAATTATACCTCCCTTGTGTGGCCTTTTTCCTCTCTGTCTTCCTCCTCCATGAAATATCTATCTTTCTCTTCCATGGTGTTTTTAGTTTAAAAACCCTATGGATGAGGAAATAGTAGTGGGATATAGGTTAGGGGAGTGGGAAAAGAGTAATAAAAATGGGGGAAGTACGGGAAGGGTTTAGGGAACTTAGGAAGGTGATAGGGGAACAAAATACTATGGGAATTGGGAATTAGAATTTTATTACAGATTTTAAAGGGATGCCTAGGAAATTGAGATGCCTAGAACTTAGGTTTAGGGAAAATGAACTTTGGGATAGGGATTTAGTGATATAGGGGTATGGATAGGGTTTACTGTGATGTGGGAAGGGTAAAAGGGTTTTCAGGGATCAAATTTGGGATTAGGAATTGAAACTAGGGTTTCTATCTTTAAAAACTGGAGATTTCTCATGGAAATCTTGACTCCATGAAATTTTCACTTAAGAAATGCAAGAAGGGCCTGATGATATCTTGCTTACTTGCTAGAAGATGGAGAAATCATTTTTTGAAGGTTTGGAGCACTTGCACGAATTTTTGGAGCTTGCAGATGAAATTGGACATGTGCGCAGCGCCTTTGGTGCGTGTGTAATGCCTGTTTACCAGGTGCGTAGCACCTTTGGTTTGTGTGCAGCACTTCTCCTAGGTGCGCAACACCTCCCAGAAACTGATGTTTCACCTTTCAAATTTGATTTTAGAGTTGTGTGAGTGATGGATCGATGGCATAGAGAGAAAATGAATCTCTTTTTGATCTTTGGATGGGCTTTATGCTTAGTGCATTGGATGTTTTGAGCTTTGGGACCCACTTTTCCTTCTCGTTTTCACCAAATTTTTTTGAAAATATACCTTTCACTTTGACTTTATTATTTGGAAATTTATTATTTGATGGACTTTGAGAACACTAGGATTTTGGAAACTTGATGCTTTTTGGCATATGGAACTTTGAGTTAGCATCTATTGGAACCATGAACTTATTACATATATAGAGAACATAAAATTACATAATGAAATAAAATTTACATATTGGAATCAAAATTACATATTTGAAGTCATCTTTGCATGGTAAAGTGAATTTATTGGTCGCAGTATTACTTGCTGGTCCTTTATACAATGGAAATGATGTTTTAATGTACCTTGAAAACCCTAAGACCTAATGGACACATTGACTGAATGAACTTCATGATCATATTATTGAAAAGGTGATAAAGAATCATGAATAATGGACATTCAACAAAGTGATGAAATGAGCCAGCAAGTGATGAGATGAAATTTTTTGAAAAGAGTGAACCTTGATTAAAATTTGCACCCAGTGACCAAATTTTTGCATGACCTAGTGGAATCACAAAAAATTTCTGAATGGGACCGCTAAAATGACATGAAAGGCTAAATTTTGATCACTGGTGGAAGGATGAAAATATTGATACTAATAGGATCCATATTTTTGAGTTCTTGAAGAGCTTATCATGTAGCATACATCAAAATCTTTCCATAGCAGCTTTCAGATTGGCCTTTGGACACCTAGAAGGCCTTCAAATTTCCTTTTTCCCTAGCTTGCTACGCTTTCTCCAGGAACGTTGCACTTTCTCTAGAATTCGTTGTGCTTTCTCCAGCAGGATGTTTTCATAGGTAGTTTGACCTTTTACCTATGTAATTGATGAATGATTTTGTGATGTCATGAGGTTTAATTGAGCTGGTAAATAGTGAAATAGGTTAGATACATGCTTATTAATGTTATTTTTAGTCAAATGTATCTAGTTTCCTATGATGATGTGAATTAGTTGACCTCTATTTTTGGGTTTTGTTGAGAATATCATGTAATCAACTCCAAAACTAATGGATTCAACCTCTGAGAGAGGGGAGATGTTGTTTTGGTCTATATCTATCATTTTTAGAGTCATTTGAATGGTTGGACATCATAGTATTGTAATCTTGTAGCTTGTACTTTCACTTTCATTTCATAAATCAAAGGATGAAATTGCAACTATTATCTTGGAATTCATGTGCAGTAAGTTTATGATCATGTATTTTCTCTGTTATAGTCTTTATTGAATGATATATAGCTCCTCTTTCCATATCTTGTATCTTTAATGGCTTTCCTTACAGTTTATAGGAAGAATTATATTAATTTAGCTATGCTTATATGGAAATCTAATTTTGTGTTTCATGCTTCCAATTTAATGAATTCATGATTGAACATGCCCATTAAATCCCTCTAATTGTTCAGACTCTCCACTATAGCTACAAAATTCTAAATCCATCATATATCCACTACTACCTTGCTCCTTTACATTTTTGCAGCTATAACCCCTTTTGATATGTAGACCTAGCTACTTGGTTTCATCCCTCATCCAACATCAAACCCTAAATCTCTCGAGAACTACCTGAGCCTATCATATATAGCCTAATATCCTTCATATTACAGTCAATCCTTGACTTTGATCTCATTGAGAGAGCCCTCTTATCACTAGGTCAAAGTGGTCTGTGGTTACCCTTTTCAGTCTCATTTTTAGCCTTCAGAGAACTGGTGGGGTGCTAACAACCCCAAATTTGGGTAAATTTCCCAACCAACTACTTTTTGTGAGTTTCCTTCTCTCAGAAATACCTTTCATGCTACCCAAAATTCCAACACACCCTCTTATTGAGGAAGGTATTTCCTTCACGCTTCTAACTCTATGAATTTCCTTCCATGCCCATCATTTTCCTCTCATGAGTCATGAATTTCCCTTGCATACCCATATCAGTCCTCACATGTGCCATGTCTTCTTTAGTATTTTATAAATATTTAACTTGCAGGGTGCATGACTCTCCTCACATGCAACATGGCTTCTCCTTTCACCACCATGAATGTTCTCACATGGTCCATGAATATCCTTGCATCGGATAAAAACACCTCAATCTCATTAGAGCCTAAATATTCATACATCCATTGGGTGGTTGATGATTCATTGTAGTCTACCTCCAAAGTTAGACTCCCTCTGAGTTTGCACAACCTCCACTGGCTCATTCTGATTTCCCTTCTTGGAAGAGTTTCTACTAAACTTATGTCATTCCATAGTCAGTCCTAAGTTGTGATTAAAAATTGTGTATAATCAAATCTAGACTAGTGTAACTCAAATCTGTAAGTTATCTCATCCTATTGGGTGAAATAATTCATGTCCACATAGGCCCCTTACCAGATATGTAACTTAATAACTTAGTGAAGATATTATCTCGACATCAACAAGTCAACCACCCGAAGCTACAGATCCAGGTGGATATTGGTGGCCACCCACCTGTTCCACCTAGAACTCAAGTTAGTTTCATCTATTTCCTTAAATATAGCATCATTTACAATTTTTAGCAGTTTTTCGAGTCCTAAACTTCTGGAGTTGTTTTGACCCCCCTAAATGGCAGTGTTTTGAGGTCCGCAGCACGACCATAGCCATAGGAAGGGTTCTGTGGAAAACACTATAGCACTCAGAGATATATTTCCAAGGAGGTATCGTACATTCCAAAAAAATATCATATTACCAAGTTACGACCCCAAGAAGTTGGTTTCCCAACTAACCCTAACGAGGCCCACAAACTCTTGGTGTTCCATCTCCTCGGGTTAGGGTTTTAGTTGCTCAAGGTTTTCCTTTGTTGTTAAATAATAAAAATTCCATTGAGCCTCATTGTAACATAGTTCAAAGGCATGTAGTCGCAACATCTCTTCTCAGAGATAAGCTATCATTGCCCAAGCTAATTTATTTCCATTCTTCTTATAAGCATCTTTCAGTTCATTGATATTTTAATGAAATGAAGATTTATTTTTGTTGCATCTATGTGTTTATGTTTATATCTATGTTTTGTTGTGATCCATGCAGATATTGGTGGCCAACTTCCCATTCCACTTGGACCCCCACTATTGTTTCTACCATATTTTTAGTTTCCTTAACTGTAGCACAATTTACTATTTTTGGCAGTTTTTCATGTTCTAAACTTCTAGAGTTGTTTTGAGGCCCTAAACAATATTTTTTTTTTGGAAAATGGGAAAACATAATTCTTTGATAGATTTTTGTAGCCAAAAAATGTGTTTCTCATGTAGATATTTCTAATGAGGTATTGTGCATGTCAAATGGAGATCGTATGCCAAAATTATGACCCCGAGAAGTTTATATACCAATTTACCCTAATGGGGCCCACATATTTGGCGATTCATATTATAGGGTTAATTTTTTGGATGTTTATGGTTTTCCAATGTTTCTAAATAATAAATAGGAATTTGAGCCTCACTGTAGCACATTTTAGAGGCATATAACTGCCACATATCTTCTCAAAGATAAGCTACCATCGCCCGAGCTAGTTATTTCCATTTTGTTTCTAAGCATATTTCAGTTCTTTGATATTAATGGAATGAATTTTTATTTATGTTGCATCTATGTATTTATGGTTATATATGTATTATTTTTCATTCTTGTTTAAGTTCACATGAGTGGTATCAGAGTGGTCTTCTCTTTCTATTTTTTTCTTTGCATGTCCCTAACGAGGTCAAGGTATAAAGAGTTAAGGCTCGAGCTGGTTGAACCTTTTCAAGACCAACCTCACAAACCTCGATGACCTCCCATGATGTAAGAAAATAAAGAAAACAGAGTAGGATATCCTTTCAAAATATTGCTCAAAGAAGCCCTTGAGTGATAGAGGAACGTGATGATGGACAACTTTGCACAGATCTTTCGGCAGATGCCCACAGGCGATGCATCTTCATCTGATAGTCACTCTTGAGGCGCCACTCCCTTCAAGGTACAATTCAAATTTTACATTCCCATATTTGAAGGCCAGATAAATTTGTACATCATATATATATGGTTAAATCTATTGGAAGGATTTTTAATTCATGATTTTTCCAATAGGGAAAATATTACTTTGCGCTCCTCAAAGTCACCCCCCATGTCAAGGACTAGTGGGAAACCTACTGTGAATAAAGGGACGAGAGAGAACCCTCACTCTTTTCAGCCAAACCCACTTGTAATTCTTTCTAAGATGCCATCAAGGAACGATATTACTGCATGGGGAGCTATATGGAAAATTACATACAATGGACTACGCTTCGACAAAAAAGGGTTCAAGATGTGCATGAGCTGACGAATCTATTACATACCTTGCGCACAAAGTTTGGTATCAAAGATTCGGATAAATTCTGGTTCTTAAGTACCGCAGTTGTTTTCACAGATATATTTAAGAGGAAATGGAGTTCCTCAACATCTCCATGCTTGGTGCAGCGATATGCTGCCAACATCGAGCATAAATTTAAACAGAAGAAGAGAAAATTTGGATCTGAGAATCAGAAGTAAGGGAAAGGCACCCCCAAACCACAGGAAAAAGGAAAAATCTAAGGCCAGGTGACCTATGACAACCCGTCGAAGCCACAAGCAAAAAAAATACCACAAATAGAAAAAATGACATGGGAAATTGGTGTGAGTTCCACAAGATCCCCACTCACAACAGAAGTGAGTGTCGTGCCAAGCAGTCACTAGTGGCTGAGTTGAAGGCTTCTGAATCAAATGCATGCTCTAACTCTGATTCAGAACCCGAAAATGGGAATGGCAAAGGGAATCATATTATTTACGCGGAGCCTAGTTCCATCGTTTCCACCACCACGATCCATAAGAATGAGCATAAAGATCCAGAGGAGGGGGAGCGCCTCTTCCACTCCCAAATGTGGGTGAAGGTCTCTCCACAGCAATTCATTTTCGATAGCGAAAACCAAAAAAAAAACCTCATTTCAGTAAATTTCTTGAAGCGGTTGGACCTACCAACCACAACACACCCGTAGTCGTACACCATCGAGTGGCTTCACCAAGTACGAGATCTCTGTGTCATCCAACAATTTCGCCTTCCTTACAACATCAATCCCTTCAAAGAGGATGTATTGTATGATGTTTCTCCTCTTGATGTTTGTGATCTATAATTAGGCCAACCATACTTGTGGAAGCGACATGTTGTGTATGAGTCTAGGCCTTACACTGTTATTATTACTTTGGGAAATAATTTGTACAGGACACTGGAGGTAGCACTACCTATCACTATCTCTTTGATCAATGCGAATAAATGTAGTAACCTCTTTTCCCAGACTGGTAAATTTTTTCCTTATGATTCGCCCTCAGTTCAAGAAGAATATTGTGGCCACAACTTCCAGACAGGGTTCCTTCGCAAGGAATCAACAAATGTATAAGGTCATGGAGGAGTGGAGGGACATCTTCACCTCACCCACAGGGGTACCTTTACATTGTCAGTTCAAGCACCCCATTGATCTGAACCTAGGTGCATCACTTCTGAATGGACCTATATATAGACGCTCTATTCTAGAGAACGATGAGATCAAAAGGAAGATTCAAGAATTGTTACAAAAATGGCACAATAGGCCAAGGTCATTACCATGTGGGATCCCAATCTTGTTGATACAAAAGAAGGAAGGGACCTTGTTGGAACAGGGTCTCTTACAAGCTGTGAAACTAGCCCATTTTGTATAATTTTGGCATATTTTGGTCTTGCGCAGGGGTTTTGGGGTGGATCAAAGCCCCGAAAGTAATGTAATGAGTCAAAGGGTAGACCTAGAGTCTGCAAACCATGGTTTGCGAACCACAGGAAATTTTAGGCCACATTGTTATAAATAGAACGATATTTTGAGTTGTAAAGAGAGGAATGAATAGAGATTGATGCTAAGTGCGAACTGATAGATCTGGTTAGGGTTGTTGGGGAAGGACTCCTGCTGCTGTGTGCACGGAGATTTGTTGTCCTGCTATGTGCGGACCCTGCTGTTGTGTGCGCAGGTTTGGTTTTGGGGTACTGTAATTAGATCTGAAGGATTAATGAATGCCGAAGTATTGTTGAATATCTGAATATCTCGAATAAATGTGTTATGGTTATATAAGTTCATGATCTGTTGATTACTATGAATTTCATTGCTGTTACGCACGTGGATGCGAAGGGAATCTGTAGATATAGGATCTGTGATACAAGATCTGGTCACTATAAGGTTGAACGCAGCTCTGCTTGACTTACCTACCCTCTCCTAGGGTGCAGAAACCTGGTTCCAGCACTCACCCATACTATTTCGTGTGAGACTTTGGCCTGCGCAAGCAGGTCACTGCCGAAAGGGCCAGTAATATAGGGGTTTGTTGGAAAACCTTGAACCTCCAAACTTGGTTCAGGACCCTGTTTGGTCAATTTAGTGTGTCCTAAATTGCTGCATTTAATTTGTCAATCCGGGAATCGTAAGCTGATGAAGTGCGGCGCACTATATGTGCAAGATAACCTCTTTCTTAACTTTTTGTCGTTTTTGGTCTTTCTAAGGTGAAATGGAAATTCTAAAATGAAAAACAAGTTTGGTTATATTTGTTCAAGGAAGTGATATCTCCTATAATGATTTACCAATCTTGAAACTTTGAAAGCAAATTGAAATTACAATGACAAGACTTGAAAAGAAAGTAAAAGTGTACTGTTGAAATGAAAAGGTGCTGCTAATCTAATGAATCAAAACAGGAAACTAGTGAACATGAAAACCAAACTATTCTTGCTGCCAACTGAACACAAAAGAAACTACGCTTATGGAAATTCAAAATTGCAATAAAATAAATCTAAATCAGATTACATCAATTCATTTTCTGACCCTTCATCATTAGACCAGCTATGACTTGCGGAAGTAATCATAAACAACTTGTGTAACTGATATTTAATTCGCAGAAAGTAAACTAATACTAAACCATATACACATGATTCAATCCCTCGCCATCAGTCCAGCTGTGGCTTTCGGAGGCAACTGAAGATGTCATACATGATTTAATATATCTAAATTTGCAAAAAAGAAACTAATACTAAACTACACATCTCATAATGCAGTCCCTCACCATCAGTCCAGTTGTGGCTTTCGGAGGCAACTGAAGACGCTATGAGCAGCTTAATATATCTAATTTTGCAGAAAAGAAACTAATACTAAACTACACATTTCATCATGCAGTCCCTCACCATCAGTCCAGCTATGGCTTTCGGAGGCAACTGAAGACACTATGAGCAGCTTAATATATTTAAATTTAACTACTGAATCAGATAAACAAAACTGAAATGTTCAAAGCAAAACTGAAGTTAAACAAAAGCTATGAAAAGCAAAACTAGCAGCAGAATAATGTTAGTTTCATATCATTAGCCAAAATACTATGAAAATGCCCGGGCTGTCTACCTAAAACCTGCACAAGAAAACTGATCAGTGATGAACAATCATAAAAACATGAATGACAGAAATGAAATGGAAATTATGGAAATGTATGAACAGAAATGAAACAACTACAAAACATGAACATGTAATGGATTATGATACAATGACTTTTTAAAGAAATGAAATGAGAAATATATACATTAATACACAGAACCTTGGCTGAGCAGGGCCCTCTACACAGCTTTGGTACGATCCTCAAACACGAATTAAGTTGTAAAACAGAGTTTTCTCATATTAAAAAGCAGTTCATTACAGACTGGTAGTATTACGGCTCAAGGCAGCGTAATCACTACAAAGCAAACATAACAGAGTACTCACATCAACTATCAACTAACAATGATCAACTTACTCTACGTGCGTATGCAAACGCTCTATATAAAGCAATAAACTGTAACTGTCTCCTGAAGTTTATGATAGCAGCCAGCACGTAGACCACTAAGGCCATGGATATAGGAGTATGGCCATGTTGGAAAACGGATCTATGGAAGGTGGGCGCTTGAATTCAACTCCAGAACTTTGCACAGATGTCAATTAACCTCCGCAAGCTTAGAAACGGCCGTATGGATGTTTATATGCCACGAAATAGAGTCCAGCCGACATAGAACTCCATAGTTGACTTCCACGTGGATGGCTTTGACCGCGGCTTCCTTTGACGAATTTACTTGAACCAACAGGACACGAACCATGTCCTCGTCATTCCTAGCCTGCCCATGTGGCTCGTTTCCTTCGTAGACACCTGTAGCATAGATTTCCACAAAATAGTTGCGGAAAGTTGCAGCAGCTGCGGAAAGTGGCAAGTTTCCGCAACTGTATGAACAAAATCTAAATCAAATAGAAAACACAAAAACATAATTAAAAACCATGTTAGATACCCTTTTGCACATGATATTGACAATTTTGGAGGTTTAGGTGAGTGAAAAAGATATGGAAAAGTGTATGGAAAATAGGCAAATTCGGGACTCAACAGACCCCTTGAGCCAAAAAATGGTTCTTTTGCTAGAGATGAAAATTTGAGAGAGATCGGGTAATGCCAAGGCCATGTTTGACACAGCGAAAGAGTGAATTAATGGTTCCAAACAACAAGTTCCAGGAATTCTACGGTAGAAAGGAAAGCTGTGATGGGGATTGATAGGAATGGAAAAATAAGTATATTTTCTGGATATCTATGAATCTTCTTGTAAAAATTTCGATCGACCGGTGGCTTCTGAGGTTGGTCTAATTTCGAAGTGTCGGAAGGATGAACGGGTCATGGTGGACCCAGAGATTGATTCAAGTTAGAGGTGATAACACCATCAATCGCACGGTGGACCACTAGGTGGACAGTGTGCTAGGAGGGTTTGTGACAGAATTTTCCATTGATCAGTTTATATCCTACTTTGAAGTAGAGTGAAGATTCTTCAAGGGTTTCCGGGATAAGTTTTTGAATACCTTACCATTTTTTATTAAGATATTACTATGCGAAAACAGTATCCTATGTAGCCACGCCGAATGAATGACCCTTGATTTGGAAGAAAGTACGACACGAAGTGGAAAGTACTATCAAACAAACCAAGAAGAAGATAGGTCTGTCTATAGCCCGGTAAGGGAAGCAGCTACACAGAATCCTCCTGGCACACCACTTTCAAACCAGCATAGGAGGAAGAATTCACCTACACCTCCGCCACCACCGAAAGACGACATGGTTGTGCACATGAAATTGCTGACCTTTAAGGCTGTGGGGGATGAAGACATGGATCAGTTCTGGTTTGTCACGGGATTGGTATGGACTCACTGTAGTCATTAGTGATGATACGATGAAATTACACACAATTATCCCTTACCTTTGACGGGGAGAGCTTTGGTGGTACATTGGATACATCGACGTATGCGAACACCAACCATTGAGAAGATCGAGAACACTTTGAAAGAAAAAAAGTTCAAAAGCCTAAGTACTACTCCCAAATAGTGGTAGTGATATAAAATGTTTCAAAGAAAGAGACACGATTCTATATAGCCAGACAATCATGACTGAAGAAGGTGATCAGAGAAGGAGGTTTCCAGTATGATGATATACAACACACAGAATGGTTCATCACCATTACTGGCTCACCTACGCGTACCTATGGGTCACCAAACTTTCGAATCGGAGGAAAAAGCCTTGGAGGCCATTATGAAGCTAGAAGCTGCACCCAGGGATGATACCCAGATGGGCGTCCAATAGATCCAAGGGAAGCTAGAAGCAATGCATATGGAGATCCAAAACCTGTGAAAAGAGCAACGAGCAGAGGGTAGCCCTGAAAGGTGGTGCATACGATGCAGGGTGAACGGTCACACCAAGGATAGTTGTCCTCTATTAGCAGACTATATGCACGCTAGGGGACCTAGCCCATTGTGCCCAAGAGAAAATGCAGGGCCAAGTGGGCAAACATTATGGTGCGATGATTTCCACGTTGCAGGGCTGCATGACACAAACCACTACCCCCACCTTGCTGCATATGTCCCAGAGGTAAAACAACATTGGTGCAGGTTCTATACATCGGTAGGAAATGATGAACATAACTGTTCGACATATTATTTGATGATCGATTACAGAAACTTATATAGGGTACAATCCGACCCTGTGTCTCCATGGTCCCCCACAGGCATAGGTGGCTCCCTAGCTAGGGGCAGGGGGGGAGGCTGAGGTGGAAGCGTAGGTTAGGGATGAGGGCAGCTAATCAGTTATAACTATGGAGAGGTCGGGCACTTTGCAAGAGATTTCCCGAATCCTACGAGGCAGTCCTGCCAGTACTGTATATAGTTGGATTATGTGAACAAAGACTATCCAATATTGATAGTAAAAATGCAGGAGAAGTAGCCAACACCTACACAGAATGTGCAGAGGGTTAAGGCTGAGCTACGAGACAAATATCTGAGCATAAATGTCGTAACGTGTAGTGGAACGGCCACCGGAGGACCTGGGGAGAAGGCTGCGACTAAATCTCTGAACTGGAAAGTTGTTATCAAACAAGAGGTTTTGGACCTAAGCAAGGAAAAAGAAACATTTATTGCAGCTCGAAAATACTTTTCTAATACAGATGCATCTACTTCTCAGACACCTGTGAACCTTAAGGCAGACGAGGAGGTAAAGCCCTTTTTACAAGCATGTATGAAGCTGTTGCGTAACCCAACGGCTGTATAGAATCTTCAGAAATTGATAGATAGCTATGCAGCATGACCTAGCCTACCTCCGGAAATCAACGATGTGCAAAAAATATACAGATATAAGAAACGCACTGGTAGGGAGATGTGGTTGACTGCCAGATCAGTGATTATGAGATGGATCAGGTTATTTTGGACCTAGGGTCAGATGTGAATGTATTACCTAAATAGACTTAGTAACGAATGGGAGAACCTAAGTTGGAATGGTCCACTATTCAGTTGTGCATGGCTAATCAACAAAATATTATACCCTTGGGAATACTATCAACGTGGTGGATATCGCGGGAGTAAAGGTCCAGGAGGACTTTGAGGTAATTGAGATCGTAGAATATGCGGACCCCTATCCTGCACTCCTAGGCTTGGATTGGGCCATCGATATGGGAGGAATTATTAACTTGAAAAAGAGAAGCATGGTGTTTGAGAATAACGTTACGAGGGTGATAGTGCCATTAGATCCTGCAGAAGGAAAATGATACACTGAGCTACTGCGCGACAAAGAGGGTGTGGATCATATTTATAAGCTAACTGCACAGGACGAGGATTGGATCAACCCCACGGCAGATGGTGTACTCTGCTGGGAAAAGGACAGTGAATGTTTCTCCGACTCCGATGGGGAGATGGAAAAATGGAAAAACTAGTTACATGATGTCTCTGCGTTGCGATGCCTACAGGTCACAAAGGACTTCCACTTCATTTCCTCAGAGGTAAGATACCTACCCTATTTCGATGGTTCTAGTAATATTACGGAATTTTTATGAGCATTCAAAGCTGAGGTTCCAAGGGGACGAAGGCTAGGGGCCCTTAATCACACCATGCGTAAGACCGCTGCACGGTGGTGGGACACACATAAGGAAGCATTCCAGGACTCGGAAAAGTGCCAGGAAATGATGGTCCTACAATTCGAACAACCCGATCACATGCGCGTCCAAATATACATTGGCTTCAAAGAATCGCGCAAGTATCTGTTCACATGGATGGAGAAATGGTGTGACAAGACTATGGAAGAATGGGTTCCTCTATTTATTCATGCCTTGGGACCACTTCCCACCGCATGGTATTTAGATGTGGAGCTACACCAGCGTACCCACCACTCAAAGACATTGAAGGATTAATTTCTGGGGATATTTGAATTAGTGGGTGACACGGAAGCGCTCCACGCAGCTCTGCAAGACATTGACACTGTAGCATGGGATGAATCACACCTCTATGTCGCACCTACAAGGCTCGCATGGGAAACGCAGGCAGTAAGTATGGTGGATTACCATGGTCTAGCCCCAAAAGAAGGTAAGAATGATCCACAAGCTTCTTCTGACTCATAATTGGAAGGGATGCGCACGATTACCAGGCCATATAGGCTGCGAATGGTCGGCATTGAAACACACCCTACATTGGCTAAGATTGGGGGTGCGGGTACCGAAAGCAGAGTTATCATGTATCAAGAAATTACTACAACCAAGAGATAGCTGCGTTCATTCCTTAGCCACACAATTTATTACAGGAAGTTTTTTCGATAGTACATAGTGATCATAGCACCTCTGTGAAACTTTCTTATGAAGGGGGTTCGGTTCTCTTGGGATGACGCATGTCGGAGGAACATGTATTTTGTTTCGAAGTTCCTAGGGAACGAGTCTATGTTGAGGAAATATGCATAGGAGGTGCAGGCATTTAGTCCAAGCGCAGCAGGTACGCTGAGTGCACATGAGGAGCAAAAAGTGGCAGTTGGAACAGTAAAATCTGGTAAAAAGGAAACGTTACTGTTGAATGGAGCGGACAACTGGAAATTAATGCAGAGATTCCTTGAGATTTTTTACCGTTTACTTGATGGTAAGTTCCAAGTGAAATTTACCTTACTGTTGGACGACCGCAAGAATTATAAAATAAGAAGAATAGCTCAGACATGAGTTATGTATCACTTCCGTAACCCGTATGTATTTTCTCTATGCTACACGGTTCTCTGGGCCTGTAGCGTCCTGTTCATGATGAATAGACCCACTCCCGATACCACTAGTCCCCCAGAATAGGGATTCCCTTTTCAATCTAGAATGATGGATACTAACCTCGCAGAAGTTTCGGTACCTGTAGAGCCAGAACTGGAGGAAATCATGGTGATTAGGTCAGGGGATGAAGAAATTGATAGGATAATGGCACTCTGGCTACCTACATTGAGGATTGGCTTCATACTCGACGAAAAGAGCATTGTAGGGATCTGTGTGATAGGATTGAACCCCCTATCAACCCCGAGGAGATCGCAGGACCGAGTAAGAGAGGCTCGGACACTGCCACGAAAAAGGAATCACAACTACCACAGATCATTGAAAAGGACGTTGAGGTCGGTTCACAGCTAGACCTGAGTGTGCAAGGGATGAATAACAAATATACCACCTCCCTCCAGGGTATGAAGTGTCCAAGCAAGCCTACACAAGGGCCCCGAAAAAATCAGCACGCCCAATGCCAGGAATATGATGAAACGGTCACGATGACTGACAGTGACCTCGAGAAAATCATGAACGCACTTACACTGGCTACAGAGGATAGGTGGGCAGTCGTAGAGGAACAATATAAGGTTGCACTTGAAACCATTCAGGCTGAGCTCCGCGCCCTCTAGTGGAAGATGGATACGTTGTAGACCAGCGTAATTTAGACACGGGCTCCCTTGGCAACCAACAGTACAGTACTAGCTACTGCAGAAAGCCATCTTTGCTCTTTGCTTAGCGCTGCCCTTGTAGGAATCCAACTTTAAGAAAGTACAGGGATGCAATTGGATTTGGCTAAGCTACCCCATGAGGCATTATGGGGTCCCCACACTACCGTGATCTGGGAGATCCACCATCGAGACCAGAACATACACCTACAACTCGGTGTGGCCAAGCGGACCATCGCACACAAGAACACCGAAATGTCCCTCGCGGTATCACAGTGGGTGAAGCTTGAAACAATGATCCACCATCTCTGCACATAGGTTCTAGATGGGATCCCGACCATATCTATGCCCTGGACCAAAGTGTAAAGAGTGGTTGTAGCACTGAAAGCATCTAGGGTAGAAATGCAGGTCATCAAGACACAACTAGAGTAGCAAATCTCCGACTTACAGGCCAAATTGTAGCCTGCCACGCCGCCGGAAGTATGAGCCCAGCGCACTGCACTGGTGACTGAAGCTACGAACACTATCATAGGGTAGATTGCTCAGGGCACCTAGTTTTTAGAATCAACCATTGTTTCGGGGAATTTTACCCTAGAGGTTCGTTGGGTTACAACCTCCACAGAGCAGGGGCATGCTACTTAACAGAGACTCACACAATCATGCACGTTCAGAAAAACTAAATAGAGTAGAATTAGAAAGTCACCCGTAGGTCCTACGTTTGAAGAAGATCCTGCAGGGTTCAAACCCCCAACAACCGTCCTTCCTTCTTAACCTGAAAGACAAGAAGAAACAAGCACAAAGGACTGGTTGTACAGCATATATCTACTCTAAATGTCAATGAGATTCATATAAAGCATTAAATAAATCATAACGAATGCTTGTATAACAAATATTCTCATACATACAAGCATACACTAACACGTTTATTTCGGGAACAGCATGATACTTCTGTATTATAAATAGCATGTAAAAAAGTAACGAGTGGAGAGATCACCTGATCCTTCCACGGCCTTCGCAGGCCGTCGTACGGATCCGTCCAGCCCTTGCCTCGCTAAGACTCCTTCCAAACTGGTGCATACGAGATGACATATAAAGGGATGTGCATCTCAAGGAAACAAGGGTTTCCTGTAATGAACTGGGAAAGTGTAGGAGGCACGGGGAATCAGACTTGGATAGGGAATACCAACAGAGTATAATATCAATAAATTCTCTCTCTCCCTTAGGCCATACACATGAGGGGGTTTTTATACTCCCTCCAAGTAGTTTCAATAGTTGGAAACAATTGGCCATGTGCTGGGGTGGTTGAACTACCTGAGTAACCATCAACCCAGCCCGAAAATAGGGAATTTTTATATATTTTTTCATAATTTTAATGGCATACGCCGAAAAGTGCAGCTAGACTCGCGTATACATGCGGAAAAGTATGGGCATAATCGCGTATGGGGATTTTTACACTGTTTTTAAGTGAATTTGTCCAACTCTGTAGGAATGGGTGCCCAAAGCCATAAAAGCAATCATGAATCATATGAAGGTGAGAAATGATGCTATAACAACTCGCTTACAACTCTGGACCATGGTCTGGTTCCACCCGGTCCTCCGGATCGATCCGGACTTTAGGAACAAGGAAGAAGCTTCGAGAAGGTTGAGGCTACATTGCCCACCTTGGTGCACACACAACATTTAGCACATTTGAGGACAGTGAGTGCTCTACAGGATGCGATTAAGAAACTACGGTGCAAGAAGCATGCCATCGAGACAGATTCGTGTGACTACCACATCCCTCCGGCTCTCACAGGGATACATATGGCATGGTAAAAAGACTAAACCGGACAATGGCAGACGATGTCAGCGGAAAGCAGGCCAACATCCCAAAAGCTTGTGGACCTTGCGCAAAGCGTCGCTGCTCAGAGTCAAGAGGTGTTGCCTCCGTTGATCGCAACCATCAATGCACTACGCACATAGGTGGAGACCACGCCACTACTGTGACTCGGGACGAGTCACAAGATTGTGTTGGGGGACTGTTGGAGCAGGGTCCTCCAACGACTGCGAATTTGGACAATTTCGAGTATTTTGTATAATTTTGGCATATTTTGGTCTAGTGCAGGGGTTTTGGGGTGGGTCAAAGCCCCGAAAGCATTGTAATGGGTCAAAGGGTAGACCTAGAGTCCGTAAACCACAGTTTGTGGACCACAGGAAATTTTAGGCTAGATTGTTATAAATAGAAGGACATTTTGAGTTGTAAGGGTATAAATGAATAGAGATTGATGCTAAGTGCGAACTGATAGATCTGGTTAGGGTTGTTGGGGAAGGACTCCTGCTACTCTATGCATGGAGATTCTTTGTCCTGCTGTGTGTGGACCCTACTGCTGTGTGCGCAGGTTGGGTTTTGGGGTATTGTAAGTAGAACTGAAGGATTAATGACTGCGGAAGTATTGTTGAATATCTGAATCTATCAAAATTACTGTGATGTGAATCTGTGATGTTTGTTTAATTAATATATATTGTTGTGTTATTGATTTAAGCTGTGCACATACTTGTGTTACTTGTTTATGCTGTGATCTAGGTCTGTTCTATTGCACTTCATATAAGGATATCTAGAATAGCTATGTTATGGTTATATTAGTTCATGATCTCTTGATTCACTTTGTGAATATCATTGTTGTTACGCACATGGATGTGAAGGGAATACGCAGATATATGATCTATGATACGAATCTAGTTACTATAAGGAGTTGAACGCAACTCTTCTTAACTTACCCTACCCTCTCCTAAGGTGCGAAACCTAGTTCCGAGCACCCACCACAATCACCAGGTGGACACAGCCTTTAAAGCGGTAACTGCTTTGAAAGAGACGATAGTATAGGGGTTTGTTGGAAAACCTTTAACCTCTAAACACTGGTCGGGACCCCTCGGGCAACGGACCTCGAGAATTTGTATTTAATATTGGATGAATAATATCATTGTCCAGAATAGGTACCCAATCCCATTGATTGATGACCTTTTGGACCAACTTAATGGGGGGAAACATTTCAGCAAGATCAACTTGAAGTCTGAGTATCACCATGTACCATTTGAACCCTTCGATGTGTGGACACTATCCCCTTTAGGCAAAGGAGGGTCCCGAGGGTCTTTTTTAATGGCTAGTCATGCCTTTCAAGTTTACAATTTCCTCGCAAGGAATTCATGAGGTTGATGGATGATATGTGTGAACCCTTCGCGACTCATTTGTCCTGGTATATTTGGATGTAATCGGTCTTGATTGAAGTTGGGAGAGACTTCCTCTGCCATATTAATAGTCCTCCAAACTACGTGACAACATAAGTTGTGTGCCAATTTGGAAAATTCACTTTTGGTGTGACCCAGGTTCAATATCTGGGGTACATCATTGATGGGGGGGGTGTGCATGTGGACCCAACCAAGATACAAGTCATTTAGAAGTGGCCAACCCCAACCACTCTAACAGAGCTCCGCAACTTTCTGGGCCTTTCCAATTTCTATTGGAGGTTCATGTTGGGGTTCTCTCATATCACATGGAATTTGATTCAAGTCACAAGGGTAGAGAGAAAGAAAAAAAAATTGTTCTAAATCCCAAAAAAATAAATTTTCTGAGTTGAAGCATCACCCTCTACTCTTCTTCTTCAGTGCTCACATTACAAGACTGTAGCAACCATTTGAGATCAGAGACCTGCTTCCTAACATGTGCTATTGGAGTAGTTATTACTCAGCAACGAGGGCATCCAGTGCCATATCACGGTGAGACACTTTTCGGGAGGAAGTCCGAAAGTATCCCACTTATGAAAAATAAATGTATTCCATTGTGTAGGCTTGTTGACAATGGAAGCATTACATTTCGAGGAAGGAGACAACCATCCACACAGACCACTGGCCCCTGCAGTTCATACGGACACAAGGGAAGTTGCAGAATGATCACCATTAGAATTGGTCCACATATCTGCAACAATTTCATTTGAACATCAAGTACAAGAAGGGTAGCACCAATAATGTTGTAGACTGCCTCAGCTGACCACCGATCGTGGCAGCAGCCCTTGTGCTCGCTCTTGTGAGGCAGAGACTTAGAGACAAGCGCGTACCTTTAGTGATCGGTCCAACAACATACCGATCCTCCCTATAAGGCAGAAAGTTCCAAATTTTCACCTCTAGGATACCTTTGTTATGTCACCTAGGACACCTTTTTGTTCCTTCAAGTGAGTGTGCCAAGATGATTTGGGAGGTGCACTATAGTCGGGTTGCTAGACACTTCGGAGTAGAGAAAATAGTGGTAGTGCTATAGAAGTATTTTTATTGGTTGAACCTTTGACAAGATGTTGGGAAGTACATCAGAACCTACACTTCTTGCACCATTTCCAAACCCACCATCAAGAAGAAAGGCCTATATACTTCTCTTCCTACTCCTAGTTGACCTTTGGAATCCATCTCCATGGATTACATGTTGGGCCTCCCTTCGACTAAGCATGGAAACGACTGTCTTCATGATCATCGACATATTATATAATATGGCCATTCTAGTGGCCTGCAAGAAGATTATCACAGCATAAGCCACTGCTAAGATATTATTTGAACGAGTGTGGGTACACTTTGGGATCCCACAGTTAATTATCTCAGATCAGGACAACAGGTTCCTAAGTACATTTTCGTCAAGTATCTGGTCGATGTTGGATACCAAGCTCACTAATTCCACGTCTTTCCACGCCCAAACTGATGGCCAAAAAAAGTCCGTCAACATGATGATCGTACACATTTTGCGCATGTACAACTAAAAGTATCCTCATAGATGGGACAAAATTATCCCCTATGTCTAGTAAAAATACAAAAAATCTCTCCATAGTTCAATAGGCCAAATCCCCTTTCAGGTGGGGTTGGTATTCCATCCACTATGTCACATTGAAGTGGCCATACCATTTGCAGCTACTCAAGAAGCTCTAACCCGTGTCTAGTTTGAAACCCACAGGGCTAATAGATTCATTGATTGAATCCGGCACGTCTGCGAACAGGTCCATGACATATTATTAAAATCCAATGCTAAGTGCAAGCAGTGACATGATCAACATCTGGTACCACACAAGTTCAAGGTGGTCGAAAAATTTTGGCTACATTTTCAGAAGGAGCGTCTTGATGGGCCCCACCAAAAGCTTTGACCACTCCGATATGAGCCATACACCATCACGAAGGTTGTAGGGGGGAATTATTTCAATCTCAACATTCCACCATTCCTTGGCCTGCATGAAGTGTTCAATGTGGACCGCCTTCGGCCATAATTTCCACCATTACTCGACACATCCAACATTGCATAACAACTCACACTAACAGAGCCTAACCCAAAATGCATGGAATAGGCCACAATTGATCGAATCATGGACATTAAAATCAAGAACGATCGCCAGCAAAAGATCCAACCGTATGGGGTTTTCAAAGCTGGGCAACTCCTACACCAAGGAAAGTGGCTCAGCATGTACCGAGTTCAACAAAAGTTTCCCCATCTCATGGAGACACTCAACGCAATGGAGACCATTGCTTCTTAATGGGGAAGGGCTGATCTACATGGATATTGGTGGCCACCCACCTCTTCGACTTAGAACCCCACCATTGTTTCTTTTATTTTTTCAGTTTCCTTAATTGTAGAACAATTTACTATTTTTGGTATTTTTCAGGTCTTGAACTTTTAGAGTCATTTTGAGGTCCTAAACGACGTTTTTTGGAAAATAGGAATACATATATCTCTAAATAATTTTTGTAATCGAAAGTTGTATTCCTCAGATAGATATTTATAATGAGGTATTTTTCACTTCAAACAAAGATTGTATGCCAAAGTTACTACCCCAGGAAGTTGATGTACCAATTTACCCCATTGGGGCCCATAAATTTGGAAATTCATCTCCGAGGGTTAGCTTTTTGGATGTTTATGGTTTTCCATTGTTTCTCAATAATAAATATGCCTTTGAGCCTCATTCTAACATATTTTATAGGAATGTAGCCACCGCATTTCTTCATAGATATAAGTTACCATCGCATGAGCTAGCTATTTCCATTCTGTTAGTAAGCATATTTCAGTTCTTCGATATTAATGAAATGAAGTGTTATTTCTACAACATCTATGTATTTATGGTTATATTTGTATTATTTTGTGTTCCTGTTTAATTTTAGATCATGCTGTGTTCTTACATAATTTTGGATCAATGGTATCAGAGCAATATGCTCTTTCTTTGTTTTTCTTTGCATGTACCCAATAAGGTCAAGTGTAATGTTCCCACATTTTGTAGCTAATGGGAATATTGCATTTTATTTTCAATTTTCTTAACTCGTGAATAATAGTGTAAAGGAGGGACTCTAAAACTCATAATCAAAAAAATAAATCAATGCCCAATGTGAAAGTGGAAAAATCTGAGCCATTTCAATAAAATACACTTAGGTGTGAAAAAGAATGGAGAAGTTTGACTAGGTCAACAGGACCAAATCATAGTAGTGTCTAGATGCATTGACCCTCCTTATTGATCAGCGCAGTTTTAGATGGAGACCCTTCATGTGAAAAGGGTTAACTCATTGGAGGTGGTTTAGGTTTTTCCAAGCCATAATGTTATAAAATGAAGAGGAAGGCCACAAGAAAAGGTTGTTGAAGATAATTCGATTTTGAGATTGCTTAAGCAACTCAAACACTCTTGGCTGTTTAGCTAGAGAGAGAGGAATTTCATATCTAGGGATTCCTCATCCTTCATTGAGGAGCTCTTGAAGGAGTATGTTCTGAAATGCCTCACATCCAGGCTTGAGGTCAAGCATCCTCCATCAATTCAACATTATTTCTGTAGTAGAATAATACTGTGTTGCTAGGTGTTGCAGTGAGGGGTTTTCAACACCACTTCCAGCTCTAGTTTTGCAGAAAAGGGAGAATTCCTTTCTCTGGAATATTAGTGAGGAAGCCTTGAGCTTCATATTCAAATATTTGCATCAGGCCAAAGGATCTTCCAACCTCATCTGCGCAGTATACTTCAGAAACTGCGTCATTTTTCCAGGGCATTGTTGTAGCAGGGTTTCTACCCTAGTTTGGTGCTTATTTCCTTGAGGAAGGGCCATCCCTTCTTCTGGAAAGTTTTTATTTCAGCTCTATTCTATAATTTTTTATATTTAAGCTCATTTACTCAGATTTTTAGTGATTCTACATTTTCCAGATCCATATTCTGCAGATCTGATACTTGTATTTGTTCTTTCACGAAATCCCCTTGCCAGGTGATCTATTTGATGTATAAAAGGAGTTGAATCTCCATTTTTCTTCATGCTCTGTTATAATAAAATTCAGATCTGATTTTTCAGACATATTTTTTCTAATGTCTTCAGAAATCACACAATGTATACTTCAACCATTTTCTGCATACTTCAACTCATGGGAAATCAACATTTTTAAGCTTATCCGGGGATGGAGGAACTGTTTAACATAGCTAGAATGATTTGTTTGAGTGGAAATTTAGAGCATAGGTCACTCATGACTTAATCTAAAACAACCTCCCGTAATTTCCCTTAATTTTACGTAGATTTTTGAATACACCTATTTTAGGGTCGAAATCACTGCTTTTCCTCACTTTTTGGATCCTAAATTCAGATCTAAGTTTCTGTTGTAATTGAAATAATTTTCTGAGTGTATATCAGAAAATTTTGTGTATTTATATCTCTCTGAACTTTCATTAGAGCGTTTTACCTTGCTGCAGCCCCTCATTGGGCCTTCTCTCGAAGATAACTAGGTGCGGGAGATCTGTTTAACCCACCTAGTCTTATTTGTTTCAGCT
Source organism: Pinus albicaulis (assembly GCA_034641835.2). Lineage (NCBI taxonomy): Eukaryota > Viridiplantae > Streptophyta > Pinopsida > Pinales > Pinaceae > Pinus > Pinus albicaulis. The sequence goes on from CM076583.1 coordinate 261,076,612, forward strand.
TAAATCTTGGATTTAGTTTGTATATTGTCTGATATAAAGGATACAAGATTTTTTTTTCTGTTATAAATCATATTTTTCTAAAAATTCATTTTTAAGTGAATGATTCATGAGCTGTTCCTAAATAGGAACATTATAGTGGTATTAAAGCATGATCTCTAGCATAGCCTATGAGATCAAGCTATAAGAGAAGGGAAGAGAAGAAACATAGATCAAAATTATGGAGAGGATGAGATTACTCTCATCAGTGTTCATATCTAAGAAGGGCCTCTCCAAAGAGATAAATCAGAAGAGAGAAAGAAGATGCACTGAGACTCCTAGAGGGTTTTGAGAAGAAGCAAGCTACAGTAAAATCTGCATGAGGTTTCAATAGGAAGAAGGAATCCCCAACACTTCCTATCAGAAAAGTAGAAGATAGGAGAGTCCTAGATCTCCTCATAGATCCACTTTGCCCACTTCATTTGAAGAAGGTGAGAGGTATAGCAATGAAGAAGAGAGATGCGCGGAAACTCCTAAAGGGTTTCAAGATGAAGGGGAATAACTATACACTTCACGTCATCCCATAGCAAGGAGAATGACTGAAGAAGAGAACTCATTGCTTCTTTTTCAAACATTGAAGAGTATTGAATAAAATCTCAAGGAGTTTGATGAGGAGAGGAAAAAGATGAGCTACAAAGAGACATCTCCCAAGGAAACAAAGGAGAATGTCAATCTTGTCACTTTGGGCAAGAGATCTCCACTTTCACCATCTACTGCTAAGGTTCTTGCATCTAGAGAAGAGGCACTTGCATCTTTGCAAGGTAGCCTTGAGTTCTTAACATATGGAGTCCCATGCATAAATCAGGAGATGCATGAGGAGGAGAAGGAAGATACCAGCGCTGGTATGCTTGAATAAAGGAGACCATCATTCTTGCCAGCAATTGGAGGCATCATTGATCTGTGTGGAGGAACTCTTGTGTTCTGTAAAGAGGTTCCCACATATCATTGGATCCAAGGCATGCATGAAATTTCAGCTCATATTGTTTCAAGATTAATGCATAGCCAAGGATTAAATCAAAATGCTGATTTGAAGCAAGGACATGTCACAACGCAGAGGACCCTTGATCTAATAAAGGATGAGACAGGAAACTATCCCTATGCATCATTGTTGAGCTGAATTCAACCGCTTGGGTTGAGATGTAGGGTCTCAAGAAAGGGGATTAGTACTATCCTATGTTCAATGGCTGATTGTGAGATCAGTAATGAAACTTGCTTTGAGATAGTACATGCATCACTTTGCAAATCTACAACGCTGTCACTTAGTGAATGTGATAAAGAGGCTTCAACTCTCTTGGAGCATTCTAGAGGCAGCTTCAACCTTAAAGTAGTGGAGAAGAAGAATATGAAGAGTAGAAATCTTGAGATGAGAAGCATTTTCTCCCCTCTAGATGACACTCTCTCAATGAGCATGCTACAACTCAAAGAGAGACTTCTACTTACTGCAGATTCAAAGCCTCACTGGTTTTGGAAGGCCATAGATGGAAGAAAGGTCTCACTAAGAGATCTCAACAAAGATGCATTTCAATATTTCATGAGATGCAAGGTTCTTCATTGGTTCAAAGGAGATGGTATTCTACAAAGGGAGGATGCCATGATTATGCAGCACATCACTCATCTTCCATATTAGAGTGAGTGGATGAGGATGATGAGCAAGAGATCACATGATCACTTGCAGACATATATGGGCCAGCAAGCTTGGTTATGCTGGTTTCCCTTGGGAGACTCCTATCACTCTCCAAAGGTACCTATTTCTCTAATCTATGCCTTGAATAATGGTCATGAAATGAATAAGGAGGCATGGCAACGCTGGTTTCTTTGGGGTAGGCATGATCACTACCCAAAGATTATCATTCTCTCATCTCGTGCTTTATGCATCATTAATAGAGTATATGAAAAGCAAGCATGGTTTATGTGGTTGTTAAAAGGAGAGTTTGGACATCACATGTTAAATCTCATGTCCATGTATTTACCCATGTTTGAAATATGTTTCATTTATCCACATGTATTTCTGTTGGAGGTATGTTTCATGCATGAAATTTGGCTTGGGATGAGCAATGACTCCCACATGACGTGGTATGAGGGAGCTTGCTTTTACTATGTTGATGAGACATTTCGCATGTCCATCATTGTGTTATTGCTCCATGATCCACATGTTGATAAGGCAAGAGGGCTGCAAAATTCCTTGTCGCTATGGCTGCTCTTGGGTGAGTATGGTTACTACCCAATAGCTCATCATGTTCTGAATCATGCCTTGGATTTCAATGATATGTTGCAGCAAGAGAAGGCATGTATAATTTTGTTTCATTTGAGAAAGTATGGCCACCACATGACATCTCCTATGTATATGTGTTTTTCATTTTGTAAAATTTGGCATATTGATCTCATGATGTGCATTGATGATAATACTTTGTATTGGGTTGATGTGACATATCATATGTACATTAGTATGGTTTGGTTTCATGATGCACATGAAGAGGAAAGAAGGCAGCAAGAACTCTTGTTTCTTTGGTTTCTTTTAAATGAGTATGGTGACCACCTCGTAGCTCATAATTTTCTGATTCATGCCCTATGTATTAAAGATAAATTGCAGCAAGGGAGGGCATGTACATCATCTTTTGGAAAGCTTGGCTTTCTCATCCCACATGGAGGAGATGGAGGATGGCAGCAGAGGGCCTTGCTCTGGTGGTTATTGTTAGGAGAATATGGTTTGACATCTTTGTTTACCCATATTAGTCCTTACCTTATTATTTTTCCTAACGCTGGAATGATGGAGTTTGGATCCAATAAAGCCAACAGGGCTAACAATGAAGGCATAACAATGCTCAATCAAATCCATGAGACATGGGAAAGAGGAATGTTTTGCATGATGAATATTTTCCTTTATGGAAGGAGCTACTTTATTTTTCTCATGTGTTTATGATGGTGTTGGACATCATGTAATTTTAATTTTGTACTTCATGATAGGAAGAGGACATCTAACCATACAGTTGGAAGTCATCTCATGCATTTGTGGAAGACAAGCATGGAACCAAACATACATAATCTATTGCAGAAAATGGGAGGAAGCCTTCCTTATGTGGATGCCATTTGGAGGGGGGTAGATGATTTGCATCTACAATAAGATTTTCTTGAGGTAAAGCAACATTTTTCCAGGGGAGACTGTAATGTTTCCACTTTTTGCAACTAATGGGAATATTGCATTTTATTTTCAATTTGCTTAACTCATGAATAAACGTGTAAAGAAGGGTCTCTAAAACTCCTAATCAGAGAAATAAATCAATGCAAAATGTTAACATGGACAAATCTGGGCCATTTAAATAAAATACACTTAGGTGTGAAAAGGAGTGGAGAAGGTTGACGAGGTCAACAAGACCAAATCACAGCAGTGTATAGATGCATTGAACCTCCTTATTGATCAGCGCAGTTTTAGATGGAGACCATTCAAGTGAAAAGGGTTAACTCATTGGAGGTGGTTTATGGTTTTCCAAGCCCTAATGTTATAAAATAAAGAGGAAGGCCACAAGAAAAGGTTGTTGAAGATAATTCAGTTTTGAGATTGCTTAAGCAACTCAAATTCTCTTGGTTGTTTAGCTAGAGAGAGAGGAATTTCCTGTCTAGGTATTCCTCCTCCTTCATTGAGGCCCTCTTGAAGGAGTATGTTATGAAATGCCTCACATCCAGGCTTGAGGTCAAGCATCCTCCATAAATACAACATTATTTTTGCAGGAGAATAATATTGTGTTGCTGGGTGTTGCAATGAGGGGTTTTCAACACCACTTCCAGATCTAGTTTTGCAGAAAAGGGAGCATTCCTTTCTCTGGAAGATTAGTGAGGAAGCCTTGAGCTTCATTTTCAGATCTTGGAATCAAGCCAAAGGACCTTCCAACCTCATCTGCACAGTATACTTCAGAAACTGCGTCATTTTTCCAGGGCATTGCTGTAGCAGGGTTTCTACCCTATTTTGGTGCTTATTTCTTTGAGGAAGGGCCATCCCTTCTTCTAGAAATTTTTCATTTCAGCTCTCTTCTGTAATTTTTTATATTTCAGCTCATTTACTCAAATTTTTAGTGATTCTACATTTTCCAGATCCATATTCTGCAGATCTGATATTTTTATTTGTTCTTTCATGAAATCCCCTTGCTGGGTGATCTATTTGATGTATAAAAGGAGTTGAATCTCCATTTTTCTTCATGCTCTGTTATAAAAAACTTCAGATCTGATGTTTCAGACATATTTTGTCTAATGTATTCATAAATCATGCAATTTATGCTTCATCCATTTTCTGCATACTTCAAGTCATGGGAAATTAGCATTTTTAAGATTATCCGGGGATGGAGGAATTGTTTAACATAGCTAGAATGCTTTGTTTGAGCTGAAATTTGGAGAAGAGGTCCCTCATGACCTAATATAAAATAACCTCCCTTCATTTCCCTTAATTGTACTTAGATTTCTGAATACACCTATTTTAGGGTCGAAATCACTGCTTTTCCTCACTTTTTGATCCTAAATTCAGATCTAAGTTTCTGCTGTACTTGAAATCAGTTTTTGAGTGTATATCAGCACATTTTATGCATTTATAGCTCTCTACACTTTAAGTAGAGAATTTTATCTTGCTGCAGCCCCTCATTGGGCCTTCTCTTGAAGATAACTAGGTGCAGGAGATCTGTTTAACCCACATATTATTATTTGTTTTAGCTAAAATATTGGATTTAGTTTGTATATTTTCTGATATAAAGGATACAAGAGTTATTTTCCTGTTCTAAATCACATTTTTCAGAAAATGAGTTTTTAAGTGCATGATTCATGAGCTGTTCCTAAATAGGAACATTACATCAAGGTATAAGGAGATAGGGAACGAACTAGTTGAAAATTTGCAAGACCATCCTCACAAACCCTGATGGCCTCCCACAGGGGAAGGAAATAAATATGAGGGAGTAGGAGATAATTTCAAAATATTTCTCGAGGAAGCCCTCGAGTGACAGAGGAACACGATGATGGATAAATTTGCCCAGATCCTGCAGCAGCTACCCACATACCACACATCTTCATCTAGCATCCACTATCGAGGTTCCACTCCCTTTAATGTACAATTTAACTTTGACATTCCCATATTTGAAGACCAAATAGATGCAGACATCATAGATATATGGTTAAATCTATTGGAAGGACATTTTTTGGTACATGACTTATCCAATCGGTAAAAGATTACTTTTATACTTCTCAAAGTCAGTCCCCATGTCAAGAACTAGTGGGAAACCTATTATGAACAAAAGTACGAGAGAGAACCCTCACTATTTTTAGCCATACCCACTTGGAATTATTTTTGATATTCCATCAATGAACAATAATACCCTGTGGGAAGCTACGAGGACAAGTACATACATTGGATGACATTGCGGCATCAAAGGGACCAAGATCTGCATGAGATGATGAATATTTTCCATACCATGTGCACAAAGTAGGGTATCGAAGGTTTGGAAAAAAAAATGTGTTGCTCAAGTACCTCAATTTATTGCATAAATACATTCACGAGGAAATGGAGTTCCTAGACACCTTCTCGCTTGGTGCAACATACCGCTAGGCTTCAAAGATTGAGTAGAAATTTAAATAGAATAAGTGAGACTTTGGATCTGTGCCCCCAAACCAAAGAAAAAAGGACACAACCAAGGCAGGATGACCCAGGACCAACCATTGAAGCCACAAGAAATTAACAACACCACGAAGAAAAAGGAGGACATGGGGAAGCAATGTGAGCTCCATAAGAGGCTCACTCACAATAGAAGTGAGGTTCAACCCAAGTAGTCATTGGTGGCTGAGCTAAAGGCTTCTGAATCAGATGCATGTTCCAACTTAGAGTCAAAACTTGATAGGGAGAATGATAAAGGGAAGCTTATTATTGATATAGATCCCAGTGCCACCATTCCCACCACTATGATCTAGAAGTTTGAGCCCAAATATCTAGAGGAGGGGGAGTGACTCTTCCACTCACAAATTTGGGTGAATGGTTCTCTACTATAGTTCATTGTTGAGAGCGGGAGCCAAAAGAACCTCATATCAATAGAGGTCATGAAGCGGTTGATCCTACCAATGACACCACACCTGCAACCATAGACCATTGGGTGGCTTAGAACGAGATATCCATGTCAACCAGCAGTGTTGCCTTCCCTACAACATCAAGCCTTTCACATATGAGGTATTGTGTAATGTTTCTCCTCTTGAATTTTTTCATGTATTATTAGGCCAACCATACTTTTGGAAGTATCATGTTGTGTATGATTCTAGGCATCACATTGCTATTATTTATTTGGGAAATAATTTATAAAGGATATCGGAGGTAGTACCACCTACCAACATCTCTTTGATCTCTGTGAAGCAATGCAATAAGATCATTTCCTAGACAAGGAAATTTTCCTTCCTTATGATCCAACCTTAGGGCAAGAAGAAGACTATGGCCATATCCACAACCTCCAAATAGAGCTCCTCCACACAAAAACAATAAATTGACAAGGTTGTGGAGGAGTACAGGGACATCCTCACCTCACCCATTGGGGTGCCCCTGCACTATCACGTCGATCACTTCATCGAGCTAAGCTTGGGCATGTTGCTACCCAATGGAATGATATAATGACACTCTATTCTTCAAAATTATTAAATTAAGTAGAAAATTTAGGAGATTTTGTAGAAAGCGCACATTAGGCCAAGTTCATCACCCTATGGGAGCTCAATCGTATTTGTACAGAATAAAGACGACACCTAGAGGATTTATTTTCACTATCGAGCTCTGAATAAGATCACTATCTAAAATAGGTATCCAATCCCATTGATTAATGACTTTCTAGATGAACTCAAGAGGGCCAAATACTACAGCAAGAATTATTTGAATTTCAGTTATCATGAGGTGCCAATAAAACCATATGATGTGTGGGATACTTCCTTCAAATCCAGATAGGGTCTTTTTGAATGGTTGGTCATGCCTTTTGGGTTGATGAATTCCCCCACAACCTTCATGAGGCTAATGGAATACATCTTGCGGCCCTTAAACAACTCATTCGTGGTAGTATATTTGGACGACATCCTTATCTTCAGTCGGAGTTGGGAAGAGCACCTACACCATATATGACAGGTCCTCCAAACCCTGGGACAACACAAGTTGTGTGCCAATTTGGAGAAATGTACTTTTGGTATGACCCAGGTTTGATATCTAGGGTATGTAATTTATGAACAGGGTGTGTATGTGGACCCGACCAAGATACAAGTTATTTGAGACTATTCAACCCCAACCACTCCAACAAAGCTACACATATTTTTGGGACTTGTTAATTCTACTGTAGGTTCGTGTTAAGTTTCTCTCATATCACTTGGCCTTTGAGTCAAGTCACGAAGGGCAGAGTGAAAGAAAATTTCTTCTAATATGAATCCCAACAAAAGGAATTTTACGATTTGAAGCATCACTTTTTCTGTGCATGAGTTCTCACATTACTAGACCTACAACAACCATTTGATATTGAAAAAAATGCCTCTAACTATGATATCAAGGAATTTCTTACTCAACAGGGGCATCTAGTTGCATATCACAGTATGATACTTTTAGACATCATTTGAAAGTATCCCACCTATGACAAAGAAATGTATTCCGTTGTGCAACCCTACTGACAATTGAAGCATTACATTATGGGGAAGGAAACGACCATCCACACTAACCACCGACCCTTGGATTTCATACAGGCACAAGGAAAGTTGCATAACGATCGCCATAAGAAATGGTCCACATATATGCAAAATTTCCACTTGAACATCAAGTACAAGAAGGGAAACACCAATAATGTTGCATAATTTATTAGCCAACCACTGGTCATGGCATTGACCATTGTGCTCGAATCTTGTGGACACAAGACTTCAGGGTGGCCACAACTTTACAAGAGCAATACAAAAACTCACCAACACATATTAGATGCTCCTGGAAGGCAAGAAAGTTCCATATCTTCATCTTCATGGCACACTTTTATGCCACCTAGGACACCTTTATGTTCCTTCAAGTGAGTGTTCCAAGATGATTTTTGAGGCACACTACAGTCGGTGCATTGGATATTTCAGAGTAGAGAAAAAAGTAGCAATTTTGTAGAAGTATTTTTATTGGCCGAACTTTCGAAAGGATGTTGGGAAGTACATTAGATCATGCACTTCCTCCACCATTTCCAAACCAAAAATCAAGAAGCAAGGCCTATATGCTCCTCTTCCTACTCCTATTCATCCTTGGGAATCCATCTCCATGGATTACCTGTTAGGCCTCCCTTCTACTAAGCATGGAAATGACTCTATTTTTTTGGTCATCAATGGATTCTCTAAGATGTCCATTCTGGTAGCGTGCAAGAAGATTATCACAACATAGGCCACTACTAAGCTCTTCTTTGAATGAGTGTAGGTACCTTTGGGATCCCACAATCCATTATCTAAAATCGAGATGGCAGGTTCCTAAGTAAATTTTGGTCAAGCATCTATTTGATCCTACATACCAAGCTCACTAAGTCCACGACCTTCCACCCCCAAACTGATGGCCAAATAAAGTTCATTAATAGGATGATCATGCACATTTTGTGTGTGTAAAACTTGAAGCATCCACACACATGGGATGAAATCCTCCCCTTTTCCAGTACAGTGACAAAAAATCTCTCCATATCTCAAAAAGCCACAGTCCCTTTTAGGTGGGGATGGGATTCCATCCACTATGTCCCATTAATGAGGCCATACCATTTGCAATCACTCATGCAGATTCGGCTCATGTCCGGTCTGAAGCTGATAGGGCTAAAAACTTCATTGAGTGAATTCAACACATCTTCTAGTAGGTCCATGACATATTGGATAGATCCAATGCTAAGTATAAGGAGCGTCATTATCAACATCGGGTACCACACAAGTTCTAGGTGGGTGAAAAAGTTTGGCTACATTTATAGAACAAGCGCCTATCTGGACCCCACTGAAAGCTTCACCCACTCTGATATGGGGCTTACACCATCACCAAGGTCATAGATTACAAATCCTTCAAGCTTACAATTCCACCATTCCTTGGCCTACACCTAGTATATAATGTGAAATGATTGTGACCATATTTTCCCCCATTGTTAGACACATCCGACATTGTTGAGCAGCTCACAAAAACAGAGCTCAACCCAAGCTGCATTGAACAGGCCACAAATGATAGGATCATGGAAACACAGGTTAATAACACTTCCCAATAGATAATCCAGCTACATTGAGTTGTCAAAGCAGGCCAACGTGTTCACCATGGAAAGTGGTTCACCAGGGACCAGGTTTAACAGAAATTTCCTTACCTCATGGAGGCTCTGCATGCAATGGGGACCATTGATTTCTAAGGGGGGAGGACTAATACAAGCATATATTGGTGTTCACCCACCTATTCCACCTATATCTCCATTCAATTTCATCTATTTCCTTAACTAAAACATCATTTACTAATTTTAGCAGTTTTTTGGGTCGTGAACTTCTGGAGTTGTTTTGACCCCCTAAACAACATTTTCTTGAGGTTCATAGTTTTCCAATTGTCATAGGTAGAGGAATGTGGGAAATCATGAATTAATGAGAGAGATATTTCCAATGAGGTGTCATGCATGGCAAATGGAGATCATATGACCAAGTTATGACCCCAGGAAGTTGGCTGCCCAACTATTCCCAATAGGGCCCACAAACTCTTGGTGTTCCATCTCTTTGGGTTAGGGTTTTCCTTCTTTTTTTTCAATAATAAAAAGGCCCTTGATCCTTATTTAACATAGTTTAGAGGCATGTATCCTCTACATCTCTCAGAGATAAGCTACCATCATCTGAGCTAGTTTATTTCCATTCTACTTGTAACCATATTTCATTTCTTTGATATTAAAGAAATGAAGATTTATTTCTATTGAATATTTGTGTTTATGCTTATATGTGCTACGTTGTGTTCCTACATAAGTCAGGATCAACTACCTTTTCTAAGAAAAGGCACCTTCTCTACTGAACCTTACCCTCCATGTGTAGCAACTACTTCTTATGCGCATTCTGATACATGTGCCTTCAAAGTGGCTTTGATACCATGTTGGATTTTCCATAAGCACTAGATTTGGTCTATGGACAACCATGCACGCAAAAAAACTAGGAATTCCCAACTTAAAAGCACTATACACAATGAAAATCTACAACAATGAAATCAATAAAGTACAAAAATATATTAAGCCCAAAGTCTCATTTTCTAATAATCCACCAATAAAAAAACATGGGGCTCCTGTACCAGGGATCATGGCCCTTTATATCACTACTAATTCTAGTATACATAGTATACAAAAATACACATTTTTTCCATTGAATAATCTAGGGATTGAGATTTGCTTCTTTAGATCTTAAATCTACTCAATAAAAAAAATGCAATCAACAAGATATCTACTTACATGGGTTGATTCTTTTAGCCCACAATTCACTATTCCTTGTTGTCCTTGTTGTGGCATCAATTCCTTTTGTTGCTATAGAATTCCTTTGTGAATGATCTGATCCTTTAGATATTTTCCTTGGCTATCCTCTACCTCCTATTTGAGCTTGTAGAATCCTCTATATTTTTTGCACTTTTGTCGTATATTTGAACCACATATCAACCTTTTCCCTCATGCACAAACCATAAATCCTCCATATATGTCTCTTTACCCACAAATATGACCTTTTACAGCTACATAGCCTTTTATTTTAGATCTAAAGCTCTTGGATGCCTTCTTCTATATTCTTAAGGCTCAATTGATTAGTTTTTGTACCTTGACCAATATTATTGTCCTCAACCTACATTATGCCAACTCAATGTGTAGATATTGGCCTCCAATCACCAACAGACTTCTCCTGTATTGCCTCAGCAAGCTACTATAACATCCTATACCCCAAGCAACCTCCTTAGTAGACCTTTTCTAGGTCTTCTCTCAATTAACCTCATTATCTAGATTATATCCTTCCTTTTCAGAGCATCCATAGGGCTGCAACCTTTCCTTCTATGACATATCTACCCTTAAACTCTTTGCATATGGCCTTACCAGGATAGCTAATATTTTGGTATGTACAAAAAAGCTCATATATTTCCTACTAATAGATCATTAGCCTCCTCCCTGACCTTGACCAACTATTCTAGGCCTCGAATGCCTTCTTGTAAGCTTCAACCTACCCTCAGCAACCCTCAACCCCCTTTTGTCTAGATATAATCCATCTGTAGCCACTTTTTTAGGAATGATTAGAACATATTTAGGTTGTGGCCTATCATAGGCACTAAATTCATCGCTTAACAATCCTCACATGATTCTCAACCTGTAATATCCCAAATGGGGAAATTTCTGCAATGCTAGGAATATCTTGAGATATTCCTATTTTCCACCTCCAGGAGTATTAAAAATCAACACTGAACTATTTCGGAGATTGAATACTGGGGAATTTACTGGATATGTCACCTTCACAAGGAAGGATGAGATCCAGAGGCTACCTGGCCCACTACAAGACTCTGCCAATAGAACTTTTCAAGAGCTAATATTTCCCTTCAAGGAATTTCTGCAACAGCTGTCCATGAGCACGTTGTATAAGGAAGCCCATGTGAAAATAAAGAAATACAGTGCTGGGATGCCTTAGAATATGTCTGATACAAACTCCCTGTAGAATATAAGCCCAAATAAATAACCTTAAGTATGTTATTCTGATCTCCCACCAACAAGTATACCGAAATAATGCTCAATGAGAGAATCTTCAGCAGCATGAAAACTTCAACAAGTAGCAGCAGTGAAATAATGTCTCATATAAATTAAGAAGAGAGAAAATATGATATATATCATGTGTAGCAGCAAATATTATACAAGATCCTTGAGGAAAATACCTCTCAAGGTGAGTGCAAATCAGCCTCAAAGGAAGATGTACATGCAATGAAGGAAATACACTACTACATGACCCAGCTACTCTATAACTACGCATTCTATAGGAGAAATTGATTGAAAAATGATATGCATATGATGATACAGAAATAAGAGCTCAAATAAAGATGGGAGAGGAAGATCTCAACCCCATAAAACATTATTATAACAATCCTCCAAGGGATTGGCTAAAATACATAAAACTGGAAAATGTTGGAGTTGCAGTGTAACTGCTGCAACTCAAATATAATAAAACATGGGAGAAGGAATTATATGCTGCAATAAACACTGATACCTCCTCCAATGATCTCCAAATTAAAGGGGTTTATTCCCTTACTGAAGATTGCACTCACTAGGGCACAAAATGAACTCCACCTACAAACCCTCTCCAAGAATAACGCTGTAAGAAGAAGGGACTGCGCTGGGCATGAGTAGAAATATGTGGCCCACTGCCAAAATATGAAATATCAGCTTCAGGATCTCCTTTTATTATCTCATAGAGAAATATATGGCTCCTCATCTATTAAACAAGCTCCGGAAATGTGATGATGAAGGTCCCTCACTGCAACACCAACAACTCCAACGTTCTCTTGCTGCAAGAATAATGTAGTAGCTGCCAATGACTACTTTGGCCTCAAGCCATAATGTGAGGAATATGAAGAAAAATCTCTCCATGGCCTCCCATGGAAGAGAAGGACATTCCTAAACAGGAATCCCTCTTGTGCTAAGCAGCACAAAGTTGAAGAGAGCTTCAGCCTCCAAATTCTTTCTCCAAAGATGATCTCCAAAAATGGCTCTCCTTCATCTTTTATGCATGGCATGCTTCCTTGCCATGGACCCCACTCACATTAGGGTTTCTCGCATTTCAAATTTCCCTCCATCCAATTACGCAATATTCTTGTGCAAGCTTCCCCTCTTAGGGTATGTTGTTGACTTGGGTCAACCATGGACTAGCTCACTTGCTTTTGGCCCTTTTCACACTTGGCGCTGCTAACTTAAGCCACTTAAGTGACTTTTTGCACCTTAGGAGTGTTTATTATGTTGCTACATGGGCTCCCTCACCCATTTATTCACTTTTATTAACATAAAAGAAAAATTAATGTTCCAATTATCTTATTGCAAAATTTGGAACATTACAGTCCTCCCCTCCCAAAAATTGCTTGTCCTCAAGCAAGAGCAAGGATGTACTGAAAAAATTCCTCCACTCAAGGCATGGAGTCTGAAATATCCTCATGTAGATCCTCCATCCTCAAGCAATCAACCAAAAAAATGATTCACCCTCCAACTAGGCAACTCCTAAAAGTACTCCTCCACCTTGTGCTCATGAGAAATAGGTGGGCTGAATTTCTGAACTTAGCAAGCCTCATATCCTACCCCACGCTGTCCTCTTCTCCACCTATGATGAATGTGGAGTGAAAGCTGAACTTGGGCTGCAATAGTGTTGCCTTCAAGAGGCAAGATGAAGTCTATATCCCCAAGGACCTCTCCTCCAACGCTGCAAATCAAGCTGGCCCAAATCATCTCATATGTAATGAGTTGGAATTCATCAACATATGGCATCCAACAGTCATATGGTTCACCTCATGGAAGAACACATGGCTGAACATGGTGACCATATCATCTCTCATACTTTCCTTGGAGCATGTTCTGTAAAAAGAATGGAGGTCTTCTCTCCCAAAGGGTACACCCACCCAATGAGTCTCTCCCTCCTCAAGATACATATGGGGCTGCTACTGGTATATGGTTGAAATGAAATGGTCTTCAAAAGAGACCCAAGCCACCACATCAAACATAAACCATGAAGTGCCTCCTCCAAAAATTAAACTCTCCAAATAGCTCCTCCCACATGAAGGAAAGAGATGAAGTTTGGAAATCATGGGCTGCCCATTGCTCCTCCTGAAACATACAACATGCAAAGTAGGGATAATCATACTCCCAATGGGCATCTTCAATTTATTTCCCTCCTTCAAAACAATGCTTCCTCTGAACAACGTTCCACTAGCAACATATGGAAGCATAAACTTATGAGAGCAAGGAGGTGAAATTTGGTCCCATGCATGGAACCAGCGCAGGGAATTATTTTCCTACCTCAATATATGATGCAAAAAGTGTCTTTGTAGCCACTTTTTTGCTGCCACATCCATCCTGCAAGGTGTGATCATGAAAACACATTTTGGTGTCGAAGGTGCACACCAAAACTATGTGGCTTTCCCCCACAAACCACCCATAAGATGGCCATCATTCTTGCTGCAATAGACCATAAGTATAGCTAGACATAATGTGCAAGAAGGAAGGATTCTCCTTGATATAACATGTTGAACATAAAAATAAGAGAGTATAAGTCATTAAACAAATGGTTACCTCCCTCATCATGCACTTTGGTCTTTGAGCTGAAAGTGGCTCAAGTGAAAGTTCTCCCTTACTGCAACATAGTAGGAGAGTGGTTGTGCCAATCATGTCTTCATCTATTGGGCTATGCATATACTCATAAGCTGATATACCTCCATTAGGATGCCCTCCCAAGTGGATTCCTCCATCACTGAATAATATGCAGTAGCATGCATGCAAAGAGAACCCAAAATTTCTGCATGTAGACCTTTCTCCTTGGGATTGTGAACCAAAGCCAAGGAATTCAAAATGTAGTAAGGAGTGCTCTCCTCCATTAATCCTTCAGGATCATCTCCTACATGCCTCCAAAATACATTACTTTTTAAGTGGTTTGAAGGACACTCCAACAAGTAACTCAAGCTCTCAAGTGACAGCACTGCTGGCCTTTGGAGTAGGGCCACTGTCATCTCAAAGCTCCCCTCTTTGACATGAATCTTGCCAAAGAATTCTCCCATCATGTTGCTGCAAATGTATAGCCCCTCCCATAAAGAAGGTGTTTCTTGGGCATCCAAGATCAAAGAGCAATCTCCTTGCACTATGCTAGTGCCTCCTCTTGCTCCCGCTACAAGAAAACAAAATCCGAGCAACAAGAATACTGTTGCTCCTCCCCATACTTCCACCATACCCAATTTGAAATGGAAACATAATGAGTGGTAAGAGAAATGCCACCCCATCATGTTGCACCCATACTCTCCCCTTTGTCCATCAAGTGAAATAAGTGTGAAATGATCCTGGGACCTATGGGTTATGGATCCTCCACATTTCCGCTGGGCACATATAATCCAAAAAGCTATGCTATTTGGTGTAAGTATCCTATTACTTGGTACCTCTTTCACAAGATCTACCATTGCCCCAAAACAGATTTCTCTTTTTACATTGCATGGGGCATTGAAATGCAATCTCCTTCATAACAAAATTTCAAAACCCCACCCTCACATGTGATGCATGGCTCGTCAATAGTGCATGAGGATGATGAGGGTTTCTTTCCTAAAAATGGAAAAGTGCAGAGAAATTTCCCTCCTCAAGACAATCATCATGCAATAATGTAAAATGCTCCATGTTAGATGCAAACTCATGAATAGCTTGGAGAGATTTGGAAGAATCTTGTGTTGCTGCAAGAGTCTCTTCCTCAAGTGTGCTGGTTGCCTCAATAGCTGAAGGTGGAGGATCCTCCTCCATGAATGTAATAGTGTTGGCATGTGCCTCTGGTGGTGATGGCTCCTTCCTCCTTTGGCCAAATCTTTTGATCAAGATCTGAGAAAAATCAACAAGAGTAGAAACCCTTACATGCCTCCCATGGCTGAACCACCAAGCTCTTTCCTCTTCCTGTTGAACAAGTGTGAAAAGATAGAGTCTCTTGGAAGACTCTAGGGTTTGATCCATATTCAGCAATATAATCACTTAGAATTTTAATTCCAAGTGTTCTCCATGCTTCTTCTCTGTAAGAATAGGAAGTGCATGGTCCTTCCTCTTCTCCTTCTTCTATCTCCTCAACCTCCTTGGAGAGGTTCTTGCTGGACCCAAAACTAATGAGATTAATCTCATCTTCTGCATCATCTTGGCCTATTATTTTCTGAAATTTGAACTTCATAGAATGAGCGAAGTTGGAAGCTCTGATATCACTGTAATATCCCAAATGGGGAAATTTCTACGATGCCGGGAATATCTTGAGATATTCATATTTTCCACCTCCGGGAGTATTAACAATCAACACTGAACTATTTCAAAGATTGATTGCTGGGGAATTTACTAGATATGTCACCTTCACAAGGAAGGATGAGATCCAGAGGCAACCTGGCCCACTAGCAGACTCTGCCAATAGAACTTGTCAAAAGCTAATATTTCCCTTCAAGGAATTTCTGCAACAGTTGTCCATGAGGACGCTGTATAAGGAAGTCCATGTGAAAATAAGGCAATCCAGTGCTGGGATGCCTTAGAATATGTCTGATAAAAACTCCGTTTAGAATATAATCCCAAAGAAATAACCTTAAGCAGGTTATTCTGATCTTCCACCAACAAGTATACCGAAATAATGCTCAATGAGAGAATCTTCAGCAGCATGAAAACTTCAACAAGTAGCAACAGTGAAATAATGTCTCATATAAAGTAAGAAGAGAGAAAATATGATATATATCATGTGTAGCAGCAAATATTATACAATATCCTTGAGGAAAATACCTCTCAAGGTGAGTGCAA
Organism: Pinus albicaulis; assembly: GCA_034641835.2. NCBI lineage: Eukaryota > Viridiplantae > Streptophyta > Pinopsida > Pinales > Pinaceae > Pinus > Pinus albicaulis. The sequence continues at coordinate 261,093,150 of CM076583.1, forward strand.
ATCAGCCTCAAAGGAAGATGTACATGCAATGAAGGAAATACACTGCTACATGACCCAGCTACTCTGTAACTACGCAGTCTATAGGAGAAATTGACTGAAAACTGATATACATATGATGATATAGCGATAAGAGCTCAAGTAAATATGGGGGAGAAAGATCTCAACCCTAGAAAACATTATTATAACAATCCTCCAAGGGATTGGCTAAAATACATAAAACTAGAAAATGTCGGAGTTGCAGTGTAGCTGCTGCAACTAAAATATAATAAAACATGGGAGAAGTAATTAGATGCTGCAATAAACACTGATACCTCCTCCAATGATCTCCAAAGTAAAGGGGTTGATTCCCTTACTGAAGATTTCACTCACTAGTGCACAAAATGAACTCCACCTGCAAACCCTCTTTGAGAATAATGCTGTAAGAAGAAGGGACTGCGCTGGGCATGATTATAAATATGTGGCCCACTGCAAAAATATGCAATATCAGCTCTGGGATCTCCTTTTATGCTCTCATAGAGAAATATATGGCTCCTCCTCTATTAAACAAGCTCCGGAAATGTGATGATGAAGGTCCCTCACTGCAACACCAGCAACTCCAACGTTCTCTTGCTGCAAGAATAACACAGTAGCTACAAATTAATTATTTGGCCTCAAGCCATGATGTGAGGAAGATGAAGAAAAATCTCTCCATGGCCTCCCATGGAAGAGAAGGGCATTCCTAAACAGGAATCCCTCTTGTGCTAAGCAGCACAAAGTTGAAGAGAGCTTCAACCTCCAAATTCTTTCTCCAAAGATGATCTCCAAAAATGGCTCTCCTTCATCTTTTATTCATGGCATGCTTCCTTGCCATGGACCCCGCTCACATTAGGGTTTCTCCCATTTCGAATTTCCCTCCATCCAATTACGCAATCTTCTTTTCCAAGCTTCCCCTCTTAGGGTACGTTGTTGACTTGGGTCAACCATGGACTAGCTCACTTGATTTTTTCCCTTTTCACACTTGGGGCTGCTAACTTAAGCCACTTAAGTGAATTTTTGCACCTTAGGAGTGTTTATTATGTTGCTACATGGGCTCCCTCACCCATTTATTCGCTTTTATTAACATAAAAGAAAAATTAATGTTCCAATTATCTTATTGAAAAATTTGGAACATTACACAACCTTCTAAAACTATACTATGGTTCCTCTCTAGACAATCCTGTCTTGTTGTATTTAAAATAAAAAACCCTCAAACTCTAGAAATACACTTCAACTCATCCTACTTACGTTATATGTGCTTCCTCTCCTGATTTTGTAGCTTCTTTAGGGAAAATGATCTCCACAGGTAAAGACCATCTCACCTATGCATAATGAGCCTCTTCTTTGGCTCTCTACTTATACTTTTATTTTAGGTCATTTAGGAAGACTCTATATCTTTAGGGTTTTAACCTCTCAACCCATTAGAATAAATAATTGATTTAATTGGTCCCCAACCCACTACTTTGGGTCCAAAACCCCAACTATGGGTAAATCTCCCAACTAAATACTTTTGGAGTGTTTCCTTCTCTCAGAAATACCTTTCAAGCTACCCAAAATTACAAAGCTCCCTCTTAGTGAGGAAGGTATTTCCTTCATGCTTCTAGCTCCATTAATTTCCTTACATACCCATGATTTTCCTAGCTTGATTCATGGCTTTCCTTTGTGTATCTACATTGTTCCTCACTTGTTTCATATCTTCTTTAGTACTTGATCAATATTTAAGTTGAATGGTGCAATATTTTCCTTGAATGTAACATGACTTCTCCTTGCACCACCATGAGTGTTCTCACATGGTTTGTGATTGTCCTTGCATGGGATAAAAAAAATTCAATATCATTAGAACCTCAAAATTAAAACTTCTCTTGGGTGGATGGGATTCCTTTATAGTCTCCCTCTGAATTTAGACTCCCTTAGATTCTACGTAACCTCCATTGCTTCATTCTTCTTTCCATCCTAGAAAATGTTGCTACTAAAATTGTGTCGAGTCCAAATTCAATCTTAAGTTGTGGTTGAACATTGGGTCTAATCAACTTTAGACCACCCAACTCGACTTTGTAAGAAATCCCATCCTCTTAGGTAAAATACTTCATGTCCAAATGGATCCCTTTCCATATTTTCAACTCCACAACCCAATGATGATATTATTTCAGCATCAACCAGTCATCCACACAAAGCTACCTTGTCCAAGAAAAGGCACCTTCTCTTATGAACCTTCTTCACCATGTCTAGTAGTTGCTTCATGTGAACACTCTGATCCACGTTCCTTCAAAGTAGATATGATACCATTTTTCATTTTCAATAGGACCTACATCTGGTCAATGGCTAACCATGCATACAAACACACTAAGAACCCCCAACTTCCAATAAATTTACACAGGGGAAGTCTACAACACGCAAATCAGTAAAGTACATAGATTTATTGAGCCCAAAGTCTAGTTTTCTAATATTCCACCAATAATAAAACATGGGTGTCTTGTGCTAGGGATCATGGCCCTCCAAATCACTAGTATAACTAGTATACATAGTATACAAAAATACACAGTCTTTCCATTGACTGATTTAGGGATTGAGACCTACTTCTTCAATTTTTCAATATTCCAAATAAACAAAATATAATCAACAAGATATCTACTCAACTGAGATGATTCCTTTAGCCCAGAGTAAACTAGTATTTTTTGTTTTTTTTATATTCTCAATTCCTTCTGCTATTAAAAACTTCCTTAATGCATGATCTAATCCTTTAGATCTCTTCCTTGGATTTCCTCTTCCTTCCATATGAGATTGTAGACTCCTCTATATTTTTTGCACTCTTATTGTAGATATGAACCAAAACTAAACCTTGTACCTCTTTTGTAAGCCCTTAGTTCTCTAGATCTGCCTCTTTACCCATAGATTTGGCCTTTAATAGATATATAATGTTATATTTCATATCTAAAGCTCTTAGATGCCATATTACCTATTCCTAAGGATCACTTTATTATTTTGTATACCTTGACCAATACTACAATCCTCGACATACATTTTTCCCGCTAATTGCATAGATATTGGCCTCCAATCAACAACAGACTGCTCCTACCTCTCCTTAGAAAGCTGATGCAATACCCTAGACCCCAAGTGACCTCCTTAGTAGACCTTGGCTATGTATAATCTCACTTGGCCTTGTTATCTAAACTATGACCTACCTTTTGAGAGAATCCATAGGTCTGAAAAAATTCCTTATATCATAGATCTACCCTTAAAATCCTTGAAAATGGCCTTGTGAGGCCTACTAATATTAAATTATTTAAAACATACCTCATATCTACCTTCTTCCAGTTCCTAATCCTCCTCCCTAACCTTGACCATCTATTCTAGGCCTTTGTTACCTTCTTGTAGGCCTTGACCTAACCTCAACAACCCTTGAGGTCATTCTGCTCAACTATTATCCACATACAACCATTTTTTTGGCATTGATATTTTGAAATGCAAATAAGAATGGCACCCCAAGGGGGCTTCTAATTTAATTTCCCCTTAATTAAATTAGAAGGAAATTGTAATTCCACATCACTTGACAACTTGTATGAGTTAACTGATTTGGGAAGACTTATTTAGCTCAGTCAATTCGAGTTAGGGGTAAAACTGGAGGCATGTGGAGTTCAATCTAAGTTTTAGGGGGTCTAGTTGTATTTTTTTTTTAGTTGTAATTAGTTAACTCAATTATTTGAGTTAAAATCAGTTTAACTAGTTCTAACTGAGAGATGAGCTAGTGATAGGTCCAGTGAATTAAATATAATTTAATTCAAATAAAGTGATCAATCACATAACTCATAATTCTCTATAAATATTTTTTTCATGTTAGCTCTAAGAAAGGCCCAATTGAGATTGGACTTAAAGGGAAGATAACTATCAGTTGTATAATTAGAAAATTGTACAGGTAATGCATGAGGTCATCAGGATGCCTTAGATGTACTGCACAATATAATGATGGAAATTTCCTAATTAATAGGGACTAACTTAGCCTAGGAATGAATGACAAAGGTTGGTCAGGCAGACACAAGCAAGTGGTTAAATATTGGACCAAACTTGCTTAGATCAGAGCATGATGAAAGCGAGACAGTCAATAGAGTGCAGAGGTTTCTCGAGAAGGGAAATAACATTGTATTGATCCATGTTCGTTACTTTATGTAATATATGGACAGCAGGTTTTTAGCTGAGGCTTTCCCCATATACATAAGTTGTGTTGTGCAATTGATTGATTCTTTCTCTTATTTGTTTATGTGGTTGCGTGATTGAAATTAATTTCTGCAATTTGTAGAATTGATTCATTATTTTTTTTTAGTAAATTACAATATCAGTTGAATATATTTAGATATTTATACATGGCATCAGAGCAGGAATCAAAATAGAGGAGAAGAACTAGAGTTTTTTTTAAACGGGTACATCGAATTTGGAGATTTATTCTTCATGACTAGCAATGGATCAAGATGACTTTCACTGGCTTGAGACTCGAATATTCCCTTAATGGTAATTCGAATTACATAGCATGGAAGGACATGATGGAGGTAGTGTTAGAGGACAATAGACTGAAGGCATTCATAGATAGTGATATTCCCAAGCCCGCAACAACAGATGCTCAAAAATTTTATGCATGGAAGAAGAATGTAGCAAAGGTGAGAAGGATATTGTTAGAAGGAGTTCGAGATCATATTGTATCGAACCTCCATTGAAAGGAAACTTCATTTTCTAAGTGGAAGGACTTAACAGATATGTTTCAAAATAACATCGACCACAAGAAGTTGGTGTTAAAGGACAATCTCAGAAATATCAAGATTGAGAAGGGTGACACAATTCCAAAATACTTGACGAAGTTCACTCAATGTCAATATGAGCTTGGAAGTGTTGGGGTAACAATTTTCCAAGATGATTTGGTGAGTCTAACACTTCTAGGCCTTGCCAAGAGATGACATAGCTACCAAGACTTGATGAATGGGAGGGAGGAGCTACAAGAGTGGGAGTGATTGTGGTTTGACTTGGCACAATAAGAGATTAGGTGGAACACCAGAGATGGATCCTCATCAAATAATGATGATGAGGAGAGTTGTGCCTTGGTTGAAAAAGTGAAGAACGGTAAAGGGAAGGTGTCCCATTCCAAATTAGATTCCAGTCAGGGGGGAAAGAAGCAATACTTATCAGAGGTAAAAAAATTTCATTGTCATGAGCTTGGACACTATGATACAAAGTGTCTACGCAAGAATACCAACAAGAAGTCCTCAGGAGGAGTGGCAGGTGAAGCACTTGCTTCGCAGTTTGAATTGGATTTCACCCTCATTGCATGCATGGTGTCATAAATGATGGGTTATGTGTGGTACTCAGATATTGGAGCTTCATTCCATATGAACGACAACAAATAATTTTTTAGTAGCTTAGAGGAGAAGGATCTCTAGATGCACATCAAGATGGGAGATGACGGAAGGTATAGCGCTACTGGTGTAGGTACAGTTACCTTTCATAGGGAGTTAGGTAATCCTATCACATTAAAATATTTCAAGTATGTTCCTGGTTTAAAGAAGAATTTTTTTTTGGTTTCTATGTTGGAATACCATGGCTATTATGTGATATTCAGTGAATGAAATGCATTCCTTCGTCATAGAGCCACGTGACTGATGAAAATATTGGGGTTCGAGTAAAGAACCTATACAAATTTGATGTAGAAGAGTGTGCTCCCTTGAGCACAAAATAATAGAAGGTGGAGAGCCAAGATATTACTGAGTTATGGCACAGGAGATTGGGCCATTTACACAATGGGGCTTTGAAGATCACACAACATATTTCTACAGGACTTCGAAAGGGTGCACTTGCACAGCAAGATACATGCAAAGGGTGTACATTGGGGAAGTATACCAAAGACACCTTTCATGATAAGGATAGTTGAGAAAAGGCGATCCTTGAGAGAGTGCACTCAGACATGTGTGGACCATTCTCAACAGATTCCACAGCAAAACACAAGTTTTATGTAATTTTTGTCGAGCATTTTTCACCAAAGTGTTGGATTAACTTCATGCAAAGTAAATATCAAACATTATCCAAGTTTTGTGAGTTCAAAGCACTTGTCGATAAATATAGAGGGAAGAAGGTGGAGTCTCTGAGGAGCGACAATGGTGGAGAATATGTCTCTAAATAATTCAGTAACCTTTGTGCCTCAAAAGGAATTCAAAGGGAATTTATAACACCTCATAACCCACAATAGAATGAGTTTGTAGAAATGACTAATAGAATTACTTTGGGAGAAAAACGAGCTACGTTGCATGATCATGGCCTACCATTTAATATGTGGGTGGAAGCATGCAATACAACAGTATTTGTGTAGAAAAAAAGTCCTCATCCGATATTTGGGATGAGTACACCAGAGGAAGCCTTTTTAGGTAAGAGACTAGATGTGTCACATTTTAAAAATTTTGGTTCATAATTTTATTACGATGTGACCAAATATGCCAGGAATAAGCTAGAACCAACAACTGAGTTGGGGATATTTGTGGGGTACATTGATACATCTCACAACTATTGGTTGTACTTTCCAGCACATAGGATGAAAATGGTCAGAAGAGATGTTAAATTAGTTGAAGAGAAGGCCATCTAAATTTCCCTTGAGAGGTAACTTCATTTTCATGCAGTTGAGGAGATATTAGCTCCAAAATAATAACATCAAGATATGGAGTAGCCACAAGAATAGGTGTAGAGAGTGGAATCACCCACTCATGTAGAAACATCATGAGATGGAAGGAAGTGCACTAGAGAGTTTGACAGGTTGTTGCTTGAAGCGAGAGAGAATATGGGAGAACACACATCACAGTGTAGGAAGATAAGGTCCCAAGAGCAATACACTAGATACATGGCTCTTATGAGCGAAGGTGTAGAGATATAACCATCCTGTTTTGAGGAAGCAATGCAACAACCAATTTTGGTTGATGCCATGGGTGAGAAGTATTACACCATTATTGGAAATAGTGCATGCGAAGTTGTCCCAAGACCAGAGGGGAGTGTGGAGAAGAATAAGGCCATATTTGTGGCTATAGGGTTCTCTTAGGTGGAGGGGATTGATTATGATGAGACTTTTTCACCAGTCGCAAGGTACTCATCAATCAGATCCATCCTTTCACTCTCAGCATAGATGGGATGGAAGATACATCAGATGGATGTAAAGACAAACTTCCTCAATGTGGTGATTGAGGAAGAGGTGTACATTGAGAAACCATAAGGTTTTGATACCTTAGATAGGGAGTCACATGTGTGTAGACTCAAGAGATAATTCTATGAACTGAAGCAAGCACCTCGTCCTTGGTACACCAGGATCAACAACTATTTCATCGGGTTGGGATTCACAAAGATTGAAGTAGATGTGAACCTTTATCATATTGTGGTAGAAGGTAAGATTTTGATTATTGTATTTATGTCAATGCTGTGATACTGACAGGTTATGAGCATCTCATCAAGTCTTGAAAATAGTATCTTACCTTCTACCAAGAGAATTTGAGTTGAAGGACATGGGGATTTTACACTATTTCCTGGGATTGGAAATATGGCAAAGAGATGGGGAGCTATTTATATCTCAGGGAAAGTATTCCAACGAGATCCTCGGGAATTTCCACATGGGAGGAACCAAACCCATGGAGACTCCTCCAGCAGGAAACTGGAGAAAGGAGGATGATACTACATGTGAATTAGTAGATGCCACTATCTACGTGCAGCTTGTGGTCTCACTCATGTGTTTGGTGAACACACGACCAGACATATGTTATGCAGTTAACTAGCTTATTCAAGCTATGGTTAAGCCTACCAAGCTCTTTTGGAAGGTAGGAAATCATGTGTTGAGATACCATAGAGGCACTACAGAGTATGGACTACAGTACAGATGGGGAGAGGGAGTGAAGCTTCAAGGTTTCATCGATGTACATTGGGTAGGGAGTCCATCCGATAAGAATATCACATCAAGGGGCATCTTCAGCATAGGATCAACGGAATTTTCCTGGTATAGAATGAAACAAAGATCAGTTGCACTCAACTAAACAGAGGAAGGGTACATGGAGGCTAGTCAAGCAACATATGAGGCCATCTGGATGAGAAAGATACTTGTTGGTTTGTTTGGTTAACAGATGGATCTGACGGAGATTTATTTTGATAACTAGAGTTGCATCAAATTCTTAGTTAATCCATTTTCTCATGACAGGTCCAAGCATATTGATATCCAATATCACCATCTAATAGATTTTTTGTAGAGGTGGATTATGTCATTAGAGTACATTCCCACAAAGGAGCAACATGGAAACATCTTGATGAAGGCACTTTCAAGAAGAAAATTCGATTTCCATATAGACAGGATCAAGGTAGAATATAAACCCTTTCTTGTTGAGAGGGTGTGTTGAAATGGAAACAAGAATGGCACACCAAGGGGACTTCTAATTTAATTTTCCCTTGATTAAATTAGAAGCAAATTGTAATTCCGCATCACTTGACAGCTTGTACGAGTTAACTGAGTTAGGAAGACTTAGTTAGCTCAGTCAATTCGAGTTGGGAGTCAAACTGGAGGCATGTAGAGTTCACTCTAAGTTTTAGGGGGCCCAGTTGCAATTTATTTTGAGTTGTAATTAGTTAAATCAATTATTCGAGTTAAAATCAGTTTAACTAGTTCTAACTAAGAGATGAGCTAGTGATACGTTCAGTGAATTAAATATGATTTAATTTGCATGCAATGATCAATCATATAACTGAAAATTCACTATAATTAGTTGTTTTATGTCAATTCTAAGAAAGGCTCATTTGAGATTGGAGTTAAAGGGAAGATAACTATCAGTTTTATAATTATAAAATTATACAGTTTATGCATGAGGTCATTGAGATTCCTTAGATGTATTGCACAATCTAATGATGGGAATTTCCTAATTAATAGGGGGATCAATTAGCCCAAGAATGTGTGATCAAGGTTGGTCAAGCAGAGGTAAGCAAGTGGTTAAATATTGGACCAAACTTTCTTAGATCACAGTAGGATCAAAGTGAGAGAGTTAGTAGAGTGTAGAGGTTTCTCAGGAAGGGAAATAGCATTGTATTGTTTCAAGTTCTTGACTTTATACAATATATAGATAGAGGAGATTTTAGTTGAAGCTTTCCCTAGATACATCTTGTGTTTTTTGATTGATTGATTCTTTCTGTTACCTGTTTATGTGATTGTGTGATCCAAATTGGTTTCCACAATTTGTAGCAATGATTTAGTATTTTTTTTAGTACATTAAAATACCATTTGAATCCATATTAAGGTTGTGACCTATCCTAGGAACCAATGTCAACCCCCAATAGGATTCACACTAATCTCGACCTTCCAAAACTAGGCCATGGTTCCTTGCTAAACAATCCTCTCTTATGTGAATCAGACAATAGAACCCTTGGCCTCTAGAAAGACACTTCAATGCATCATGTTTATGCTAGTTGTGGTCCATCTCTTGGATTTGCAGCTTCTTTAGGGAAAATTGTCTCCACAAGTGAATTCCATATCACTTTTGTACAATGAGCCTCTCCTTAGGCTCTCTACTTCTACTTTTCTTTCAGGTCATTTAGGAAATATCTAGATATTTAAGGTTTTAGCTTCTCAACCCATTAGAATAAACAATTTATTTCTTAGGTCCCAAACCCACTCCTTTGGGTCCAAAACCCCAACTTTGGGTAAATTTCCCAACCAACTACTTTTGGTGGGTTTCCTTCTCTCATAAATACCTTCCAAGCTACCCAAAATTCCAACATGTTTAAGTGAAGAAGAAGAGGATGAAGAGTAGGAGGAGGATGAGAAGGATAAAACATATCCTTGAATCTTCAAAGTGTGTGTATATATATTTTCTCAGTAAAACTAATTCTATTTATGAAACATAATAGTACAAAATTGCGCTAGTCTCAGCTGTGTAAGCCTGAGAACTGCGCTTGATGTCCATGATTTTACAAAAACAACTGAACTGCCCTAAGTGGGAAACCAATTCTTGAGAGAGAAATTTTACCGCCCTTAAAAGGGAAACCGGTATACAGTGCAGACATTTTAATTTAACAAAAGACAGAAAACTAGTAAAGCATACAACTTGTACAGCTGATGAGAATAGAAAAAACCAAAATTTTCCAACGAAGATGGAAATCTGTACCATTATAGGCTGAAGGAGATCAAAATCACTGATCAAGAATTGGAGAGTCCAGTTCTTCCACAATTCTGCAACCATACTCGTCTTCTTCCTCTGCATTTTCCTTATTAGGGGTGTTGTCTTTGCTGAAGAATTCCAACGCATTATTTTCCAAAGTTGGATGCCCAATGTAAGGGCCCATTAGGACTGAGCACAATTTTAACTGAGAGGTGTGAGGGCTGGCGGGGTGGTGGCGGAACAGGGAACAAAAGCCTGGCCGGTGCTAGCAGATTCTTCACAAACAGTAATGGTAACAAACGTAGTGAGGACGGGTTTGTGTAGGGTGCAGTTGAAGCGGAATTCCGCTCTCTGTGAGGTTTGGCGGAGGGTTGGGCTGGCAGGAGCATGAATAACATGGGAAGTAGTCGGAGGAGGGATGGGTGGAGGGCGCTGCTCGGGCTGAGCAGAGCGAGAGCCCTTAGGACGTGAGGTGTAGCCCCTCTGCCATCTAGAATCCGAAAGAAGGCCCCAATCATCATCCTCCGCAGAAGAGCCAGAGGTTGGACTGGTAGAAGGGTGAGGGCGAGAGGGGCGACCTCTGCTTGCCCCTCCTCGACATCTCATCTAATGCCGAAGTCGAGGCATCGCCACAGTGCTTTGCGAGGGATACTTGGGGCAGAAGGAGCAGGAAGTATTTGAGGAAGACCACAAAAAATCTATAGTCTGAGAATGCAAACAAGAGTTAAGATTACAAAAACTTCTTTGAGTGAAATGAAAACCTGGAAGAGTTTCCAGATAGCCGAGAATGGTGCAGCGATGCCCGGTTTGGGTGCGAGCACTCGGCTCCGCACAGTCAGTTGGACATGCACCACAAACAGGAGACGGAGAGCAGCAGAAAACACAGGGACCAGTTGAATTCTCCAGAATGAAAGCCATATCAATTTGAACCGACGGATCGAGGTGGTGAACCGGCAATGCGAAATGAATAAATTCAGTGCAGTCTGGAATATTAACTGCATGAGTTATGGCGCTGTAGGGGGCCATATGGCCATTACGTGTGAGCGCCCTCGAGACTCGCCAGGGGACTAAAGTCCCATCATGTCGAACCAGCATCCGCATCCGGATTTCTTCAAAGTATATATTACTTATCATGATATTATTTTATTCTATCAAGGTAGTTCATTATAATATTCTTTTAAATAATGGTTTTTATAAAATGTCCAAAACATTAATAGAAATGTGTTCATAAGTTGTAAAATATTATATAAATCAATAGAAATGTGCACAAATATAAATCTTTCTTTGTATGCTTGTGTTATAAAACAATGGATATTTTCTCATTAGCTCCTTAATATCCTACAATTCATGGATATCCACACAAAAAAACAAACCCACATTCTAAGTCTGCATGATCTATCCAAACAGATAGATCCGATCATCCTAGCTCATGGATAAGCTATAATTTATTCGAGGAACTCAACTCTAAATTTTACCCTATGAAAACATTCAAATTTGGATTTTTTATTTATTTTGTGGAGCATAAATTTTATGTGTCAAATTAAAAATCCAGAATAGTACTACGATTTGTAATAAGTAAACATTTTCTCCAAATTTAATCCTCCAATATGGCCTTGTAATAAAGGCTAGGCATGGATTTCAGTGAGGCTAGCAAAAATTACCTTACTTCACTTAAATACATGCTCCAACTTCATTTCTTGGAAAATTTGAGTATTCTAATTGAAGAGTGTGTAATTTCTAGTTCCCTATATTTTTACATTTTCATTATTTTTATTTTTATTTTTTATTTTTTCTTTTAATTTGAACTTTTAAAGATTTTACTTCAAAATTCCTTTAGCACGCATAATATTTCCTTACATGCATTTCTGTCAAATTTGTGTAATATTGAGAAAAAGAGGTAAGTAGTTATTTTGTATACCTAATGCATGAGTAGATATGTTAAGTATTATATGTTTATGTGTTAGTCCAAATTGCATAAATGGATTGTACTTGGTTTGGCTCTTGAGTGCATTTCTATATTTATTATGGAAATTTCACAAATAATATTAATAACTATTTTACTATTCTTAGATTTAATTGTAGAAATTCTATTTTGGACAACTCATTATGAGAGGTTGTAGAAAATTTGGGTAGCTATAGGTTGTAATATTTATTTCTCAATTTAACATCAACTATAGATATTGGTGAGCATGTCATTGAGATACCCAACCATAATTTTTACCTTAATTTCTAGGTTACAAAGCCCAAGGAAAACCCCCAAGTTCTTCCCCTTATTTTGAGAATGGTATTTGTGCAACTACTAGATTCTTCAAGAGATAAGGAAGATCAACAACAAATCTTGAAGTCATTAACAATATACTCATTATGAGCTCAACATGTCACTTGCACGAATTGAACCTTGGTAGGGAGGATAATGATCATTCCCCCTATATAACCAAGAATAACAACATTCATTTTTATCTTATGGAATATATATACACACACACACACACACACACACACAACATAATTTTGTCTTTGTCCAATTAAAAATATATAATTGTGGTAAGTTTGGTAATTACTATAAATAGACTCTCCATGTTGAACCATTCAAATTTTCCTTCTAATAGAGGATAGGTTTTCATTTTAGCAAAGCTAGCCAAAGTTTTCATACTTCACTAAAATACATACTTAGGATTCATTTCTTTGTCAATTTGAGTAATTAAAATTAAAGAGTGTATTTTATAATCTTCATATTTATAAATTTTCATAGTTTTGAATATTATCCTTGAATTGTTTTTCCTTAGGTTCCTTTAGCATGAATAATTTTACGTTGTTATCCATTTTGTGAAAGGTGTGTATAAGTTACAAATTTGGTATGTGGGAATTTTGAAAAACTTGATGCAAGGGTACATAAGTTCACCATGGATAATATTGATATCAATTTATTCTCCAACCCAAGTACATATAACACCTCCTTTAACTTCCATAGGATCCCTTGGGTCTAATTGGAATTGTATGCTACCAACACCCTCCACTGCATATCTTGCATTATCTCCAAGCTAAACATGGAGATCATAACGCTCCTTGGCGAAGTTGGTAAAGAGGTCTAAGGATCCCCTCTTATGATGAGAAGCTCCATTATCCATAAACCACACACCATGAGTTATGGTGCCAAAAAAGAAAGAGACTAAAGCAAAATCCTTTTCAAACTTCTTAGAAAAATCATCCATCTATGTTTTTGCTACTATAGAATTTTTCCCTTTCCCTTTTCTTTTGTTGGGATATTGTATAGCATAATGACCAATCTTGTGACATGCAAAGCATTTAAATTTTCTCATTTCATTTTTCCCTTGCAAAGGTTCTCCTCCACCCTGGTTCTACTTGGATTCTCCCTTCAATTTCCTAGTAAGAGAAAGGTTCTCCTCATATGCGCCCTTGCATTATACATTGGTCATTAAAATTTTCCATATCCCCTTCCAGCTAAATTCATCCCACAAAAAATCCCAATTTGGATGATCTTGCCTAGAAATAATCCCCTCTACAAAGAGGGTCCATTTCTTGGAACAACCCTTCAAATCTACTTTTAGAAGCTTTGAATCATTCACGAATTCCCCCACAAGTGATAGTTCATCACAAACTTGCTAATCCTGGTGAGATATGAAGTCATAGTCTCATATTTTTTCATGTGAATGGTATTTAGCTTCTCCCTTAGCACCATATTTATGTTATGGTTACTACTCTAGTATAGTTAGTCAAGGTCATCCACATCTTATGTGTTTTATCCTTTCTTGTTATGTCAGTGATCATGGGATCCTTCACATGGTCCAAATTAATTCTTCTTCCTCATATATTTTATCTTATGTTCAACTTCTTGGGTAATACCTAAAGGAACTTGGATCTATTTTCTTACAATTTCCACTAAGCCATTTTCCATAAGAACAATGGTGATCCTTTCCTTCCATGGGCTAAAATTTCCATCCCCCTCCACCCTGCCATCATGACTCGTATTTGATGATGCCATATTACCATGTCTACTTTAGCCAAAAAACCCTCAAAAATAAAGTTTTATATAGTATTATAAATTTTCCTTTCCTTAATTCTCTTGGGTTCTTCCTTAGGGTTTCTTAGTTGATATTTTGAGGGTTCCCCTCCTGTTAACTTGTATATATTGACTCTTACTTACAAATCTTCACTCCATGTCAGATCAAAATGTTGAATCTTGATATAGATTTGAAATATAAATCACTAAAATGACAAAGACTATGGATTATTTTCTGAAACAAAAATCTACGAATAAAAATCTAGTGTCAAAATTACTAATTGTCTCCCTTATTCAAAGTTTTAAAGCTCGGATACCATGTTAAAATATTTATACCAACTCTAGTATATTTTATATCAATAATTTAAATAAAATCCATAAGATATTTATCTCAAATAAATTCTGAGACTACTGATAAAATAAAAAATTTGGTATATTAAGTCAAAAGAAATTTGCAGTGGAAGACAATTATGGAAAATCATACATGTAATAACATGAAACATGATGCAAAAGCATGCAAAATCATGCAATAGTATAAAATTCACCCAAATAATCCTTTTTCACTTTTATTAAAACATGGAAAATATAGGTTAGACCCACACAAAATATTTCATAGTGAAATTTTTTTGTTGCAAGGAAACTTGTCACTCAACCTCCTCCTGAAGCCAACCACAAAAACTCATTCTCAGTTGGAATAAATCAACCTACAATAATTTTGAGCTTGGTGTATGATTGATGTGTGGACTCAACCTTTTATACTTGACCTACTCTTCGTAAACCTTCCTTCATTTTCTTGTTGTACTCAACCCTCTCTCTTTCCAATTTGACTCCTCTAAAGTTTCCTGAAATATCCTAAACAAATTTATCCTCTTCCTCCTCAGTCACATCAAGCCTCTATATTGATAAAATATCTTTCTCAAGCACAAAAAACAATAATGTGTCTTATTGGGAAAAATATTGAGAGGAGGGGGTGTGAATCAGTATTTTAAACTTACTTCAAATTTTCTTTTCTTATTAATATTCCCATATGCGACTATTATACAGTAAATCTGTGTATGTACGCAACTGAGATGAATGTAAAATGTGTATATCCAGTTAACTATTTTTTCATATAAATCATAATTTTTTAATCTTTAACTAGTGCATCATTACTTTATTATTCATGTATTAAGCTGAAACTATGAGAATTACAGATAGATCATCAACACACAAGAAACACATCAACACACATGAACACGAGGATTTTAGGTGGAAACCCAATGTGGGAGAAAATCACCAATGTCATCCTTTCTATCTTCTTCTTTTATTATAAATAAAAACTTCTTATAATCTTCTGCTGGTATAGACTCATACTAGTACATAGGTTCCTACCTGCATAAGGTCACAACCTTCTCTTGTTATCTAGTACCAGCTGGAAGGGAGTTCCAACCCCCTGATCCCTTTTATCAGCACCCACCTGAAGGGAGCTCTAACCCTCTAATACGATTTACCAACTAATACTGGAAGGAAGCTTTGACCTCCTCGCTGAAGGCTCCAACCCTTAGTACCTTTCTGGACCACGTTTCATAATATTTCATACTAGATCCTCTTGAATCAAAACATAAAAACTTGTAGGCCACTTTTCATCATATTTTCAGACTGGACCCACATCCATCAATACCAAATAATAATACTAAAACCAATCACTGTATCAAATCACTTAATCATTGAGCCAATTGAATCAACAAATCTATCACTGAATCTAAATCAACCAATGCAACTAGATCAAACTAAACTAGGACAAATCATATCAATGCACAACCATTCATCAATATACCGAGCCAAACACTATTACCCATCAGTGAAACCAACTACTATCACTGCAAGTCCAAAGGTATATGTTACTATTATGATTCATACCCATGTATGTCCGCATTTTCCATGAATAATACATGCGTACATATCTCAACACATTGATAACTGAATCTGCATTATTGTACCACTTAATAAACCACTTAATCACACATTGAAACCATCACATAAAATTGAGAAAAATACATATTACCATACAGTAACATCATCACTTAGTCATCATTTGATTCCACACTTAGTTCAACTCAAACAATACTATCAAACACATATTATCATGAAAGATACTTCATCGATAAACAACAAAAAACATAAAATAATTGATCAGACATCGTTAATATCTCATACTACTAAACTCTAGAATATGTACATGACCCTTATAAAGTATTTCCTCATATGTACGCGCTTCTCATGATTGACACATGCGTATAGATACTGAATTTTCACATAATGTATACGTGACTCCTCAAAATAATAGTAGCGTATGTACGTGACCTTTCTAAAAAAAACCTATGTATATATCTGTAATCACTAAATCATACCTTCGATGCAACCATAAAAAATAATTTGCAACCCTTAAAATCAAATTTTCATGTCATAATATCATTACCATGACATATTTATTATTTTTAGTCATAATCACAGAAGATCAAGCAAGCATGTTCATTAGTCTCTATTTGCTTTCAGATCTATTAGATCAGAACCTCCTCCATGCTCCTTGGTGCACAATTATTTCAGATCAAATCATTCAACAATAACCCATAAATTTCACTCGAAAGATTTTATCTCCATATCCTTATATGGCTTAGGCTTTCTTTATTCAATACCTTATTCCAAACCCTTATTAATGTTGATGGTATTCTTTGACATGATCAGATATCCATTTCCATGCTCATTACTATGGGCCAATACCATGGTAAAGTCCCCTGGTATTGAGGATACCATGGTGTGGAAACTGTAAGAAACTTTTCTTCATCATACATGTGTATGTTTGTGGAATTTCTTCATAGGACCCATGTATACTTTCCTAAACTTCACCTTTATCATTCCTCAGTCTCTGAACTGATATTAATTTGGCCATATCACATGTAGCATCTGCATAACCATCATGTTGACATTTTTATCAAATACGTTTCCATCAAGGAAAAAACATTATTCATAATGCCAAAATTTTCCCCCTTAGGACTTTATGGAAACCACTTTGGTGTTTGGTCACCACCACTTGTACACCTGTAAGTACTTGTAAACACCTATATAAAAACACCAAGCTAAGCACCAAGATTCTCTCCAAGCATAACACATCTATAAATACACCAAGATAAGAACCAGGCTTATCTCCAGCCATTCTTCTCCAAACAACAAGCTACACTCCCCCTTTGACATCAAAGGAAAAGGGTTGACCAATGCAGAATGAAGGCTTCTTTATCCCTTTGTAGAGATGAGCACTGTAGAGCTTATTTGATGACCTTGAAATCTGTATGTTGATCATGCTCCCCTTGAGCACATGTTGAATCTTCTGGAATATTTTCAATGAAGTACATGACTCTATGACTTAACCAAATATGAATTTTCCTATCACCAAGGACTAATTATTACATCATTCTCCCAACATAGTGGGGTTACATTCATAATTGACTTGACCTTAGAACTTGACTGAATATTACAATTATTACATCACGGGTCTTTACATGACCTTTACATTAGGAGAAAAATATGACATTTATGACCAAAACCAAAGAC
The DNA here is from genome assembly GCA_034641835.2 of Pinus albicaulis. Lineage (NCBI taxonomy): Eukaryota > Viridiplantae > Streptophyta > Pinopsida > Pinales > Pinaceae > Pinus > Pinus albicaulis. Next base: position 261,110,922 of record CM076583.1, read on the forward strand.
CTAAATAGTGGGGTATTATGATCATGATAGTCAACAAAAACCACCATATAAGAATCTGTACCATGATCATATGACAACAACAATATGAAAATCATCAAGAAGCTATGTAATTCCAATATCATCAACCTGTAATAAAATATGCAATTATTTCAAGCATCAATAAGAATTTGTAGTAGAAAAACATCCTATTGGCATCATGTAACTTTACTTTTCCTAATATATGAAGAGGTATAATTCACAACCACAAATATCATTCTCTTGTACCATGATGCCATCATATCATCTATACAATTAAGGAGAATATTCAAAATAAATCAAGTGTATCAAGAAGAATCCTCAAAACATAGGCAACTCAATTCATCATCCATAGGATCCCTAACTACAATTTATTGGTATCCCATGACATAGAGATAACAATATGTATGAACTCATTATCATCAACCAATCATAGCATGATATTTTACAATCAAGCTATGTTTGTTACCCATCTCCTTAATCTCATATCATCCAGATCAACATGATTTATATATGAAGAACCACAATCCTCGAGAAACAAATCACGTGTAGCATAACATGTACATGCATCATCACAAACAAAGAGAATCACAAATTTGATTAGAATCATCATAACAACTATGCAACTCAAGGAACATGTAGGTATCATCCATATGAAAACAACATATAAATGTCAACAAGTAGTGGTTGATTCATTAACCATAGCATGCACATCTTCTTCATGAAGTGTATTATGTAGGATCAACTTCACTGAGTTCAAATTAAGAAACATATGTGTGTTACGAGGTAATAGACCCTAGGGTCTGGGTTGGGAACCCCAACAGAACAAGAGGCATACAGAAACTAGAAGAATACAAACTTGTATTCCTAATGCTTAAACTAGTAAAATGGGAAGAAGGAGTAATACCCATAGGTCCTACGTTTGAAGGAGATTGCGTAGGGTTCAAACCCTCTACTTCTCCTAGTGCTCCAAAACCTGCAACTTATTCAAGAAAAGCACATATAATAGTGATAATTCAAAGCATGTTCAATATATTTGTGTTAGATAATATAAGAATATAAACATAAAACATGAAAGTATTCATAATAATATCATATTCATGTATAAAGCATAAAGATCATGAATATCAAGAATGGGACAAAAATTCTTTATTGATGAATGTAAATATGTGTGGAGGAATACCACCTGATTCAGCGATGAATCCAAGCGAAACCATCCTATGGATCCTTCCAACTCAAGCCTCAACAATCTCCTTATAAATGCATACACATGGATGTCATATAAGAGAAATGAACATCTATGTGAGGGAAACAAGGGTTTCCACAATCTGGGAGTGCAGGAGGCACATGGATAATCAGACTTGATCAAGGAAAAAATATTTATAATATAAATATCCTATCATTCTCCTCCACTTAGGCCTTTCCATGAGGTTTATTTATACCACCCCAAAACAATTGTTTCAGTTGGGATACAGTTAGGCCATGAGCTTCTATAGGTAGGCTTCCAGTGTAACTCTTAAACCCCACCAAAAAAATAGGGATTTTTATATTTTTTCATATTTAAAATTATATATGCTGGTTGGGTATAGATGGAGCTGCATGTGCACGTGTTTTTTAGAGGCCAGAGTCGCATATGGAATTCAAAATATTTTTTTTTAGATGAAGGACCAAGTTGAAGGGAAAGGGCTTCCCCAAGGCCATAACTCAGAGAATCAAGTATTCAGAGGTGGAAAATGATGCTATGTGTCCTCAAAAACATTTCCATTGATATATACTTTTCATGAAAACCATTATGCAACAAGGATTAATAATGAGGTTCAAGACTCTTTGGTTAGTCTCATGATCTAACTCCATGTTTCAAATTATTTAGGTCCAAATTTCTCCTTAGATTTTCTTCTATCTCTTTAATGTTGTCCATAATTATATTATCTTCTTCAACCTTTTTTCCCTGGGTTGATTGTTTCTTTCCTTGGATTTGTTTTTCCAGTACTTCTAATATGAAATCCTATAGTCAAGTCTCCAATCCTGATATTCTATTTCTAATTTATGTCTAACTCTTGTCATTTAAGGATCTAAATTTATTATCGATCATTGTTTTTAACTTTATTTGAATTTTGCTTTCTCTACATTTTTCTAATGATTCTATACATTCATACATAATAGCCATGCTTATTTTTCTAGATTTCCCCATCAGAGATTTGATATTTTTAATGATTTCTCATATTGAAGAGTAGAAAAGATAAATGAGTGGAAATAAATTTGCACCTAATTTATTGTTGGGCTTGGACCCATGTTACTAAGATTCTTTAAGATAGCACAAATTTATTTATACTTAGATATTTCTTACCACATATAGTCCTAAGGTTCATAGCGACCCATTTTTTGACCTAGGGTTTTGATATCGTGTCCATGGATTCATTCAATTTAAGACCAAAAAGACCCATTCAATAATAAGACTATATATATGATATATGCTCAATCTAAGACCATAAAGATGAGATGCGTTCAATTAGAGACTACAAAGACCCATTAAATCAAAGAAAGCACAAAGAATAATTTAAATTGCATATATTATTCATGCTCATGGTATGGTACTTTTAATCTTTGCACCATAGAGACCACAAAGATAATTCACATTCACATCATAGAGGTAATTTGCAGTCACACCACATAGATAAGTTACACTCTCATAGATTTTCTAATAAAATCTATCTATTTAATTTTAAGCTTGTATATTGTAAAAATAATTTTGATTATCCAAACTAAAATGAATAAAATATTTATAATACTTTTATTTCTGAATAATTTCATTATCATTACAAAATTTATCTTAAATTTTATGAGAATGTAGGAATTAATATAATTAATTTGAATTTTTTTAATATTCTAATAATTGAATTTTAAAATTATAGCTAAAAATTCTTAACGTTTATGGTAATTATTACCATTTACTATAATCGATAATTAAATCTATTTATTTTTTTAACAATCTATTTTTAATTTTTACATTTAAAAAAATATCTAGAAATAAAGAAAAAATAAATATTCTATTTCAAACTAAAATTAAAGTACATTTAAAGGGTGAAAATAAGAATGGAAGAAACCAAAAAATATATCCCTTTACTATATCAAAATGGATCCTCAGAGGAACAATCTATGCATAAAGTACACAAGTTATTGTTCAGTATTATGTTGTCTCAGAGATTTAGTTATCTGAATCATCCACAAGGCATTAATACACTTCATTTAAAGCTATAAGTTTAAAATATAGTAAAAATAAACTCATGGATCTTTGAAGTTACTATCTTAATCACCAATGAGTAGGTCATCTATGTATTCTTCTATTATATATGCATTCTCTAAAATGAGCAGGGCCTCCATAGAGAGGGAATATGCTTGGATATTTACTTCTCTAAAGACATGTGTAAATGAAATTTTCTAGAAGTGAACCAAAGTTGATTTAAATTTTTGTGCAATGTGCATGAGGCCTAGGTTGTTGATCTATGTTAGATCCTACATCTAATGTATAATCAACTTGAAGTCACCAATCACATGTAATTTTAGTAGTCCAAACAATGCACTAAACTCCCACATGTTATTAGTTCCACTGCCAAAAATTTATTTTCCAATGAGGAAATTGTTAGCTGAGAAATGGAGGATGAAACTTAAACCAAAAATCAGACCATGCTCTTGAATAACACAGTAAAAAAAAATATGTGTGATTTACCCTATTGAATTGATAGCTCCTCAATAATATGAATCAATTTTACCATGGTAGGTGGATTTTGTACATTGTAATAAGGGCCTATAGAGAAACCTTCTTAAAGAGATCAATTTTTCCTCAAATAAACACTTATTATAGGCCAACCAAATGCCCCATGTAGCCAAGATTACTAAGGATCTAAGTTTGTTAATATTACTCCTTTCAAAAAAAATTGAAGCATTCCTCAAGGTTATGCTTGTTCCATTGCTATAGGGTAATATGCTTGGGTAGTGGTTATCGAATATCCCTCTCTAGGCTTTCCAGTGCCTGAGGCAGATAGTCAGATTAGCTGTAAGGTTCACAAAGATGTTGCACATATGTTCATGATAATTTATATCATTTAATAGAATGAGATGGGATATTACCTCTTTTTCGATCTAGGATCCTTTGGAGAACACTGAGCAGTGAAGCAGGGATCCTCCTTCACTATTTCCAAATTCGGGTCCTACAATCAAACAAAGCACTCGTGTAATCTCTACAACAATATATTTCTTATTAAATAAATCAACATATGATAAACATAAAACAATGCAGATCTAATCCATTCATGTCATGCTTTATTAACAATTGGAAAACAATGGAAATATTAAAGCATCGAATGGAAAAAACAGATACAGTTCTGTTGATTTATAAAAAGGAGGATTAAAACCGTTGGTTGCACCAAGCTCTCCTCAGTCTCCCAATATCTCTCTCTCTTTCCTTGTATGTGATGGCGATCAAGGTGGTAAGCTCTCAATGTCACTTCACCGATCCTCAACTACCATATAGTAACAATTTAGCTCTGCTTCACATGTATTCAAAAAACCTAGGGTAAACCTTGCCCAAATCTTTCAACCAGTTCTAAAAGGAAAAAACCAAGATGTTTCCTTAGGCTTATATGCTTTTTCCTTCCTTGAGAGTCTAGTTGCTTTTGCTAAGGCCTAATAAGAGGTTAGTGCCTTTCAGTTTCTATTTTGTACTTACTCTCCATGAGAAAAAGCTTGGTTTGCCAATCATTATCCACGGGATTTTTCATGTTTCATGTTTAAACATGAGTAACGCTGCCCTCTGGGCAAGCTAGAGAATTTCCCTAGTCACTAACGTGACCTTTACATGGCTTAGAAGCATTATAATGCAATTTATCAGCTTCTGGCGTGTGTTACCTTGGTAGAAATGGGTTTTGTCTAGGTAACTTTCTTCCTTCCATATTAACTTCTCCTCTGAGCTGATGAGGAGGTCATTTGTCTTGTAACAGATGCCCCCTAAAGTATGAGGTCAAAGGCAAAGATGATGGCCGAAATACTTTATAATATGTGCAGTAGAATTAGAGAGATTGGAGGACTGAGGAAAACCTGAAACAACAACATATGTTAAGAAAATATAATATCTCTCTTATATTAATATTATATTAATCAACACTTATGACACCTCGTTGTACTATTAAACCTTTGGTTTAATGATCTTCAACCGGTGGTTGTAGATACTTCAACCTTTGGTTGTAGCTTCCTTCAACCTTTGGTTGGGTGGAACCCGTAACAACCTTTGGTTGTTGGTGGCCCTTAATGGGGCCCCTTCCCCGCAACTATTACAGGCCCTTAATGGGGCTCCTTCCTTCAACCTTGGTTGTAGCTTAATGCACCTTCAGGTCAAAGGTCTCCGACTATGGTTTACTTCACCTTTGGCTGGAAGCTAAGGCTCAATGGACGTTTAGGTTAAACTCAGGGAAGACCATTCCTAATGGGACAAGAATCGGTCTCTGGAATAAACGGTCTTACCCCATTTGAAAGATGCCCTGGATAAATCAGGGCTAAAGACCTAACGTTCCTATTTTAGTCCACATTACTGGCTTTGGCCTCTTTTAAAGAAAATTTCCTAATGGGCGTGGGCACACCCGCTTGAAAGATGGCCTGATACAAATCAGGCAAAGATGGCCTGATACAAATCAGGCAAAGATGCCCTGATAAAATCAGGGCTAAAGGCCTTCCCTGCGAAGGGAAGACAGTACAGGTACAATACAGCTAACCACATACCATAAGCTAACTGCAAGTACCATCGGCGACACCTAATGCCGGGCGTTGCAGTTCCAAGGCACACCCTCTGCAAGGAGCCATAAGTGTCACAGTACTAGGGTTCCCCCTCCCCCTATCTGGTCAATAGGATGGATTATAGTAGATGCATCTCTACACCTTTGTGGGCTCTCTAGGAAAGGCACTATAATGAGTCCTAAGTAGCGCTACAGCATGCTCTTCCCCTCGACTTCAACAAGAAGCTAATGCCATTTTCCCTAAGAAAGGGACTTTTAATCGGTAACAAGGGAAGGCTCCCCGTACCAAGTACCCCTTGGGATGCTATCCCTCAGTGTACCGAGTAGTACCTCTGTAGTCAGTAGCCTACTCTTGGGATGCATACTCCTAATCACATCCCCATTCATGGTCAGCCTCCTAGAGGACCTGGTATATTCCCACTCTACAGTGAAGCTTATGAGGCTTACCTGTAGTCTATATCCTTTGTGAAGCACCCGCCCACCCTTCCTCCCCAACTTCAGCGTGGGGCGTGCTACACGGGCCCGCATTACTCCATCTGGAGCCTTGAACTCCAGAGACCATTTACGCGTACCTTACATAAACTTTAGCACTCTCTAGCCTTTAGGTATATCTTATCCATTTGTATCACTTTTATTGGCTTTATCGCCTTTATGTTTACGTATAATATTTACGCATTTGCTGAACTTTTTGACCACAGCATTCATATTATTGATACCTAATAGCTTCCAGCTTTTACTATCTTTAAGATCTTCACGTATTTTAGCCACCTCCTCATGGAGGTGAACCAATTCTACAGTCATGGTATTGTATACGTCTTTAATTGTTGTAGCCTCCCTCTCTAACAGTTTATTAATCTCATCAATTTCATGTAAACGAATTTGTTGCGTTTTATGCATTTCTTCGTTTTGCCTTCTTTGTTCTTCGTTTAGAAATCTAAGCTCTTTATTTCGCTCTTCACAAATAATAACCTTACTTTCCAGAGTAATAACTTTCTCTAGGAGATCCAGTGTCTCACTATTTATGTTAACTTGACTATACATTAGATCTTTAACATCTGAGGACACATTACCAATGTGAGATGATACACTACCAGCCTTCGATGATACGCTAGATGATATACAGCGGTGAATATTTGATAGCCTGCCACGGGGAACCATAGAATTATAAATCGGGACATAACGAGAAAGCATAAAATTAAACGGGACAATACGAAAATCCACCTCCGGAAGTTTTATGCCATTCCTCGAACCAGGCAGTTGGAATTGGAAGATTCCGGCCACTCCAACAAGACCGTTTGTGCATATAATTTTATTATCCATTGGGTATAGCAGGAATCGAACCTGCGACCAAGGGCTCTACCACTGAGCTATACACCCTTTCGGGAACAGCGCCAAATGCCGTTTGCGAAGCGCTGACGGAAACTTTGGGCATCCCCGTGCTTGGACCCTTGCCTTGGGGACATTGGGTCGGCACTTACTCCTAAAGGGAAGGGTTTATTTTTTTGAATCTTTTTTATTGGGCTTGGGCCTTTTTGGGGCCTTTTTTGGTCAGTCTTTTTGGGGCCTTTTTTTGGGGCCTTTTTTGGCCAGTTACCCTAAAGGGGAACTGCTCACATTATATGCTCTTTTTAAAAGTACATATAACAAATATGGCAGCCTTTAGGGTAATGTATATATTATAAAAGCAAATTAGGTATTGAGCAATATTAGAGGCGGATCAATAGTCCAAGTCTAATAGGCAACACCGAAGCTTTGAATGGTGATTCATGGTTTGACGCCATCCATGGATTTAAATTGACTATACTTGTATGCGGCTCACTCGGTGCAGGCAATATTGAGCCAAAAGCAACACTGAGCCGTAAGGCATTGGGTGCAAATAATAGTACGTCACACCTTTAAAAAGGGCCTAAACGCCCCTATTCATTGCCACTTACGGTATTCCCTTTGTTGGCATTATTATTATAGTTTACTTATTGATAATAGTATCCCAACTATTATATCTCTCCTTTAAGTAAATAAAAATGGGATTTAATTCAATAATGTTACTAAAAGGGTCAGCCTTCTTTGGTGTTTACTGTATATTCATTAGCCCTGATTTTATCAGGGCATATTTGCCTAATTTTATCAGGGCATATTTGCCTGATTTTATCAGGCCATCTTTCAAATGGTGTAAGACCCCACGCCCATTCCGGAAAGTTTCTTTAAAGAGGCCAAAGCCTTTAATGTGGACTTCAAAGAATAGGGTCGTTCGTCTTCTTTAGCCCTGATTTATCAGGGCATCTTTCAAATGGGGTAAGACCCCACGCCCAGTCCGGACAGTTGCTGTCCCCATTAAGGGGAATGGTCTTCCCTAAGGTTTAGTAACCTAAACGTCCATTGAGCCTTAGCTTCCAACCAAAGGTTGAAGTAAACTATAGTCGCAGACCTTTAAACCTCGGCTGAATTAAGCTACAACCAAAGGTTGAAGGAAGGGGGCCCCATTAAGGGCCGGGCCCCATTAAGGGCCACCAACAACCAAAGGTTGAAGGAAGGGGCCCCATTAAGGGCCACCAACAACCAAAGGTCCATTGTCTTTATTTGGACAAAAGGTTCATCAAGCCTAAGCTTCCAACCAAAGGTTGCTGAAGCTACAACCAAAGGTTGAAGATCATTAAACCAAAGGTTTAATAGTACAACCTAAGGTTGCTACTTTAATCATTTCTTCCAATAGAGATATGAACAAGGTGTCCACTGCCCTAATAAGCTGACGTGGGAAGCTCAGGTATGTATCAGATCAATGCTGAAAATCTGTCTCCATAAAAAATATCGTAACTTGGGCAATATCACAAATTGGGGAAGGAAACACAATTGTAATGGTGTAACCTTCTCCCCAAGGTCTTGGCCATCGCTTCACTTAAATATAATATTTACCTACATGTGAATGGAGGATCTGTTGTCAAACATGTGGGAAATCGTCTAATTACTAGTCAGTAAGGAAAATTTTTAACAGACGCGAGGGTGGCCACCAATAACGATGATGGTCCCCAATATGCACAGTACAATTTAGCGAGTGTGAATAAAAGGGATTTGATGTCGAACACTCGTATAATCATTCGATTGGGAGCCAATAATGAAGACCCCCTAATCAAATACAAGATGACCCGCCACCGATGTCCGCAAGTATCCGGGTATTGATGTGTTTCCGAGTCCACTTCCTAGATAAGATGTTGTAGTTGATAGGAAGAGACCTGTCAAAAGGTAGGCACTAAGGCATCCTACATCATTCAACACGAAATAGGAAAAGATGATGTTTTTTTTTATCTAAAATATTAAGAGTAGATGGGAATAACTAACGACAAATAATTCCTGGCATGATGATTTACTCGGTTGATATGAGGAGCAGTAGATAGAGAGATTTTCTTGAATAATAGAAGGCACTCTAACAAGGTACTAGGTAGCTTAGGCTTAATGAACACCAAAGAGTATTTAGGATTTGACCAGTGCAGGAACACTAAGAGATGAAGGCTAAACTCATAGATGGTAGGGTTCGGCTAAATGTGAAAGAGTTGTCTAGGAAGTGCCATGTTCAAGATTTTTTCTGCCAAATCGTCCTTTCTTAAATGTAATAGAAGTAGTATCCATTTTGTCAAAAATTTTCCCCGTCTGATTAAGTTTAACGAGTCCAGACGGGTAAAATCGGTGAATTTTTCATTTCTATAGAGTCTAAAAAATGTCATAAAAGACAACTTTTAGGGGTACCTTTTTCATGTCTTGATAACTGGGCACGACAAAGGGAGAATAGGAAGCTTGAAACAGTTCATTTTCTGTGAGTTAGTCCATCGAAGTCGGAAAAATGAGAAATCTATGTTCGATGGATGTCTACCTCATTTTGTTATGAATACAAGGATACGAAGTAAACTCAATATTCTTTGTGAAATTTTAACGAGTCCAACAGAGAAAAAACTCGATGCTCTCCATGAAGTTTTAATGATTCACACGGAGAAAAACTTGGTGCTCTCCATGAAGTTTTAACGAGTCACACGGAGAAAAACTCGGTGCTCTCCGTGAAGTTTTAACGAGTCACACGGAGAAAAACTTGGTTACTTTTTATGTTTAAAGAGCTTTGAAAAATATGAAAATGATGGCTTATAATCTTTTGTCATGGTAGTTTAATGAGCCTAACAAAAACAACACAGGATTTTTTCTATTTTACGAGATAGAAAAAGTTCCTAAAAATAAAGCTCGTTGCTTCTTCATGTTAGTTTTAACAAGCTCGAAGAAGAAAAACTTGAGGTTTTTCAGATTTAATGAGCTAGAAAAATACCATAAAAAATAATGCTCGATGCAGTGGTCGACTATTGGTCATATTTTCATATAGACATTAAATAACTCATCAAAACATCTAGAATAAAAAAAAATAGTTGCGACAACCATGCAAAGCAGAATTCATTATTTTTTGTAGACTAACTAGTGATTATTTCCCCCGTAAAATGGCTATAAGAAGGTTGGAGATCCTCATTTTCACCGTTTTGAATGTCGTGATTGAGCTCGGGGTAAAAAAAGTGGCGAAATTATCGCCGGCGATAATGGATGATCCAGGCAACGATTCTTCCTTCCGCGAGATCCAGGTAAGATCTGGAACCTCCTACTATCATTTCATAGTGTTTTTTGCTTTTTTTGCTGGTTCAAAATAGTGGTTTTAGCAAGGCCTAAAAAATTTAGGCGGCTAACGCGGGCGAGCAGTGCTTTTCCCGTGTTAAACGTACCTCCCGTGAAGAAAGAGCGTGTTAGCATGCACTCGTTGGGCATTAGATCCCGCATTAGATGTAAATTTTTTTTGAGGAATTCTTTGTTTATTATTCTAAAGCATTCAAGACAAAATATAATCCATTAAATATGTTGGTTTGGTAGGTATAAAGTTGTTCACCATGATTATTTGGCGAGAAAGGGAACATGAGTGGGAAGAACATGAGATGTTCACCAATGCAAACCTACTTTGTTGGTTCTCCGCAGTGCGGTTTGGTAAAGTATGCTCGATTGGAACTAATGAGGGGACAAGAGGACCTTCTAAGGTGGATAATTCAACAGTGGGATGATCGTCGTACGTCTTTCATATCAAGGGCAATGAGCTCTCGATTGAGAAAGATGATATTTATTTTTTTTACTAGCTTTTCTTGCCGTAGACCAAGGCCCAATCCGATAGGGTCCGGGGTGGATCCTCGTACTACCGCCGACCTAATCCTTACCCATTACATACATAATACCGAGGAAGTTAGCAATCGGGTGCCTATTGCACGGTGGCCTCGAGACCGCCGAGGTCTCTGTTATGGATGATAGTTCGCATGGTTGGGGCTAAGAGTCAACATGTGGCCACCAACGCCCACTGTTGTTAGCAATGGATTGTATGCAGCCCCTGTGTTTTTTACTATTGTGAAGGTGTTGTCTCGTTGGGTTCGTGCGTGAGCCGACAGCCGTGTAAGACCCTGGACTCAACGAGAGTTTGGTTATGGTACACCGATTTTTTTTCCTTCCCACTAGAGTGGGTGCCGGTTATGAGACCCGTAATGATTACTGGATGTATTGGGCCCGCGAGAGCCGAGACAGAGCTCAATGTGCAACTTTGATACCGCAGACTAGAGAGGGTCCCGTCCGTCATTTCTTTGATGATGGGTTTTTTTGATTGGCTTAACCGCCGTATCGTCATGATTGAGAACTATCCCTATGCGTGGATGAACTTTACAGAAATCCGGAGTTAGTGTTGCCCCCGGGCACTCGAAAGGGGGGTCTAGATGGTAAGAGAAGGATTGATCAGTAGTAGTTGGAAGTATTTTTTTGTCTTTTTGAATTTTTATGCAATTTTTTTTGTTTAAATGGGTGAAAATATGTTTTGACCTAAAGCTTGTTTGCTTGACACGGATGTGGCACTGCTCATCCAAATCGGAGCCCCTTATTATGCATGTCGAGGACTATAGCTACCTAGGGGTCGGGAGCAATGGCAGAGGATGCGGAAGCCGCCGAAGAGAGTGATGATACCTAGATCTTGCATGAGCTTTCCAGGAACCTAAAGGGTTTAAGCATGGGTGTACCACCTCTTCTTATGAGAGAGATTCCAGCTCATCTACGCAACATACCGTGGGTTTGTCGAAGAGAGACTCGGGTGCCTCTCAGAGGATAGCCAGTGGAAATTGTTTACTATTTTGAGCATCGTGTGTAGCTGGAGGAGTAGATGTGTAAATGTCATAGCGAGGCTTAGTGTAGCCAAGTTTTGTAAAACACCCAAGTTTTGGGAGATTTTTTTTATGTAATTTTGATCCTGGACACGACACATACATATATATACATACTTTTGGCAATTTTGTTTCTTATGTGTTTTTTAATGTTTATGTATTTTCTATGGGAAAAAATATATACTCTTTTAAATATTTTTATAACAAATGTGACAAATGCCAATCTAAAACATAGGTTGCCAATGAATCGACCAATGCATTAAATTCTCTAGGGATGTGCTCAAATAAGATGGTTTCAAAATGATGTTCTAAAAGTTGTACCCTTAAAAATTAACATAACAACACCGGGATGACGAACGTGATAATGATTTTTCAATTGCATAACGACGAGTTGGGAATCTAACCTGACCATCAGATTGGAGATTTCACGAGATGTAGCTTCCGTGAGGAGTTGTATCTCTGATATGTACTCAAAAATATTGTTGGTGGCATTACCCAGGAAAATACCTCTGGAGCCAAGGAGCTCCGCCTCAGGTGTGTAGAGGACCCAAGTAGCTGACGCAATGTGCCAAGTATGACGACTGACACCATCCACGTATCTAACGTATGACAAGGATGATGAAGGAATTTGTGTAAAATAAAAAGTGTTTATGAGAAAAAAACTCAAAAAACCCAAAATATACAGAAACATAAAACAAAGACAAAACTGATATACATAAAAATACAAATCATATGCCTAGTGGAACACTAAGAAAAATACTTCTTCAAATAGAGCCCGTTGTGGGGCTCCACGAGTGGAATTCCATTACAGTATTGAAGTTCATAAGCTCCTTTTGACCAGGCTTTTGTGACAATGTAAGGACCAAGCCATAATGGTTGGAGTGTTCCTGCCCCCAAGAGGTTGTGTCTCTGATCATAGAGTAGAACGAGATCACCCTCTTGGAAAGAACGAGGCTTGACAGATTTGTCGTATTGAGCCTTGGCGCTTGTGAGCTTCGATGCCTACATGGCTCTCGACAAGTTTCGTCCAATTGATCGAGCGAGATCAAGTGCTCTTCTTCAGCAGTGGTGCTGGGTAGGAGTTCAACAGTGAGCTTGAGTGATGGAATCTCACACTCGATTGGGAGTACTGCTTCCAGGCCGAATGCGAGTTGGAATGGCGTGAAGCCTGTAGCAGTTTTTATTGACGTTCGGTATGCCCATAACACGGAATATAAATTTCAATTCCATGTGGTTTTATGGTTGCCGACTAACCGACGAATCATGGTTTTGAGGACGCCATTTACAACTTTGACTTGACCATTCACTTGTGGATAGTAGGATGAAGACTGATCTTGTCAAAAACCTAGCATGGAAGTCAATTCCGTCATCATATGGTTCTGAAAATATGACCCATGATCTGTGACAATCGAGAGGGGTACACCGAAACAGTAGATGAACTGATTGAACAAGAACATAGTGGCGATTTCTCCATCGGCCTTAAAAGTGGGAATGGCTTCTTCCCATTTTGTGAAGTAGTCGACCGCAACTACAATGTAGTTGTGTCCATCCATAGAAGTAGGGTTGCATGTAACAAAGTCTATTACCCATTTATCGAAAGGACCAATGGAGACAACCAGATGAAGAGGGATGGGGTGGGTGGGCATTTTCTTCGTGGAAATCTGACACGGATGGCACTTCTGGACCGTTGCAATGCAGTCTTTAAACAAAGTGGGCCAATAGCATCCTGCGTGCAAGATTTTCTGGGCAGTAGCTATGCCAGAAAGATGACCGCCGCATACCCCCGCGTGACAATCATTTAAAATGTGTTTCACCTTGTTAAGAGTGAGAGAACACCAAGGAATAGTATCGAAACCATGACGATATAGAGTATCGTTGAGCACGAGGTAGTGTTTCGCTTGGTGATGAATACGTCGACGGTCATCTGATGTGAGAGTTGGGTGGAATCGTTGAGTTTGGAGGTAGACCAAAATGTCTCCATACCAAGGATCAGAAGAATCAACTAGGTAGATAGATTCATTGGGAAATGGATCATGAGCTACATCTTCTGGGTCAATTATGGGAAGGTCCGACAGCTATTCGGCGAATACTAGAGATTTCTTTGCTTTGGTACCAGTGAAAACCAAATCGAACTGTTGGAGGATTACAATCCATTTGGAATATTTTCCTCCAATAATTTTTCAAGACAGGATGTGTCGCATGGGATTGTCCAAAGAAATTACGGTAGTCTATTGTATCAATATATAGTGTCGGAGTCGGGTGACATCGAAGAACACCGCGAGAGATAGTTTCTCCACATGTGAATATTGTAGTTCGGGTCCAATGAGACCTTTTGACAAGTAATATATCACATGGTCACTATCGTCATCATGAATTTGAACCAAAACCATTCCTAACGAGGATGGTGAGGCTGCATAGTAGACGAGAAATAACCGCGAATAGTTGGGGGGACTAAGAAGTGGGGAAAAAAATGAGTGCACGTTTCAAGGCATCAAACAACAGTTGAGCATGGTCATCCCAAAAATATGGTGTCCCTTTCTTAAGTAAGCGCATAAAGCCTTTCGTCATCTCGGCATAGTTTACTATGAAACAATGTAAAAAGTTTTCCTTCCCTTGCAAACGTTGGAATTGCAGAATAGATTGTGGCGCAGGTAATTCAATGATTGCCTTAACCTTATTGGGATCAACCCTAATCCCGTGCTTGGAAATAATAAAGCCTATAAGGCATCATACTCGACAAAAGATATGCACTTATGTGGATTCAGACGTATATTGTAGAGCCTACACTGAGTGAAGATTTGTTTTAGATGCGCATGGTGATGGGTTCACTTTTTGGAGTGAGCCGGAAGGTCATCCAAGTAAGCTTGTACAATGTGCCGAATATCATGAAAGGAATAGTCCATAGCCCTTCGAAAAGTTTCTCCCACATTCTTCAGACTGAATGGGAGTTTACGATACGCAAATGTGCCCCAAGGACAGATGAAGGCGGTTTTATGCTAGTCATCTTTTTTAATCGCAATTTGGTTATAGCCTGAGAAGCCATCCATAAAGGAGAAAGATTCACATCTGGCGGAATCGTCAAGAATCTGATCTAGAAATAACGTAGGATAATTGTATTTTGGACAAGCGGCGTTCAAATTGCGATAATCAACACAGACCCAGATGGTGCCTTGTTTTTTATCTACGGGAACTGGATTGGAAACCCATTCTGTCAAAGGAACGAGATAGATGAAACCAGCGTGTAAGAGTTTTTTGACTTCAGTCTTAATGGCAGCTACTTTGCGAGGGTGGATAGGTCAGAGTATTTTCCGGACAAGCTTGGCATTGTCATAAAATTTGATTTCGTGCTAAAAAATAGATGAATCTATGCCAGGAATTTCGTCGTAAGACCAAGCAAACACATCGAGGAATTCCTTAAAAAGGAATGTGAAGCGTGCAATTTTCTTGGGATTGCAATCGGCTCCAATTTGAATGTTTTCCACGATAATCATTTTGACTGAGATATCTATGAGCATAGTCTTGGAAAGATTTCCCATTTTCCCTTCCGAATCGATAGTTTGAACAGTCGTGTAAGTGAAGGGAACGATCTCAGGTGGGTCAAAAGACGGAATTTGAGTAGTGATCACGTCCGAATCGAACATCGAAGCGTGATGATGGAACTCTACTCAAGGTCATTCTTCTAGAGATATGATCTCTCGAATAGCTTTGTCCATAGGCAGGACTTCATCAAGGAGATCCCTAGAAAGAGATGTGATGGGCAGGAGGGTGGTACCATGGGTCGAAACCAAAGCAGTGGAGGGTTCAGATGCTACTTGGATGGCTTGATAAGTGAACTCTTCCAGTGATAATGGGATCTGATCTCCGTAGGAATCAATGTCTGAAGGCATCGGTAGGATCCATAGATCGATAGAGACATCAAAAATGGTGGATATCATTGCAATCGTATGTGGAACCTCAGGCAGCGGGAGAGGAAAACAACCCATAAGGGAAGATGCCTTCAGAAGACCGGTATCGACGCTAACGTACGAGTTAGGAACACCTCCTACTAGGGGTACAATGCTACTTGGTAACGCAAAATAATCAAGGGTGCAAAAGGATAATTGATCCACTCTGACTATTTTCCCATCCAATGGAAAGAGGATGAGTCAGAAGACCGAAGAGAAAATGGTAGTCATTGCCTAAGACCAACTGCGACCCAGCAACAGATTATATTCAAGATGACGGTCTACGACTTCTATGTCCACTGTTAACGTTTTCCCACTAAGCGAAATGGGAAATCTAGCAAGGTAGCCTTTTGGGAGGAAAGTGTGGCCATCAAAAGCTTTAAGGTAATTCGATGGCGGAGACAAAGTAGGAGAACCCAAAGCGAGCTAACATGCAGTTGACATAACGTAGGCCGAAGCACCTTCGTCTATGACAGTGCAATGGATTGGTCTCCCTTTTGACACAACTTGCACCTGGAATGCAAGTTGGTGTGAGAGGCGAGGTTTATATTTCTCCATATTGAAGATGGCTAGCGTAGAATCCTGTGGGTTGGTTCTACCAATGGCCAAAAGCAAAGCTTTCCTTTGCACTAGGCAGGTTTGAAATAATTCAAGTGCAAACATGGCTGACAGTGCTTGTGCCAAATATTCTACAATATTGTAGTTTTGTGCAGCACGTGAAGAGGTGTTATAAGTCATGCATCGAAGTGTCCCTTTGGGTAGACGAATCGCCGGGTCAGCAGCAGGCCTTTCGATATAAAAATTGTTGGGCGGCAGTGGAGTCACACTGGTACCAAGTTCCTGAGCATAAATGATAGGATTTCCATAGAGTTTGGCTCATGTTTGAAGTTCAACACTGTCTACACCATAAGTGGCGGATTATCCTTCACCGGAAGGATGGGTACCACCGTTTCCTCTTTGCGAGGGTTGTGGTGGGTTTGCAACCATGTGTTGCTGTTGCTGCTGTGGATTAGGGAAGGGATTATGAAGAACAAAAGGTGTCGTCCTAGGGTACTTGTTTGTGATAAAATCTGTGCATTCCTGTAGCCGAAGAGATTTGTATGTCAAGTGGTCCTCCGCAGAGATTTTGCAAGGAAATTTCATGGGTTTCTCCTTTCCTTTTTCATTCTTAGCAGGGTTTTTTTGATTGGGATTATTCTGAGTATCGGACTGCTCTTCAAAAGAAGAGGTATTTTTCTTGTTCTTCTTGTTCTTGCCACTAGGTTTTTGTGAAAACTGCACAGAATTTACCTCAGCGGTAGGAAGATTAGTCGGTTGGTTAGGGGCGGTGGTAGCCGAACAAGGCTGGGAGGTTTTCCCACTAGACAGTTTTATGGCTACACCAAAGATTTCACCAATGAGGCCATCGGCGTGTGCTCCGGGTTTTTGAGTAGCAGGAGGATTCGGATTACCCGGGGCATGGGGGAGTAAATCATACAACATGCCAAATTGCAAATAGATCAGATCTAAATGTTGTGCACGATGGATGGTAAGAGTGACTTACAAAACTAGTTGGATAAGTGATGATCCGGGATTGGCGCTTTGACCAGCCTCCTCCTACGTCTCCTTTCATGAATGTCATCAGAGATGTGGGTGGTAGTGTCTTGGCGCAGCGAGGTTAAGAGTTATGTGCTGGTTTCGTATCTAATAGGTAATTTGAATTTCTTAAGAAATTCCATAGCTAAGGTGCCAAAAGTGTTGGTGGCCACACGTGGTAACTCAATGTACCATTTGGCAGCGTTGCCTGTGAGATTGTGGGGGAAAAGTTGAAGCCATATACTATCATCCGCCATGGAGTTCAAAACAGACCATAGATGAAAGGTGGTGACGTGTGTAGCTGGATCGTCCCCTTGTTTCCCGTCGGATTTAGGGATGTCATATGGAATCTTGTGTGGTAATGGAGGCCAGAGTGGGTTGTGGTTGATGGGATCATTGATCAGTTTGTATATGACAGAGATGTCTAGAGCTTCCAAGAATGGAAATTGTGTGTTTGCCCCCAGATCTAGCCAAGGAAGTATTGGCTGACCATTTGGACCATAGGTTCCGCCCATCAATGTGTTACCAATGGGATAAGTAAGACTTTGTTGATAAAAGTTTCCTGTGGGTGGGGGTGTAGGGATGTATGGCTGCTGTCTGTAGGGTATGTTGTATTGAGGGGCGAACCATTGGCTGCCCCCCGTGTAAAAGTTACCCCCTTACCCAAATATATTTTGGGGTTGGTTTGCCCATATGGACGCGATAGAGTTGGCCAAAGGCATATTGCTATTCACATAATTAAGCATCGACATAGAACCTACACTGAAAGTTTGACCACTCAAAGGAACATCATTAACAATAAGATGTCCCGTTTTTCCCAATGACTGTAGGAATACCGAAGTGCCCCCCGGCATATATGTGTTGGTGACACTACCCCCTGGTATGGTGGCCAAGGGGTTTGAACTCAGCAAAGGGTTCCAACCAAAAGGGTTGCTAAAAGGAACCGAAGTAGCCCCGCTAGCGGGAGCGGAAACCGGGGGTCCTGACGTAGTCATAATAGGAGCAGATCCCAAAGGGTTCAGAGGTCCACTGACAGTTGTAGTGAATGGATTTCTGGGACTAGGTATAGCCTGGCTATTGGGGTTTCCAATCATTGGCGTAGAACTAACAACCGACGGGGAATATGGTGGTGGATCAGAGTTGGTTACCATCGGCATCGACCCCATGGGTGCCAGTTGTGAAATAAATGTTGGTGCAGCCGAAGACATATCTTGGCCTGGTGTAACCTAAACTAACACTGGCTCCGACGGGTCAGTGAGAGGAGGATTGCAAGGAGGTACGACTCCTTCCGTAAAAGGATCCTATGGAAACTCCGTATGATACGGGGCTATGTGAAAATTAGGGGTTGTCACTAGAGACTGCTCTTCCGAAGAAGGCACTGGCTCACCGAGACTCGAATCCTCCTCTGGTGTCAACAGAGGTAGACCTCACTGTCGTCGAGACAGACAATGAGGGTCGAAGGACTCCACAGTGACTTGTTTACTTTTAGAAAATTTTAATTATTTTTGATGTATTATAAAGTCTTAGTGATAGTAACCACACACCTAAAAAAAGAAAAAAGAAAAAAGGACTTCTAAAATCAATCAACAAGCAGCATGAACAGGGTGGCCTCGTCTGATTAATATTGTTTGTTGGAGATGAAACCCAGTATCACAATGACATACAGAGAGGGTTGGTCATAAACACAGTTACGGTTACTCTAAAGCTTCGCCCGAACCTCAGACAATAGGTGTAAGCACTCTTGTGAAGACGAGTACCCTCCCAAAGACCGAAGACATAGTAGGTTCGTCTATTTTAGGTACCAGGGCAGCCTGCCCCAGTCACCTTATGTAAGTCCCTAAAAAGTCTGGCAACTAAAGATACCTCAAATCACAGACATCATCAGGGGGGGTCATGGTCATAGACAACACGCTATATGGGCAGAACACCTAGATCCCCGATCTAGTTTTGACATCCCCAAAGGGAACCCCGATATATAGCATGCCCACTGAATTCACTCGAAGGTGGGCTACCTTCTCATGCACACTGGTGTTGTCTCGCGCTTAACTCAATTGGTAGTGGAGTGGCCCTGATAATATAAGTGCAGTAGGATTTCACTTTTTAATGACTCTAGCTTCAAGTTTTGAGATCTTGGGTGATTTTCTCACTTCTCCTACCCCAAGATCCTAGCCTGAACTACTGTTGGCGTGAGCTCAGAAAAAGTTATATGATTAACTTTATTATCGCTTGATTCTTAGTGTACTTGATTATTAGTCTTGCAGAGGGGGAGTGGACGTATGAAATGTGATGAGACTCTAACTCAAAAACCATGTAGAAACATGCTGTAAATATTTAATTAAATGAAGAGTTTATTCTACAAAGAGCGATTCTTTCAACATCCGTGCACCAAAAATTCAAATAACACAGTTCAAATTTAAAGATTCAGAGATCTATCTATCTTCTCTTAACAACTTTTTAACCCAAATTTTTCAGAATTAATTCAGATAAGTTCAGGAAACTTAAAAAAAAAATTCTTCTTAAAAAAGTAGATGCTACTAACAGTAACTTTTTAAACAAGAACTAAAGACAAAAATGCTAACTAGTCATCAAGCACAGGGATCCAGCAAAAGAAGCTAATCTGGTGGCCAATAACTCCATAGCCAAAGGGAAACACAACAAAGGTGTAAAAAACAGATTTTGGCTGGGTAACACTGGCAAGCAGAGGCTACAGAGCATTAATATTGAGACTAACACGCTGTATCTAAGCATAAGCAAAGTTATAACACACTGAAACACTCTCAGAGGGAGCGTTACTTAGGGTAAATTTTCACAGATGGCTAAGCAGGGTCTAATATGGATTCTGTGAGCTTTTGAGATGATTACTGAGCATATAAACTGATCGGAAGGGTATGCAAATAGAGGAAAAGAGGTAAAGTCATAGGAACAACCCAGAAACTTGGGGTTTACTCCCCAGCGGAGTCACCATTTCTGCTATAGAGTAATATGCTTGGGTGGTGGTTATTGGGTATCCCTCTCAGGGCTTTCTGGTGCTGGAGGTAGACTGTAAGATTGGCTGTAAAGTTCCAAAGGTACTGCATGCATGTTCATACTAATATATAATTAACAAAGCAAGATTGGGATGATTACCTCTTTGTGGACGACAGATCCTATGGAGAACACCAAGCGACGGAGTAGGAGTCCTTCTTCACTGGCTCCAAATCCAGATACTGCAACCAATCAAAGAACCCGTGTAATCTCTACAACAGTATAGCTTTCTATCAATTAAACTAGCACATAACAAACATAAAAAAATTCAGATCTAAGCCACTCATATCATGCTACATAGATGATTGAACAAAAATTATGACACTGATGCATCGAGTGGACAAAACAGATATAGTTCTATTGATTTATGAAAAGGAGGATTACAACCTTCAGTTGCACCAAGCCCTCCTCAATCTTCCAATTCCCATCTCTCTTTCTCTATCTCCGAGTGTGATAATTCACAAGGCAGAAAGTCTTCAATGAACTCTACCGATCTTCAAGCCTCACAATACAACAATGAAATTATGGTCCACATATAATCAAACCTTTGACCTTAGACCAAGAGGCCACAACTCCAATTTATAGGAGATGGAGAGGGCAAACCTTGCCAGCTCTTTCAACCAGTTTGAATCAGGAAAGATCTAGATGTTTCCTCGCTTTTCTTTGCTTTTTCCTTCCATAGGAGTCTAGTTGTGTTTGACAAGGCCTAATAAAAAGTTTGTGCCTTTTAGTTTCTATTTTGATCTGACTCTTTCTGAGAAAAAGCTGGAAATGCCTATCAATTTTCCACAATATATTTCCATTTTCACATTCAAACACAGATAACGCTGCCCCTTAGGCAAGACAGAGTGTTACCCTAGGCACTAATGCTACCTTTGCATGGCTTAGGTCCATTATAACTCTGCCTAACTGTTTCTAGGGTGCGTTACCTTGGAAAAAATTGGTCTTGTTTAGGTTATTTTCTTCCTTCCATGTTACTTTCTCCTCTGAGCTGATAAGGAGGTCATTTTTACTGTAATAGATTCCCCCTAAAGTGTGAGGTCAGAGGCGAAGATGATGGCCGAAATAATTTATAACAAGTGTAGTAGAATGAGAGGAATTGGAGGACCGAGGAAAACCTAAAAACAATAACATATGTCATAAAATATAGTATCTGTCTTGAGTCAGGCATTCCCATGCTGAGCAGCTAATCAAAATAATTTCTCTAGAGAAGAGATATGAACAGTTTGTCCACCGATAAGCATAATTTCTCTTGGTCACAACTTCTAAACTGCATATTTCCACACATGTGAATGAATGAGTTGTAGTCAAACATGCGGGAAATCGTCTGATTATCAGTAAATAACGAAAACTGTTAACAAACGCGAGGGTGGCCATTGATAGTGATGATGGTACCCAAGATGCACAATACAATATAGTGAGTGTGAATAAAAGGATTTGATGTCGAACACTCGTAGAATCATTCGATCGGGAGCCAATAATGAGAACCCCCAACCAAACACAAGGTGACCTTCCACTGATGTTTGCAAGTACCCGGGTACTGATGTGTTTCTGGATCAACTTCCTAGATAAGATGTTGAAGTCGATAGGAAGAGATCTGTCAAAAGGTAGGCACTGAGGCCTCATACATTAGTCGACACGAAGCGAGAAAAGATGATTTTGTTTATGGAAATAGTCAAGAGAAAATGGGAATAACTGATGACAAATAATTTCTGGGATATGATGGCTTGGCTGATACAAGGAGCAGTAGATAGCGGGATCCTCTTGAACAATAGAAGGCACTCTAATAGGGTACTAGGCAGCTTAGGCTTAATGAAACCAAAGAGTATCAGGATTCACCAATGCAGGAACATTGGCATACAAAGGCTAAACTCATAGATGGTAGGGTTCGGCTAAATGCGTGTGAGTTTTCTGGGAAGTGCCATGTGTCAAGATTTTGTGCTGCCAAATCGACCTTTAAAATATAACATAATAAGTATCCATTTTGTCCAAAGTTTTCCCCGTTTGATTAAGTTTAATGAGTCCAGACGGGTAAACTCGGTGATCTTTTCATAGTTAGAGGGTCTGAAAAACATCGTAAAAGATAAATCCAGGGGGTACCTTTGTCATGTTTGATTACCAGGCATGACGAAGGGAGAATAGTAAGCCTGAAACAATTCATTTTCTGTGAGTTAGTCCATTGAATCCGGAAAAATGAGAAACCTATGTTCAATGGACATCTTCATCATTTTGTTTTGAGTACGAGGAGATAGAGTAAACTCAATATTCTTTGTGAATTTTTAATGAGTCCGACGAAATAAAAACTCGGTGCTCTTCATGAATTTTTAATGAGTCCCACAGAGAAAAACTCTACTTTTTCTGTTTAATGAGCTTTGAAAAAGATAGAAAATAATGGCTCATATTTCTTCGTCGTAGTAGTTTAACGAGCCTGACGAAGGCAACTCGAGGTTTTTTGTTAAGTCCCAATATTAATAGTGTAGTCCCTTATTATGTTAGTGTAGCCCCCCTTATTGTTATTTTTGTACCCATGTAACCCCCATATTGTTATTACTGTGCCTTTACATTATTAATGTTAGGTCGGCTATGATTACACTGTGGCCCCACTAGGATTACATTGTGGCCCCATGGACTCCTATATATAGAAAGGAGGTTTTGTCATTTGTATCATCCAAGAATTGTTCATTCATGTAATGTATTGGAGGTTTCCCCCTTGAAGTGGCTTATTTCTAAGGCGTTGATATCTCTTTTCTTCTATTTTTGGAGCTGGTTTCCCAACATTTGGTATTAGAGCTTTGGATTCTAGGGTTTCGCTGCTCCAAACAAGTCATCGTGGAATTTTCTCTGTAATTTTTTTTCTACGAAGGTTCAGAAGCTGAAATTTTTAGAGTGCAAATCCAAAATCCTGAGGAACATCTTCGCAAAATTTTAGAGCTTGGTTTGCAATATTTTGGAGATATGATTTGTGGAAGTTAGGGATTTTTGCAGGCTCCTGAATTTCACTTAAAAAGGTTGTTGCGGAATTTTTGCTATAAATTTGCTTCTACGAAGGTTTAGAAGCTGAAAGTTTTAGTGTGAAAATCCGAAATCCTGAGGAACATCGTCACAAAATTCCAGATCTTGGTTCGCAATATTTTCGGAGAAATGGTCTATGGAATTTAAGTCTTTTGCAGGCTCCCGAGTTTCATCTCAAAGAGGTGATTGTGGGAAAATATTCATAACTCTCTCTCTGAGCATCAAATTGGAATTCTGTAAAAAGTGGCTACAAGTAGATGGATTGTAGTTTCTTGTCTATAAATTTCAGAGCCGAAGGAGGAAACAGTGACACGTGGAAAGTCGTACAAGTTCACTCTACTAAACCAGTTCATAATTAGGTCATTGTAGGAGATTGGGAACAAATTTGTCGTCAAGAATCCAAATTAGGTCAGACTTGTGGCATTCGAAAGAGAATTCAGAGGGCTACCTCAGTGCCAAATTTCAGATATTGAAGATCTAAAATCACAGAGATAATTCAGTTTCAATATCGAGCTCCTCAAAAGCAAGAAAAAGGTGTGTATTTGGTTTTTAAAATTGCATAACGTTTGTTTGAAAAAGTAGTTTGAAGTGATTCCAAGGGCATATTTTTGAATTTTTATCAATATTGGGTTCTATAATGCCTCCAAAAAATAATTCCATAGCCACTAAGCCCTCAAAAAGCTATACTATGACACATGAAGAGGAAGAATTGCAGTATGAGATATCAAAATTACGGTACCAAGTGCAACAAATTTCGATCTTACGAAAAGAAACAGAAGATGACATAGATGGTTTAAAAGAAGAAATGGAGGCTAATTTGGATGGTTTGAAGGAACAAATAATAGCTAATATGGATGATAAATTAGTGGAAGATCACATCGAGCATCAACAACAAGTTCTCTA
This sequence comes from Pinus albicaulis, assembly GCA_034641835.2. Classification (NCBI taxonomy): domain Eukaryota; kingdom Viridiplantae; phylum Streptophyta; class Pinopsida; order Pinales; family Pinaceae; genus Pinus; species Pinus albicaulis. The sequence continues at coordinate 261,135,387 of CM076583.1, forward strand.
ACTCTCAAAGGATAACCTAACTTTGGTGCAAAATCTAATGAAACAATAGGAAGATCAACTTCACATTGAAAGAAGTTCTGAAGCAGTCATAGAAACAAGAACTTGACAAATACGATCAATTTCAGAGTATCTTAGCAAGTGGAAGAACCTTCCTGTAGAAGATTCCACATGGGAGGATGAGAATTTTATACAGAAGCATCAAGAAATAATCAAGCTTTGAGGACAACGCTTGTTTGAAGGAGAGGGGCATGTTAAGTCCCTATATTAATAGTGTAGTCCCTTATTATGTTAGTGTAGCCCCCATTATTGTTATTTTTGTACCCATGTAACCCCCATATTGTTATTATTGTGCCCTTACATTATTAATGTTAGGTCGGCTATGATTACATTGTGGTCCCACTAGGATTACATTGTGGCCCCATGGACTCCTATATATAGAAAGGAGGTTTTGTCATTTGTATCATCCAAGAATTGTTCATTCATGTAATGTATTGGAGGTTACCCCCTTGAAGTGGCCTTAGTCGTTATGAGTACGAGGAGAGAGTAAACTCAATATTCTTCGTGAATTTTTAACGAGTCCGACGAAAGAAAAAACTCGGTGCTCTCTGTGAATTTTTAATGAGTCCCACAGAGAAAAACTCTACTTTTTATGTTTAATGAGATTTTAAAAAGATAGAAAATAATGGCTCATATTTCTTCATCATAGTAGTTTAACGAGCCTGACGAAGGCAACTCGAGGTTTTTTTAGTTTTACGAGCTAGAAAAAGTCCCTAAAAATAAAGCTCGAAATCGGGTCGAACATGGTCAAATCTGCAAATAAACACTAACAACCCATTAGAGCATCGGTAACATTTTAAAACCAATAGTTGCGACAAAATATAGCAGGAATTTACCAATTTTAACAGACTAGTTCAGTGAGTCTTACCGCTAAAATGGCTATAAGAAGGCAAGAGACCTTCATTTTCACTGTTTTGAGTGTTTTGATACAACTCTGGAGTGAAAAAGTGGTGAAACTTCAGTTGTTGATTGTGGACGAACCGAGCAACGTTTTTTGATTCCGCGAGATCCATGTAAGAGCTTGAACCTTCACCTAGATTTCCATTGTCATTTTAATTCTTTTTTATGGTTGGAAATGTAATTTTTAGCAGGCCCTAAATATATTTAGCGGCTAGCACGGGTTACCAGTGTTTGGGACACGTTAAATGCATTTCCCGATAAGGGACAGTGCGTTAGCACACACTGATTTGCTCTAGGGCCCGCGTTAGCAGGCAAAAACATTTTTCGAACTTGTTTTTTATCATCCTAGAGTGTTCTAGCCAAAAACTAATCCATTGGAAATGTTTCTTGTGTAGGTGTGAAGCATTTTACCATAAGTATTTGGCACGAAAGAGAGAATGAACGGGAAGAACGCGAAATGGTTTCTGATGTTGCTACTTTGCTAGTTCTCCGCAGATGTAGATTACTGAGGTATGCTCCTTTAGAGCTGATGAGAGGGCAGGAAGACCTTCTGAGATGGATCATCAAGTAGTGGGATGACTAGCAGCAGCATGTATTTCACGTCAGGGGTAATGAACTCTCGATTGAGAAATATGACATATACTACTTGACTGGCCTATCATGCAGAGGACCGAGGCCCAATCTGAAAGGTTCCAGGGCTGAACCCTGCACTACTGCGGATCTGATCTGAACTCACTGCATAAAAAATACTGTGGCAGTAAGTAACCGGGTGCCTATTGCAAGAGTGGCAGCGAGACCGTTGAGGTTGCTCTTGTGGATGATAGTTCGCTTAGGAGGAGCCAAGAGTCAGCATGTGGCCACCAAGGCCCAGGTATTGCTGGCGCTAGATTTCATGCAGCCTTAGGTTTTCGACTAGTGTGAAGGTGTTGTCTGTCGGGTTCGAGAAGAACTTACAACATGTAAGACCTGGACAAAAAAGAGAGTTTGGGTATGGCACACTGATCGTGTATTTCATACTAGAGAGGGTGTCCGCAATGAGGCCAATAATGATCATGGATGCATTGGGACCTCGGGAGACAAGACAGGCTCGTTGGTCAGCTTTGATACCGTAGAATGGAGAGGGTCCAATCCGTCACTCTTTTGATGACACATTCTTTGAGTGGCTAGATGACCAGATCATGATGATTGAATATTATCCTTATGTAGGGATGAACTACACAGGAGATCCGGAGTTGATACTGCCACCAGGAACTCAGTGGGGTCCAGATGGTAAGAAAGAAATTGATCAATGTTTGAAGTATTTTTTGTCTTTTGACCGTTTATGTAACTTTTTTGTTTAATGGGTGAAAATGTTTTTTGACATGAAGCTTGTTGCTTGACACAGATGTGGCACCTGTCCATCTAGCTGGAGCCCCTCGCTATGGAAGGCAAGGAATGCAACTACCTGGGGTTGGCACAGAAGCAAAGGTTGCAGCAGCCGCCGAAGAGGGTGATGAGCACATAGTTTGCATGAGCTTGCTACGAACCTTGAGGGTCTAAGCATGGGTGTGCCGCCTCTTCCCATGAGGGAGATCTCGGTTCACCTACAACGGCACATAGTGGGTGTGCAAGAGAGGTTCTTGGTGCCTCTTAGGAGGTTAGCCAGAGCAGTTATCTGCCTTTTTGAGCAGCAGGCTCAGGAGGGATAGTGGATAGATGTGTAAATGTCAGAGCGAGGCTTAGCAGAGCCAATTTTTTGTATAATACCCGCGTTTTGAGATGTTTTTTTGATGTAACTTGACTGGAAATGACATATATATATACATATACATATTTTGGCGATTTTGATTCTTGTGTTTTTTAATGTTTATGTATTTTTATGGTAAAAATATACACTCATGTATGACTCTTTATATAATAAATGCGTCAAATGCCAATCTAACACATAATTTGCCAATGAATCGGCTAATGTATTAAATTCTCTAGGAATGTGCTCAAACGTAATGGTTTGAAATTGACGTTATAGAAGTCGTACCCTTAAGTAATAACGCAATAAGACTGGATGAAGGATGTGATAACAATTGTTTAACTGCATAACGACGAGTTTGGAATCTAACCTGACCCCCATATTAGAGATGTCGTGAGATGCAGCTTCCATGAGGATTTGTATCACCGACATGTACTCAGCAATATTGTTGTTGGCATTACCCAGGAAAATTCCCCCGGAGCCAAGGAGCTCTGCCTCAAGTGTGTAGAGGACCCAAGTAGCTGACGCAATGTGTCGAGTATGACGACTAGAACCATTCGCGTATCCAACGTATGATAAGGATGACGAAGGCATCTGTGTAAAAGAAAAAGTGTTTATGAGAAAAAAAACTCAAAAAATCCAAAATATCCAGACACATCAAACAAAGAAAAAACTAATATACATAAAATTACAAAGCATATGCCTAGTGGAACACTAGGTGAAATACTTCTTCATATAGAGCGCGTTGTGGGGCTCCGCGAGTGGAATTCCATTACAATCCTGAAGTTCATAAGCTCCTTTTGACAGGGCTTTCGTGACGACGTAAGGACCAAGCCATAATGGTTGGAGTGTTCCTGTCCCCAAGAGGTCGTGTCTCTGATCATAGAGTAGAACGAGATCACCCTCTTAGAAAGAACGAGGCTTGAAATTTTTTTCATATTGAGCCTTTACTCGGCGATTGTGAGCTTTGAGTGCCAGCATGGCATGTTGACGAGTTTCATCCAATTGATCGAGCGAGAGCAAGCTCTCTTCTTCAGTAGTGGTGCCAGGTAGGAGTTCAACAATGAGCTTGAGTGATGGAATCTCACACTCGATTGGGAGTACTGCTTCCAAGCCGAATGCGAGTTGGAATGGCGTGAAGCCTGTAGCAGTTTTTACTGACGTTCGGTATGCCCATAATGCAGAATATAAATTCTGATGCCATGTGGTTTTATGGTTTCCAACTAACCAATGAATCATGGCTTTGAGGACGCCATTTACGGCTTTGACTTGACCATTTTCTTGCAGATAGTAGGACAAAGACTGATCTTGTCGAAAACCTAGCATGGAAGTCAATTCCGTCATCATATGGTTCTGAAAATGTGACCCATGATCTGTGACAATCGAGAGGGGTACACCAAAACGGTAGATGACCTGATTGAACAGGAACAGAGCGGTGGTTTCTCCATCAGCCTTAAAAGTGGGAATGGCTTCTGCCCATTTTGTGAAGTAGTTGACCGCAACTACAATGTAGTTGTGTCCATCCACATAAGTAGGGTTGCATGTAACAAAGTCTATTCCCCATTTAGTGAAAGGACCAACGTAGACAACCGGATGAAGAGGGGCAGGGTGGGCGCGCATTATCTTCGTGAAAATGTGACACAGATGGCACTTATGGACCGCTGCGATGTAGTCTTTAAACAAAGTGGGCCAATAGTATCTTGTGCGCAAGATTTTCTTGGCAGTAGCTATGCTAGAAAGATGACCGCCACACCCCCCCGTGTGACAGTCATTTAAAATGTGTTTCACCTCGTTAAGAGTGAGACAACGCCGAAGAATAGTATCGACACCACGACGATATAGAGTATCGTTTAGCACGAGGTAGTGTTTCTCTTGGTGACGAATACGACGGCGGTCGTCTGACGTGAGAGTTGGGCGGAATCGTTGAGTTTGGAGGTAGACCAAAATGTATCCATACCAAGGATCAGAAGAATCAACTAGGTAGATAGATTCATCAGGAAATGGATCATGAGATACATCTTCTGGGTCAATTTTGGGAAGGTTCGACGACAATTCGGCGAAGACTAGAGATTTCTTTGCTTTGGCAGCAGTGAAAACCAAATCGAACTGTTGGAGGATTACAATCCATTTGGAATATTTTCCTCCAATAATTTGTCAAGACATATATAAATTAACAGACAAATAAATGTTCAAAAAAAAAAAACTGTGAGTTTAGAAGGTTTAAAAAACACAAAGATGTTTTTATATATTCAAACTTCCATTCAGTTCTCTCATTGATAAGGTTAACTGTCAAATATAGACCATGTCCAGAGAGTGTATGTATCACACCATAGACATCATTGTCTGCAAAATTTCCTACACAAGGTGCTGGATAACTCAGTAGGTTATACAATGGCCACTTCCAATATTAACACTAGGAAAACGTGGCTACTCACAATTGCTAAATTCATGCATATTTTACTCGTAAAAAAAAAGGTTTTAACCCATGTAAAAGACAATGTCCAAGTTGTAAGGGGTATGAAATGGGCATCAAAGTTCAAGGCCATATTTTTTACAATATTTTTACAATATGCATAACATAATTCAATTAAGCCATCACATTTTAGAACATGTTTAAGTCACCGAATTATTGTTAACACCCTTCTGTTTTAACTTGGGAGCACACAAATGCAACAAAGAACAAAAATTGTGCATACCCTTACATAAGACTCATGCGTGGAAATCCACAAGTCAGAAAAGGCATGATATGGCCTATAACAAGTACTTTTTCTCCATGTTATAATTAGAACCTACTAGATTCAACTTGAAACTATAATAATTTAAGAGACTGCACCACTTTTTTACTCTTGCATTCTACTATCTATTCAAGTTAAGGTCATTACCCTTAGATTAATTTCTCTCACAACGAAGGTCTTCAACTTACAAATATCATAATGTCTTCTGAGCACCTAGCAAGCATACCCACCTTGGCTAAAAATAAAACTAAGCTTGGGTGGTAAACATTCGCGTGTATGGATTTTTCACTTCATACTCATGCCCCTTTTATAGACCTATCCGCCCTCACAAAAAAAAAGATAAATAAGGCAGTTAAAGGTTGCAATAGAAGGTGGACTTGTTCTCTGTCTCATTTACATTCAATATCATTAGGCACATCTCTAATTCCAATTTTCCATTTGAGGGTTTGCTCTCACTAGTTTAACATCATTTTTTATTGGCACATCTCATGGATGGAGAGGATTTGACAATTGTGAGGTTTGAAAGAGAGTACGATTGAGGGTAATGATGCACTCATTGAGATCGCAACTTCAAGATGCATATCAAACCCCAATATGCAAGGCATATGTATGACAACAATAGGGCTTGAAACATGATTTAAGTTGCACTTATTTAACCACACGCAAGAACAAATAATATCATAAAACGTTATGGAAGGAAATGAGCAAGGACCTTTGGTTCCACCAACATTGGTGGCATGGTTAGCTGTTGGTGAAACCGGCTTTCTAATCTCCTTAGCATTATGAGAAATTTCCATTTTTATTCCTAGGTCAACTAACTTAGCTCCGCCTTGGCATCAAAAGTGTAATTGCATAAAAGGAATTTCGTTCTCATGCCAATAGGTCTCCTACAATGAATTCATAGGAACCTAGTACATAGACTATTTTTCTCTTAGCTTAGCTACCCAGGGCTTATTTCCCTTTCCAAATATCAATAATTCATTTCCAAGAAAAATCAATAATAAGAAAAATATTTCACTATATTCTAAAAGGTGAAGATGTCGAATCATGCCACAATGTGAAAGGAAATAAAATATCTTTCCACAAACCACCAAATATATAAAGAAAACAATAATAATTATAATAATAAAACTATATCTATAGATATATGCATGATATGAGAACCATAAGCATTCAAGGGACTAAAAAAATCTTTGACAAAAACAAACCAAAAATTTCAAACTCAACAAAATCCTCTAAACACAACCAACAAACAAATCACTAAAATTTTCTAAGATATCAAAGCTAGACATCAGCACAATTTCATGTACTTGAATAAGCCCATTGTTGCTTAGCGTTAGACTTCTTAAATTAGTTATTTATCATTTAATACTAGGACACTATCTATGTGAAAATAAATAGGTCCCAACTTCATCAAATCCGACTTCATTTCCAGTCAAAGATCAAACCCATCTTCATTTCCAGTACCAATATAAAATCACACCTTTTCCAAATATCAATAATTATTTTGCAAGAAAATATAAAACTCGAAACTCAACAAAATTCCCCAAACATAAGCAACATATAAACCATTAAAATTTTCCAAGATATCAGAGCTAGACATCAAGTTAGTTTCATGTACTTGAATGAACCCATTGATGCTTTGCGTTAGTCTTGTTAAATTAGTTATTTATCATTTAATACTAGTCAGACACTATCTATGTGAAAAAAAATAGGTCCCAACCTCATCAAATCCAGCTTCATTTCACGTCACAAATAAGAAACAAACAATGCAAGGATTAAATATGAAACATCAAAATTCAAATAACACGCATCAAAGAAATGTAGCTATAATGTTACAATGAAAAATACAAAATATAGAACCCATTTTTACCTGAATTTGACATATAGTAATCTTACATAATCAATGGAACATGTATACCAAAATAAGAGTCCTAGGGTATTTCAATTTCCCAATTCTCATCTTGGTCCTCATTTTATACATTGTGAACATGATATTCTCCAAATGAACTGTCATTTTGAGCCTCCAAAACATTATGTTAAGTATCAAGTTCATTAGAGAAATTTGTTATATTTTCTTCTCTCCTTCTATCACAATCTAATCGCCAAAGCGCTAGTGCTCATTCATATGGAAATTTTTTATGTCATACTTTGTTACATATAATCTTAAACATGTATCCACATTTTATCAACCTTGTTGCTCAACTTTGACTTCAAGAATGATAGTGCACTAAACATTCTCTCATCCTCCACTGATCCCAAAATCATGGTTTGACACAAATCTGCTAATTTGAAATATTCTGATATGTTTTCTTGCAGGTATTGGCTAGCACTTAAAGTGGTCCATAATCTTGTTATAGCACCATTTTCATTAGGATTCTCCAAAAAATGATATTTCTTCCACATTGTTTCAGCAAAGCATCCACCTTGTTGATACAATTTTGATGAATCTAAAATACCTTCAATCTGTTCTACATGTATCGATACTTTTTTGCAAAAGTGGTCTACTAAACATTTTCATCTCTTTTAAAAATCAGCTTTTAAATTTTTTGGACATTGAAAATTGTTCCAATATTGAGGGTATACCACACACATGGCCTCCTATAATTAATATCGAGGAAATTGTTCTCTTATCTTTGATGGTAGTGATCTTGAAATTTCTATCAAATTCTGTCTCACTGAAATCACAATATTATCAAATTGGTCTCTTGACACGGGGAAATCTTTGGTGATTCGTCCCATCTTACTAATATAATGAAATAGAACCATGTAACCATGCACTGCGATACATAGTATCCCTTTTTCATCAAACACCATTTTTTTTTCAGTATTTTTTATATTGATGATCTTAGTCCAACTTGTAAACTCTGGACCAGTAAAAGAGTCTGGCATCATATACAACTTATCTAATGCAAGGCATGCTGACTTTCTCGCATTTGTGTATTCGACAATATACATTGTGCGATTCTGAGACATTTTCACGAGGATCATGTAGCATAGGAACAATTCCAACCCATGTCAATAATGTCTCTATATAAGTTAGTCGAAAAAGAATATCTTGAGCTTTGTCTACATTGTAGTGATTTTCATACATCAACCCTACCAAATATTTGAAATCACTAAGTAGTCTTTGAGTTGGTTTATTTAATGAGATCCATCTTGTATCAACACCTTTTAGTAGTTTTTTTTTCCATCCGTAACACCATCTGCAAATTTTTGAAACTCTAAATATCGTTTCGGACTACAAGAAAAGTATGCATGAGTCTCCCATACAAGATCTTCAACTTTTGAAACTAATGGAAATTTGCTTACTATTTTAAATGCAAGATTCATCCTATGAGCCATATAATGAATATTAGGCATATATGGCGAAGTTTATAGTTGCTTTATAAAAAAAATGACATTCCTTTGTCCTTGCATTACTGATGCTCCATATGCTCCAACATATACCAACTTTTTTGCAATTATTAAATGATCCATACCACTTTCCTTCAAACTATTAAGAACAAGTTCATAAATATTTCCAGCTGTAGAAGTCTCTCTCATATTTTTAATCCCAAGTAAATAGGAATGCCTAATATGGTCATCAACCATATAAATTCTCATGCATATCCATGGAGTATTATCTATAGCCGTAACCTCATCTAAAGAAAATGCCAAAAACCTAGCATTTGCAATCTCCTGATTCAAATCATCCTTGTTTACTTGAACTAGATATCTTGCCCATTCCCAGCCACTGGTTACATACCAATGAGAAGATGGATAGTTTGGCACGCGAAGAAAATATAGAAATTTCATGTGATCTGGCTAATCTGTCATAGGACAACCTTTACATAAGATGTGAAATACAATGCTCAATTGTATCATCTCGGATAACAAACTTCTTTCCATCGTATTTTCAAATAGAGATATGAAGGTTCCTCCACTTGCCTCAAGTTTCCTCTTACTTATTAAATATTTTTTATTTTCTTCCACATGTCGAAATTCCTCAAAATATTTCCATCTGACAATAGATTTCACTTTACCATTTACAATTTTCTTTTCATACACTTTTCCTGCATGCTTTTGTACAGTATCTAACTTCATCTGAAATTTCACTACCGTGCAACTTTTCCAACTACACACAATACATATAACTTCTCGTAAAACCTCATTCACATTTGTAGGAGGTATTTCTTCAATAAATGGAAAACTTGAGACCCAATCATCTTGGAATTGTCTCCCTACGGCCCACTGGCATTTTTTCCTTTTCTATGAATGGTTTGTGTGACCTTCCAAGGAAAAATATTTAACATTTTCATCACTAATTTATGTCGAAACTGCATTTATCTCACCTTGATCACTTGATTAACCTATTATTTCATCCATCATATGGATATTAGATGCATTTTCATAAGAGTTAACATCTCTCTCAGTAACAGATTGTTCAAAGGAGTTTGAAGCATAAAGAGAATGTGTATTCTTGGATTGAGTCTTTTGAAAGTATGATAATACATCCATTTGACTTGATGGTTTCTTCCCAGGATTAGCTTTTGACATCTCACTGAATATTCCAGAAGCAAAATTTCAAATCGATCTAGAAACCTGCATCAATAGTTTCCAAGGGTTTAGAATTACTAGATTTGTAAGTAGCATTCAAAGTAAAATAAGTGTAATGTTCACAAAAACCATTAAGCAATTTTTTTATTAAAATGTTGTGCCAAGCCCAAAAGCAAAAATAAATCATTATACACAAAACAATAACATCATGATTCATCATCTATAAAACAAATAACATCATTCAAATGTAAAATATATAAAATTTTCCATTAAATTAATTCACATCTCCAAATCACCTAATGAACACTTGAAAATTTAAAAAAAATAACAAATTATTATAATAACTTGAAACATCCTTTGCAAAACACCTCTCAATCCAAATATTATATAAAAATATATATGGTGAGAATTTTCTCCAAGATCAAAGATTAATTAGAATAGGTGTTGCTTGCACCTATAGTTTTACACTATATAGTTTTTAAGGTTGATGACTTTATAAACAAACTTATACATAATCAAGCATAAATATATCTTTACTTCATGTATCCCCACCATACAGTGACTCAAAATATGCTCATTTCATATATTCATACCTATGGTTTTTGTTTCTGGTGCTAAAATACACGTGGTTTTTGTTCCATGCCTTGTTGGATCTCTTTGGCTTGTGGTTATTATCTATGATATGGCCATAAGAATAATAATTCATTCTACTATAGTAGCATACCTCCATACCAATACAAGATGTAGAGAAATTGGCAACAACGTGTCTCGTTAAGGCACTTCTTGTGTGAAGGTTTCATGCTCAAAATCCCATGGGTACATTCAGACATCTCGTGGGTACCTTATAATATTCCATGTCTAGCTTCAATGTTTAAAGGGAAAGAGGCTCTATGATACCCATAAGTCATTCATTGTATTTGGATGCTCATATTTCCTCTGCAACTGAAGGTTTTCACTTGAATTTTTAAGTTATATTCAGAGGAATTTTTAGAATAATTCTAATTTTTAATAAATTTGACTCTTTATGCATGGACGTATTGAAGTACCACCAAAATTCCTTATCAACATCCTCGCCTATAGACTATGAAGTACGTATGCCAATATACTATTATCTAAAATTCAAGTTATTGAAGTCACTCTCCTTCATTTCCTGATAATTGAAAACTAGAAGGTCAAAAAATGAATAATACTCTGATTTAGTCCATAGAATGAGGAGTAATGCAATGAAACCTTTATGCCAAAAAAATCTAGCCATCTCAATGTAAATTCATATCAAATTAAGAGTTGGAAATATATTTTGAAATTTGTGCCAGATTGACCTTGTTATAGTCTATAACACTTTCAATTGAAGTGCTCAGATCAAAGCTTCAAATAAACACACAATTTGAGATTTACCAAGGTATAATGCAACCTTCACAACTGAAGAATACATGAGATGAATCGTAGAACCTTGGATTTTCTTTAAAAGAGATGGTGAGATTGAACCAATGTATCAATAATTTTCACCCTACTGAGGTTTTTTCATTTAATATATGACAATTTTAGTCTCAGAACCAGGTGCCTTTTCCATCAATGGGAGTTATGAAATCATTTTATTTTATGTCATGGTCATTCAAGATACCTTTGATTGTATATAGGTTCAGGCCATCCACAACATCCTATTGGTGGATGACCAACAATGAGGGTCTTAAAGAATGGCAAGAATTAAAACCATCGTTACAACATCGTTTTAACCCAATACCTAAGTATAAAGTGATCAATATTCCTAGAGTTGAGGAGGATCAAGTGGAATTTTCATGGGCTTATCAAGGAAATAAATACCTCGAAGTGCATCCCAATGACTACATCAAGAAGTCGCAAAGAGATGGATGTCGAGAGCGGTACTGTGTACACCGATTTATACACACTTTGGGGCTATCATCAATTATCAATTGGGACCTCCTTTGTTCTTGGGAATGATAGCCTACATTTGGGATTGTTTTATTTCGACCTGGATCGATTGTATAAACAGTTGTATGATCCTTGGCAAGAAGTACCAACATCTAGTTGAATAAACACACTTAGATAGATGACAATGAAGGTTGGGGAAATTTATTCATGCAGTCATTTTGTACCTCGAACAATGATAAAATTATGGTTCAAGAAATTTCAAGAAAAATTAAAGGGAGACTTGAGTTTTGTAATTTAAGAGTGTTGGTGATTTAATGGTTGTGATAAAACTTGTGCTATTCACTTATTCAGAGGGTTTCAATTACACAAAGATATTCTTTACTAAAACTTCCCATGATAAGTATTTGTTTAGGATACAAGCTATTTGTAAAATTCATCATCATGAACTGGAGCAAATGCCTTGTGCAACAAGAAATCCCTGGAAAAGGATAATTAAAAGTTAACAAAATGCTGACTATGAGGCAATACTCTATATGGTAGTTGGTGGAACTCAAAATTTAAGGTTGTCTTGAGAAGCACTTCCAAATATTTAATTTTATTGCATGTCATTGCTCGTTTTTACAATATCCTTGTATAAAAATCCAACCTTTGAAATGAATACCATTACTCTACAAAAATTATGAATTAGACAAAAAGCCAATTTTTTTTAAGTGAATGTAGAGGCCGTGCATTTTCAAGAGTATGTTAATGAAGGGGGATGTCGATATATTGTTTATACACAAGAAATTTTGATTGTAATGGATCCACTAGATACTTATGTCAAAAATCCAATAGAATGGATTTTATGTAATACATTTCCAAGATTTTGACTTGTAGAATTGGAAGCATAAAATGGTTGTAAAACTTTTGAGAATGAGATTAATTAAAAGGTTCTGCTTGGTGAAATTAGATACTGGTCAAATAGATCTGGTCATGAGGCGATAGAATGGCTATTCACCAAGCCATTAAAGGATTAGAATCAAATATTTTTTGAAGCAAGGGTTTCAATATTGATCCAAGCGTGAAGTAGATCATTGAAAGTGAGGACACGATTTTGAGTCAATTCGCTAGATATAGTAATGTGATATGAGGAAAATGTTGTAGTGTGTCATGGGCTAAATTCAAGGTCAATATTAAATGATTTGTCACCAAAATTTGCATGGTAGTCTCTGTGTTATATTGACCTACTCTTAGTTGAAGGAACACAAGTTCATTGGGTTTCATTGGCATGGATTAACATTTCTATGCGAGGAGAAACATTATAAATTCAATGTGAAAGGGTATTTTTGGGTCAAGTGTTGACAACATATTCACCCAACAAATAAATCGTGACCATGTTGTGGTCATTGGTAGAAAATTTGCGATGTCCAAATTCTAGAATCATAAGTTGAGTTGGAAGGTATGTGGGTTCTGATTTCCACTTCATTGAAATTATACCTTGATCATTTATTAGGTGTAGGTGTTGGCAAGGGAACTCGATTCCTTGGGAAATAAAATCCATTTCCATTCAAATTGTAATGCATAAAAACTTTAATATTAGAGTAATTGATCTCGTGGTTGATGGAATAATTACTCAAATTTCTTAGTAATCTAGAGGATTCCAAAAACGTTTTTGAAGATTTGAATTGGTATGAGTCCAAATCAAGTGTAGGAATTGAAATATGGTTGGAAACTTGGTCAAAATGACGAAGGGAGATCACCATAGAGTTCATGATGCATTTAAGTATGAGAATCAATTGATGAATGCATTAGGATAAGGAATCGACCTCTTGGGAGAAATTGTTCTAGTAAGAATGTTGCCTTGGTAGATTGGTGTGTTGAATGGTAGATTGGAAGAGTACATTGGTCAAATATATTTATGAGAGAATACGTCCAGTCTGGAATTGTTATGAATTGTGTAACTCTTAGATGCATGAGTGAATTGTATGTAGAGTTACAATTTTGTGGATATGCAAGTGCATAAAGTCGTGTTTATTTTCCCTTACAATTGGAAGCCTCCCTTATCCTTATGACTGAATAGTCATTGTAATAAAGGAATATCAAGGAGAGTAAATTTTGATTTCTTGGTCCTTTTTGCAGATGTTTGTACACAAAATTATCCACATTATTGGATAATCGAGAAAAGTTATGGAACCTATCTCTCAAACTGCTTAACAATTGATTCACAATTCCTTTGAATGCCTAAGATTTATATCAACTTCTAGAGTACATCAAAGCAATGTAAGATGAAGACTTGTTGGAAGAGCTAAATTCAGACAATTAATCACCAATTTTCATGGGTTGTCCTAGAACACATGAATAACATGGGAGCCTAATAAGCACTAGGCTATGCTTGAATCCTAAACTTCAGGTCAACACAAAAAGGATTTATTCCTTTAAAAATTAGTTGGATATAAATTTAGCTATTTTATTACAAATGAAACAAAGGGAAATAACTATAAATCATATGTATTTGTGTAGGGTGCCATCTTCACATTTTGATTTGGACCCTTTTAGAGAAAAACCGCGAGAAATCTAATTTTTGCATATGAGAGTCCATGTAAGGAAATTTCAAAAGGATTTAAATATCTAAGGCATACATTGGATGATATTAGTATATTATTTTAAAAGGACTGGGGACTTCTGAACTGTCTCAAGCACACATGAGAGTGTTGCTTATGGAGATTATGATATTAAGACACTATATAGTTTTTTCAGATTGAAGAGATTAGAATGAAGCATAAACCTAATGGATACATGGTAGGGATTTTTGAGGATGGATTCTTTTTGCATGAGGACATGCAAATGCATTGGAATCAAGGAGATGTTGGGCTCCTATTTTGTTGCATTTTCCAATACCTCATTTAACCTTTTTACGGTTCATGTCTTAAACTAATAACGACATATTGCTTTCTTATTGTGCATTCTTAACCCTTTGAACTTGAAACCCTTTTCACATGAATATCAATGTAAAATTTCTTATAATCATTAATTATTGTCTCTAACAGATTAAATCAGACATGAATATTGGAATTGAATAACGTTTACAACTATTGCTTGAAGATAAAGGATGGTTGATGACTGGGAACATCTTGAAAAAGGAGATTGCCTAGCTGGGCTCACTGAGATCACTTATATTTATGACTTGCATTATCTGGCTAGGTCAAGCTTGCTAAAAACTGGTTGGGATTGATGGAAAAAATGGGGGGATGCATGGACACAACCCATGGATGCATGGAGGGAGGGATGCTATGTGGGGGTCGTAGCTTGGTATCCCACCACTTAGAAAAGTGATTACAAAGATCAAATAAAGTGTTTTCTAAATAAATTATGAACAGAGATTACAAAGATCTATGGGAATTACAAATATTAGGTGAAGAAATACTTTCCTAGAGGGATGGAGTCGACTAAATCCACCTGGGCAATGTAGCACAATCGAAAAGCATTCAACATTCACCCGCAGAGCACCAGCATTGTGAAATTTGAAGTATAGACTCGCACACACCTTCACTTTGAAGAATTCACATGTGAAATTTAGACACACAACTCTCACCCAAGGGGACTAGAAAGTACAAAAAATGACTGGTAAGCAATAAATTCACCATTGCAATCACCGCTCTCCCATAATCACGCCAGAATTTCCTTCATCCGACAATTTTGAGGGGCCAATGGTCAGCACAAGATTTATAGAACGTTATAAGTCTCTGCTTACCTCCAAAATTCCTGCAATCTCACATTTGAATCCTGAGCTTCCCTCCATTATATGATATCAATTCAACTCGAGTATTTCCTAAGCCAAACTTGATATCTACACATAAACAACTCGATACTCAGAGCTCCATTAGGCTATCCTCGAGCATAAAATCATTTGGGTATTGGAATATTTTCTTGGGTATTCAACATTTCTATTGCATAGTAAAATTATTATGGATGAGAATGAGTTCTGTGACATTTTCTCTGTGAGAAAAAGGCTCTTCCTGTAGTCATCCCAGAAGCAAACAAAACTCCAAAATATTGAATTTTCCCTCATCATCTGTGTTACCATCATTGGTGTAAATCTGGGCAAAAACTGAAGTTCCCGTCATCATCCGCCTCCTGGAATGTCTTTGGTTACCTCCAAAATTCCTGCAATCTCACATTTGAATCTTGTGCTACCCTCCATTATATGATCTCAAATGAACTTGAGTCTTTCTTGAGCCAAATTCGATCTTTGCACATAAAAATCTAGATTCTTCGAGCTCCATTAGGCTATCCTCTGGCATACAATCAATTGGGTATTGGAATATTTTCCTGGGTATTCAACATTTCTATTGGGTAGTAAAATGATTATGGATGGGAACGACCACTATGACATTTTCTCCCTGAGAAAAAGGTTCTTCCTATAGTCATCCTAGGAGAAATCAAAACTATAGGACAGAAGTTTCCCTCATCATCCAGTGTCCGCGTTGCCATAATCGACGTAAATCTGGGTGAAGACTGAAGTTTCCCTCATCATCCGCCTCCCTGCACATAAGGAAGGAATCCCGACACAATTTTTGACATACAAAAAAAACTCCATAAGGCTGAAGGTTCCCTATTCATCCGCGTGGGCGTATGTCATTCCAAATTCCAATCACCTCCAAGCAAGAAAATCGGTAAATCGGGGGTGAATGTCATTCCAATCACCCTACAAGCGAGTAAATCAGGGCTAATGCGACCCAAAACCCTCCAAACCAGTAAATCATGAGGCAAATCTAGTCTTTCATAGTTTATGCGCCCTTATTTATTTGGGCTAAAACATAATAATTAATTATTTTTAAAATAATTTTGGGGCTAACTATACAATAGGGGTTTTATATAAAAAATTTGCCCCTCCAAAATCTAAAACCCTTTAAAATTTTCCCTTGGGCTAAAATTCGCCCCTAAAATTTTCCTTGATATTTGGTTTAAAAGGTAATTGTAACAAATATCTAACACATCTAACACCAATATAGAGATGATTTATAGCTCAAGCTCATCATAGAAAGTGTCTTTCTTAATTCTTCCTTGGAAAAGTGAATCAAAGGTACAAATTAGATAATTCAAATCAATAGGCGGAATTGATAATTATATTTATATCATAAAATATATTAAATTGGTATTGAAAAATAAATAACAATTATTATTTGGGTCAAGTTTGGATGTTTTAGGGCATTTATTAATATCTTTCTCACTGAAGTTCACATCTCACAAGTGACATATTGTTATAATAGTTTTGAACCCATTTTAACAAAACCAATGTAGAAAAATACAATACAAATTTCTTAAAAGTATGTATATTATGATTTCACATGGGATATTTTTTGTAGTGATTGTAAAATGATGTGTAGGATTTAAAAATAATAATAATAAAGCACGCTATATACTCAACTAAAAAAGTAATAACAAGTAAAAAGTTATAAAAATAATAAATCTATTCAATTCAATTCGTTATATTGTAATTTTATTTTTATTAATAAAATTACAAATAATTTTTTCGAGCAAAAAATCACAATACGCATATCACATTAAAATAAATTTATTGCACCTAGAGGCACTTTGTAGCCTAATAGAGGGGAGATGCCATAATGTTTGTAAAATGGCGCATTAGATCAAATAATAACAATAACATAATCAATTAAAAAAATAATTAAAAGCAAAAGTAATAAAAATAATAAATTGATTTAATTTAATTTGTTATATAATAATTTTGTTTTTATTAATAAAATTATAAAAATTTTGTCCCCTTGGGGAACTCACTTTGTAAACCCATGAAAATGTAAAGTAAATGTAGGTACAAGGTCCAATGTTCAAATCCCCGATTTCTTACTCGCACCCATTGATGGGCCTTTCAATTACCTTCCTAATTATTCAGAAAGACATCCAAAAGGTTGTACATTTAATTGTGAATTTGAGATTCATTTGTAACTTGCAAACTTTCATGCATTGTTTGTGCTAGTACAATTTGTAGTTGTAGTAACATGAATGAGTGTCACATGACAAAATATTGGGATGCTTTCACAACTCACTAAGCAAAATCTACTTGTAATACAATCCACACTTTGCAGGAATGTAAAGAAGCACATAGGAAATATATCATACTTGCAGAAAATAAATAACCTAGGCATCTAAGTTGACTTATTCTAGGGTTACAATGATCTTGGTTGTTGTAACAGAAATTTAGTTGCTCATACACTATAATGAAATAAATCACAAAACATTCAACCACTCTTTGTTCATAAAGGAAATGAGACTATAAATTAGAAGTTGTAAATAGAATAATCAAATTGAACCTAATTGAAAATATAGAAATATCAATTTTGGAAAGAAATGTATTCTAATGTTAGCAAGGAGTTGAAAATACGAACTAAGTCACAAATTGTTGGGTAAGTTCACAATAAAGAATAATCCATAATTAATGACAATGTTAATGAATGAATTGCAACAATAATCCTATGATAGTGAGTTGATACAATATGAATTACCAGAGTTGCAAAAATAAACTTACGATGCAGAATTGTGGAATAAACCTAGGATATAAAGTTGCAGTAATAGGAAATATCAGAGTTACAACAGTTGGAATTCAAAGTTACAACAATTAAGCTTCAGAGTTACAACAAAGAAAATATTAGAGTTACAACGATTTAACTTTAGAGTTGCAACAAAGGAAATATTAGAGTTATAGCTACATCGATTAGAAGAATTATTAGAAATAAAATAAATATATAGTTAGATACTACAATTAATCTACAAAATACATAGAATACTTGGCTAAGGAGTGGGCCCTACTTCCTTAGACAAGGAAATGGGTTATAAAATTAGTAAGGTGTTAGATACTCAACACACTATTGATTGAACCAGAATAAAAAGGAACTTTACATTGCAGGAAAATGGAAATATAATTAAAGAGTTAGACCTAATTCTGATTATGATTAACTCTCCTTAGCTAACTAACTATATATCTCAAGAATAGCATGAGTTTTTATACTTAATATTCTCTATATATATCAAACAATTTAATGGAAAACCAGGAGAATTAGGTTGTTCCACCTTGTTACATCAACTTTCTAAAAGATAGGAGCACATGCTGACTTAATCAATTGTATGATAGGTATGATCAAGTCATTCATTCCTTTCTAAGTACTTATTCACCCTTGTTATTTTCCAGTGTGAGGATATTGGTTTCTTGATTTCCTGGTTGGTCCATATATGATAGTTGTTTGGTTGAATGATGCACTTTATAGCTGGTGTGTAGTTACAACACCCTTCCTTAGAGTTGTAACAACAACCATGTGATGCAAGTCATAGCAACAATTATGGTCAAAAGAAGCAAGAATTACAACATCAAAGAGGTGAGAATCACAACAATGAGGAGTTGAGAGTCACGACAATATATGGGGAGTTGTAGCACAAGTGGTAGTAACTCATAGTTGTGACAACTACGCTCAAGCTGAAAGTTGCAACAACTCATACTCGGGAGTTGCAACAATTGTTGAGAGAGTTGCAAAACATTTGTTTGGGAGGTAACTCTATAACCTTATTTTTGTATATCATTGTTAGCATAGAAAGGTAGTAATATCCTAAAACGAGATGTATTGAAATGACATATTAAGGGGATAATTATACCTTGACAAAAAATGCATCATTGTGGATGAAAAAAGTATTAGGATGAGATGGAAATAGGGAAAATGTGTGCAAAAAGGTAGTGGATAGGTGCTAGAAAGATTTCAATTTGAGCACTCGTTAGCCCTATGCTAGAGGGCGGCGTGGTTCAGATAGGGTTTATAATGGTAGTAATCAAAATTGACCCTATATCATGCGAGTATGAGATTAGCCCAATTACTGATTCCTCTAGACATAAGAAAAAAAATTGCAAACAATTTTTTAGAGCAAAAAATTATAATAAGTATATCACATTAAGATAAATTAAATAATAATAATAATTAAGATTTGTAACCATGATATTTCAAAAAATATAATTAATAAACATATTGTTAGAAATACGAATATATATATATATATATATATATATATATATATATATATATATATATATATATATATATATATATATATATATATATATATATATATCCAAAGGGGGTAGCTCAATTGCTGATTGAAGTAATGTGAAATCCGTGAAAAATAAGAGATCCAAGGTTTAAATCCCCTAATTGTGACATGGTTTATGGAGAGCAGGATAAACTGTAGACCCCTAGAGGTTTACCAGTAGTTACTTGTCAAACAAGCTCCTAAGTTCTTCTAGTATATATATATATATATATATATATATATATATATATATATATATACACTTGTACTTATATCAAAAGTAATATAAATTAAGATCCATTTTACCATATAAATTAAAATAATAATTCATATCCTTAACCATTTTATTTCAAAACTTCATATTTAAATTTAATCTAAACATATACAAATTTAATAGTTACAATAATTTTTTCTAAGCTATCTATTTATCAATATATGTTGAATAATCAATCACCATTAACACACACCAAAAACACACCAACAACATAGAAACACATACATGGCGGAAAAATCTTGAGCCTTACGACATTCCTCATACTCTCATTATTAAAATAATGTAATATTACAATTAAATAGATGAGGAGAATGTGTCTCAAGATAGTACGTTTACTTTGGACACTTTGGTTGAGACAATTTCTCAACCAAACACACACCAATATAGGAGCTACCTAAACTAAATCCTATCTTAGAGGAACAACCCAAACTAAAGAGTTAGGCATAAATTCCTAATTTTTAATATTTATTTTATTTATTTTATTTTTGGGTTTAGTATTGTTTTATGAGAGAGGCTAACATTTCCCCCTTCAATGATAAATCAAAAATAAGAATGAGGAACCATCTTCCAAGTTCTCATGTTGATCCTCAAAAACATTGCCTGGAAAACCACCAAAGCTGGATGCTGAAAAAACTACAATCTGAAGAGACCATGAGTCAGCTGCATGTCTAATTCATCTCTGAATTTTGCTTGACAACTCCATCACATGCCAAGTTGCAAAAGGATCCATCTGTCCTTTGCGTGAAATCATCATCCTTTGTCCACTAACAAAATTTAGTGATGCTTGGCGAATTTGTTGATGCCCACTGGATGATTTTTCTTGTTTTGTCGAGACTTTCAGTGTGACAACCACCATCAATTTCATTGACATTTTCCCCCCTTTGTCAGCTGAAAGGAGAGACAATTCTCTATTAATTATTCCTAAAATCCCCCCCTTCAGGTGTAGAAGTGTTGCACTGGTGTACTCCCCCGTTCAACTGCATGAGAGTACCATCTTATTTTCACTATCGGCTACACTATGTGTGATTTTATTCCGTTGTAGAACTGAGACAATATTTTGACTGTGGATGACCATTCCCAAGGATCAATCCATTCATAGTTGATATTTAATCTGGCTAATTGTTGTTGGTTGCAGCATTTCTTTGAGGAATGATTGGGCTTGCCACAGTGGCGACAAGGATGGAGATCAAAACACTGATCTTCCATATGACCGGTTCTTTGGCTATGAGGACATTTTGGCTTGACTGCAACTTCGGGTTGCGTGCATTTTTGTTTGTTTGCAAATTTTTCAGAATGTGCTGAGGTGATTTGTTCAAGAAATCCTGCACTGAAGAACTTAATGGCTTTGAATGATCTGGGATATGAAAGTTTGTGTCATCTTTGACATATCCAAAGCCTCGTCGATTTCTGTTACTTTGAATTTCTTCCCATGGCTTGATGATTGGTTTGGAAGAAATTTGAACTTGAGCAACTTCAACACTTGAAGTTGTTTGTATGAATGGCTTAGAATCATCTATATATGTATGGTTCAAATACTTGGAAGCATATTTCTTCTCTTGCAGCTCATTTCTTTGTAGTTGCGACTCTAGTTGAAGAGACTTAATGGTTTCATTTGTCTGTTGTAGATGCCGTGAAATATTAGAAAGAGTTGCTTTGCTGATTTGCACCATGTCTTCAACACTTGATAGGATCAAACTGTGAAGAAATTGTAACAACTGGATGTTTTGAGCCATGTGAACTCACTCGCTTGAATTCAGGCTCTCTTTTCTTGAACTGTCTCACTTGATTTGAAATTTTTGGATTGAATGTGCTCGTTTGATGTTAATGACACGCTCGCTTGTTTTATTGCTTGAGGAGCACGTTTTCTTGTGCTGGGTCGCTTGATTGAGTTTATCATGCTCGCTTGCTGCGAAATTTTGAAACTTGTTTTGCTTGTTTCACACTCACTGGAACTCACACTCGCTTGTTGTAGATTTCAACTTGTTTGATTGTTGTTTGAATAATACATTTACTTGCGTTGGAGTTGAAATTGCTCGCTTGCTTTGATTGTTGCTGCAATGAACTTCACGCTGGCTTGCTTGATGTTATGAAATTTTTACTTACTTGATGGAACTTGCTTGAATGAATACTCACGCTCACTTGCAGGAGAGGTGAACTAGTTTTTTTGTTTGCTTTAGAGTTAAAACTTGTGCACTTGATGTACTCGCTTGATTGTGATTTAAAGGAAGGGTGTCGAACACTGTCAAAAATGCACCTAAAAATGCTTAATGATTTTAATGACTCACTACAACGAATTCACTTTGACTTAATTTGACTAAATTCAAAACTTGGGTGTCGGTTTCAACCAAGAATTCACCCTTACAATTCAATTCAATGCAATTTGAATTTGATTACAAGTTCTTAAATTTATTTGCAAGAATGTTGATGTAGATTGTGCTTTGAAACACATTAACTTGATTGTATTGAGTGAATTTGCTTGTTGAGGTAGAATGTTGATGTTGACAATCTTTGATTATGTGTTGTAGTGGCACAAATGTACGTGTTGAGTTTAATTATCCATCCTTGCAGCTACTATGATACAAGTGTTGTGCTTGCTTTTGTTTTCTTGCATTGAACTTTGTGTGTGTGTTAAATGAGATCATTTATGTGTAAAAACTAGATAGATATCATAAGCAACAACATGAAGCATGCACCTAAGATCCCCTTATTCAATTTCGAGCCGATCTAGAACACTTCAACACCACAAATAATATGTCTTTATTAAGTATTGAGGTCATCAACCTTTCATCTTTTACAACATCGGCATTGAAGCTTTCTCAAACAATGAGAATCTCATGCTTGCAAATTTTGAAAGCAAATATCTTCAAAATGATGTTTCAATCGCTCAATCTCTCTCAAAGTAAGACAATACTTTGAATTACAACAATGGTTTTTCCTTATCACTCCAAATTACAAGATAAATAAATCATCTTATCCGATCCGAAATTAGAGAACAAAGTATTTCTCATACTGTGAGATTTGATCAGAGGGGCATTCACCGAATCTTTCACCTTTCAAAGAAAGGATGAATCCGGAGGCTATCTGGCCCTTCTATAGACTCTGCCTAAAGAAATAAAAAGTAATCACAAAGATCCGATCAATGAAAGTATTTGTTTTAACTGCAAAGTATTCATTGATCCAACTTTAATGTGTGAATAGGAAAGTATACATATTCTGCAAATGAAGTGTAGTGTTTTGAAGATGAACTAATAAGTTTTGTTCACTGTTTAAACCTGCTTGGGAAAATATAGCTTATAAAAATTTACTGTTTAAAGGAGCAGAATCTGAAAATATGCAGCAAAATTATACAGTATGACAACAAATAATTGTTTAAGCGGTTCACCCCTCTCTTGGGCTACCTCCGCTGGGTCCAAAAGCCTCTAATTAGGCTTTTTCTCCTTTGATTAAATGCTCAAAATGTGAATACAATTGTATAGAAGCCTCAAATGGAAAAATGCACTGTAAAAATAGATTCAGAAGGCCCAAATCAGTCTAAAATGACTAAACATTCACCTCCATTGGATGAAGGTAGTCCAAAACAGCTCTTCTTCCCTTAGACCCTAGTGGCTCCACAACCAAAAACGCTGTAAAATTCTCTGTTAGAGCGCCCTGATGGCTCTGCAAACACTCCCAACAGATTCAGAATGATCAATTACTCCAGAATCAAAAAACAATTCGTCCAAAAAGGACTTTCCTAGCCAAAGTTATGCCACATTTACTCCAGCTGCCCGTTGGCCTAAAAAAACTCCAGTTAAATCTGGTGGATCTGCAGTTAAGCCCTCCAAAATAGGGCGGCCACCAAAATAGGCGGAATCTGCCATAACATCGCCAACCGCTTGAGGGCTAAAAATAAGGCCACGGGGGTCATGCGACCGCGCCCGTCAGAGTTTGGTTGAACAAATAACGTTATACACGTTTGAACTTTAATATATATAACAAACATATATTAAAACCGTGCCCGCTCCAAGCTTTGAGCCCACGTGACCATAGCCACATTTTAAACCCACGTTGAATAATAGACCACGTGCCCATTAACAACTTTAGACTTGTGGGTTTTAACTCTTTTTTCATAGTTTCGATTTTTGATTAATATATGTGGAAGTGGGTTTTAAAATTTAATTTTTTTAATAAGGTTTAAATATACTCTTAAATTAATTAAAATATGTATTAATTAATATAATATATGATTAATTTAAATCATATAAAATATAAAAATATATATAATTTAATAATTTAAACCTTAATAAAAAATAAAAAATTTCCCACATAATATTAAAAATTTTCTTTCAAAATTGAAAGTTATTGGGCAATTTCAAAATGCAATATCTCCTCCATATGGTAACGGATTTGAGTACCGTTCACGGCGTTGGGATCGTATCGCCGATCTCTTTCCAGTCGATCTATTTTGGAGTAATTCTGAGCAACTTCCATTTTGAGCATTTTTCTTCAAGAGACTTGATCTCCTGATCACACCTCCCAAATGGGAAGCTTTTGGACCCTCAAAAGCTTTCTTATTATTGAAACTGATGATGTGGAGACTAATTCTCCTCTCTTCCACCCTTGAATAACTAAAATCTACCTGATTTCATCAAATGAAGCTTTTGAGAAAATGATAATCTGTCTCTGGAATCAACGGATCGATCATTGCTTAGATTGACAGAGTCATGATGCAAATGATTAAAATTTGCAGAACAACAATTGTAATTTGCAGAAAAAAAACTTTCTCTACATTGATCAAACTTCCAGAAAGACTTAAAATGACTTTCACCTTGCAAACTGTTCCCATGGCGAATTCTACCATTCTGAAACCAACTTTTTCCCATGCTGAATGGTGTGTCCTTCTTGCTTGCACTGCTTAGCTTTGACGCTTCATTCACTGCATTGGCTGACCCAAAAGGTAATTTTTGCAACACAACATCATCTTCTTTCAAAGACAAACTGTTTTCAAACTGAGACATATTTTTAGCAACATCATAAAAAGGTGAATGCTCAAAATCTGGTCGTTTCAACATTAACAAAGTTAGACTTTGACTTGCATTAACCAGTCTTTTCAATTGACTTGCATTGAGTAAAGAAGATTCCAGCTTCTTCTTGTGAGCTCTCACAATGTACTCTTTACCATCTTTGAACAAGTGATACTTGTTTTCATGGCGATAAAAGATAGCCTTCCTATCAAATAAGTAAGGACTTCCCAAAACAATACCTGAGATATCAAGCGGCACCACATCAAGTTCCACTGTGTCAATAAAGTGTGCAGTTATTGCAAAGCACAATATGCACTTCCTTGAGACTTGCAAATTAGCATCCTTGCATATCCATCCAAGTGGATAAGGCTTTGGATGTGGAATGGTCTCAAGTTTAAGCTGCTTGACCAAGTCTTCAGATATAAGATTCGCTTGTGACCCACTGTCAAATAGTGTGTCAATTTTGGTATGTTTTGAAATTAACCTCACATGGAAGAGCTCTATCCTCCTCTTTTCATCATGAGTATCTTTGTGACAATTCAAAGAGCTAGAACTAGGAATTGTGTCTTGCACCACTTCTTTCCCCTTAGTGTTCTTTAAAACCATGCCTATGCTTTTTGTCTCATCTCCTGAGTCTGACCCTAAGTCTTGCTCAATTGTTGCTACAATTTTCTCCTTTTCTTTGGTCTTGTTTTTGTTCTTGAATTTTTCTGGTTTCAGTTCAGGATGAAGCTTCCAACAATGATCTTCATCATGACTAGTCTTTGAACAGTTCTTGCAAAAGAACTTTCCTTTTTCCTTTCTTGAATTAGCAACTCTCTTCTTTCCTTTGTTTTTGAAATTACTATCCTCATCAAAAATATTCTTTCCTCTAGCTTCTAAATGTGTAGCCTGCACACAGACTTCATCTAAGCCGGTAGGATTGAACAATAGAATAGTATGTTGCAGATAATTGTGCAAACCTCCTATGTATTTCAACAAGGTGTCTTGACTTTGTAAGTCTACTCTAAGTAGAAGTGCTCTCCTTCTAAACTCTTGGGTATAATCTTGCACATTTTGACCTTTAAGTTGCCTAAAATTTTGCCAATTCATGATTGCTTTCTGAATATGAGCAAGAGGATAAAACTGTTTCTTAATGGCTGTAATAAACTCATTCCAAGTTAGAGTTATATTACCATGCTTTTTAATCTCCTCTCTAGTCTTGGCTTCCCACCAAACCAAAGCTGCTCCATCCATTCTCAAAGAGGCTAATTGGATTTTTGTGTCATCATCATGCAAATTCTGAATTCTTAGATAGACTTCCAGCTGTCTAATCCAGTTATCCAATTTCTCTGCATTCACATCACCATTAAACATCGGCAACTCAAACTTCACATCAAGCTTTAACAAAGTATTTTTAAGAGATGTTTTTGTTTTGTGTGACTGATTAACAGAAGTTGAAGAGGATGATGTGGAGGAAGAGGATGACGATGGAGATGAAGGATCACCATTTCCTCCATTCCTTTTCTTAGACTCATCTTTGTCT
The DNA here is from genome assembly GCA_034641835.2 of Pinus albicaulis. Taxonomy (NCBI): domain Eukaryota; kingdom Viridiplantae; phylum Streptophyta; class Pinopsida; order Pinales; family Pinaceae; genus Pinus; species Pinus albicaulis. The sequence continues at coordinate 261,162,103 of CM076583.1, forward strand.
TTCTTCCCTCCTGAAGAATCTCCTTCTTCTCTTTGGTTTCTAGACCCTTCTCCAGCAATCCTATCATTTCTCTCCTGGTATAGGATCCTAACCATTTCAGTCAAGTCCAAGAAAGCTTTTCTAAAGACTCTTTCTTCTTCCTTGGGATCCATTTCCCCATGTACTTCTCCTTCTCTGGAAGACATGTTTGTGGCTGATTCTAAGGCTATTGAGGATGAAATGGAAGGTGGATGTAATGGCACTCTAGCCCTCCTTGGTTGAGGATTAACTTTTTCTCTAACCAATTGACCTTCCCCTCTTTGCAATTTCAGCCTAGTAAGCATCAAATTTTGCAGAATAACACAATTTACTTGCACAAATTTCACAAACTCTTAAGCAAAACCTTGAGCTCCGATACCAACCTGATCTGAAATTGTGAGAACAAAGTATTTCTCATACAGAGATTGACTGTAGGGGCATTCACCGGATCTTTCACCTTTCAAAGAAAGGATGAATCCGGAGGCTATCTGGCCCTTCTACAGACTCTGCCTAAAGAAATAAAAAGTAATCACAAAGATCTGATCAATGAAAGTATTTTTTTTAACCGCAAAGTATTCATTGATCCAACTTTAATGTGTGAATAGGCAAGTATACATATTCTGGAAATGAAGTGTAGTGTTTTGAAGATGAACTAATAAGTTTTGTTCACTGTTTAAACCTGCTTGGGAAAAGATAGCTTATAAAAATTTACTGTTTAAAGGAGCAGAATCTGAAAATACGCAGCAAAATTATACAGTATGACAGAAAATAATTGTTTAAGCGGTTCACCCCTCTCTTGGGCTACCTCCGCTGGGTCCAAAAGCCTCTAATTAGGCTTTTTCCTCTTTGATTAAATGCTCAAAATGTGAATACAACTGTATAGAAGCCTCAAATGGAAAAATACACTGCAAAAATAGATTTAGAAGGCTCAAATCAGTATAAAATGACTAAACAAACACCTCCATTGGATGAAGGTAGTCCAAAACAGCTCTTCTTCCTTTAGGCCCTGGTGGCTCCACGACCAAAAACGCTGGTAAATTCTCTGTTAGAGCACCCTGATGGCTCTGAAAACACTTCCAACAGCTCCAGAATGTTGAAGAGACCCAAAATCAAAAAAAAATTCGTATCAAAAGGCTTCTCCTAGCCAAAGTTATGCCACATTTACTCAGACTGCCAGTTTGGCCTAAACAAGCTCCACTAAATGTGGAAAAACTGCAGTTAAGCCCTCCAAAATAGGGCGGCCACCAAAATAGGTGGAATCCGCCATAACACCGCCAACCGCTTGAGGGCTAAAAATAAGGCCACGGGGTCATGCGACCGCGCCCGTCGGAGTTTGGTTGAACAAATAACGTTATACACGTTTGAACTCAAACATATATTAAAACCATGCCCGCTCCAAGCTTTGAGCCCACGTGACCATAGCCACGTTTTAAACCCACGTTGAATAATAGACCACGTGCCCATTAACAACTTTAGACTTGTGGGTTTTAACGAATATGGGTTTTAACTCTTTTTTCATATTTCGATTTTGATTAATATATGTGGGTGGTTTTAAAATTTAATTTTTAATAAGGTTTAAATATAATTTAAAATTAATTAAAATATATATTAATTAATATAATATATGATTAATTTAAATCATATAAAATATAAAAAAATATATAATTTAATAATTTAAACCTTAATAAAAAATAAAAAATTTCCCACATAATATTAAAAATTTTCTTTCAAAATTGAAAGTTATTGGGCAAATTCAAACTGCAATATCTCCTCCATACGGAAACGGATTTGATTGCCGTTTGCGTCCTGCTCATCACGAGATCTTTCCATTCAATCTATTTCGTAGCACTGGTGAAACTTCATTTTTGAGCATTTTTCTTTCAAGAGACTTGATCTCCCGATCATTTATCTCTCCACAAAATCACTTCAAAAACTTTCAACATTAAACTTATCACTCCACTAAAAAAAATGCACACTTATCTCTCCAAAGTAAATGAAGTCTACTCCTTTTAACAAAATTACCTTCAAAATTTTCCAAACCCTTTATAATACAACAAGAAAAGATTTTTAATCCTCCTTTTTTTGTTAAGAAAAAAACAAAAAAACATTAAAAGGTTTATAAAATCACTTTCAAAAAAGTGATTTATTTTTTGAAATTTTAAATCACACTTAAAAAAATCGTGGGAGAGATTACATTTCACAATAGTTCAAAATGATTTTCATGTTGGAGCTCAACGGAGACCTTAAAATTGATGACTTTCTCCATGTCACACACTGCTACATCCTCCACAATGCCAACCTTCTTCTTCCTTCAATCTATTCATGCACCGTGCATAAACAACACTTCGTAACTCCCCCAGTCGTAGCTTTAATTTCCGAATTGCTGGCTCCACGCATATTGTTTGAGTTCTATCCAATTTTAAGGCTTTAAGGCAGGAAGGGAATGTGCACAAGGACTATGTTACGCAGCTTGTTGTAGATTTGTCTCTCTATTAAGGCTATAATGAATATTTAATTCAAACTTTCGTTGAGATGGTTATTGTTATAAAGGTGGTAGAACTGATTGAAGCAAATGAAATTAGCCTTCCTACTTGCCTTCGTACAAACACTTTAAAGAATAGAAGGTGTGATCTTACTAGCATTCTGATCAATCGAGGGGTAAACCTTGATCATCTTGGTAAATGGTCCAAGGTTGGATGAGCCATCATAAAATGCATTCTAGCACAGCCATTTGGATGCCAACCTATCTAATATCGAGTTAGCGTTGCATAGAATCCATCGCTCATACTGGGCACACAAAATTACTCAAATTTAATTTCCATAAATCACTCAAAAATATATTCCCACATCCTATGAGTTAAAAATATCCTCATCCACCGATGCGTCCAGTGTGGACCACTAGAATCGTAAAGCATCAGAGTTCAATACAGGGCACAAACGCTCTTGCCCTCAATGCTTGAGCTCTTGCATTCATACGGTAACAAAAAAAAACATACAATGCATAACTTCCTGGATGCAACTCTTTATGATTTGGCCTCTAGCAGTAAACCATAGGGAAAAATTTCATTGCGCAACTCATGAGAGTCTGCTCCAAAATCTGTTTACGAAACCAAAATAACAGTGATATAATTATATGTTTCCGCAGGGAATTCGGGAATCTGAATAAAAAAAGTAAAATGAATTTCCCTGTTGAAGCTTACCACTCTTAAAAACAAGAGATGTCCTCCGTGACTGTTTTGGATCTCAAATTAAACAAGATAAAAGTGTAGTTTGTCAAGTAAGGAGAATACCTGTATGCTTGATAAGGAAACCCTTGCTGGATTGCATCATACAGAGTGGGTTGAGAGAAAAATTTGGTGCACTATGATATGCACTACCTGCAATTTGAAATCATATTTGAAAGGAACTCACGATTCTGAACCGATTTCCGTGTTGGGGAGTAGATGGTCGGGAACGATTAGCACCTAAAGATGCAAGGTTGCAATTAGCTCACCTATCATCAATGATTGGAAGAGAATCATCACAAGCTCTCCTTGCATCCTTCGAGTCTTGAAACGTAACAAAACCATAGCCCAATTTTCTTATCAGTGATGACAACGGCCTCCAAAATATCTCCAAATTAATCAATATAATGCCTCTGCAAATCCTCGCTCTTATTCTTCCCTGCAACAATGTATTAAAATAAGTCTTCGCACGGGTTTTACATGACACTAACATGAAATCACTTTCCACAACCTGCGATCTTCCTCTCCACACAAAGAAATGGCTCCCTTCCAATAACATCTTCAACACACTAACACACCAACAAATGTACATTAAAGCTGCATTGATTTGACAAAGCATCCCTTTCGATATTAGATTGACAGATCACATAAGAAACATGATATCAGATGGTTGCTACCTTCCTTTTTCTTAATATCAAGGTATTGACTGCAGATATTTGTAGATCGAATCTCAAATTTAGACAATACTAGAGATTTGTAACAGTTAACACCAGTGCAGGCATAACACTTTAATTAGGAAAAATGATTAGCTTCAATCCCTATGCATTGAACCGAGAGGCAAATATTTTGTTTTTGGAGTCACAATGGGTGTTGGGTTCTCTTACTCAAACATGAGCTTTGAATGTAACAACTCTCAGCCTCCACACAACATATTTACTCTATACCCAGGCATATTTACAGATAGACTTCAATCCTCCATTTTCTGCATAAATGTTTGCATTCAAATGAAAATATCATGCCCTCAAAACCATAAGAGCTATGATACCACATGTTGAATAATCAATCACCATTAACACACACCAAAAACACACCAGCAACATAGAAACACAGACATGTTGGAAAACGCTTGAGCCTTACGACATTCCTCATACTCTCCTTATTAAAAGAATGTAATATTACAATTAAATAGATGAGGAGAATGTGTCTCAAGATAGTACGTGTATCTTGGACACTTTGGTTAAGACAATTTCTCAACCATACACCAATATAGGACCCTAGTTAGGTGGAGAGAATCTCTAGACATAAACTAACTCCTAACTTAGAGGAACAACCCAATCTAGAGGGTTAGGCATAAATTCCTAACTTTTAATATTTAATTTATTTTGGATTTATAATTTTTTATGAGAGAGGCTAACAATATAGTCAACGTTATGCATATTACATAAAAAATTAAATAAAATAATAATAATAAAACATGTCGAAGAAAAATGTGAAGCTCATATATGTAACTATATGTATTATCAGGGTTTATAAAATTAAAAATAAGAATATTTACATTACCATGGTTTATAAAATTAAAAGTAAGAGTATGTGAAATTTACATATATATAAATAATATTATTAAGAACTAGCATAGATCCATCGTAACTCTGAATCTACCATGTCAAGAAGAATCAAATATCTAGAGATGTAAGCCTTTCTTCAAGTTTTGCACTCAAAATATGTTTGTATCTTGAGAATTTTGATCCCTCTTGGCACTTGGTAGATTATAAGTTAAGATGGATCTATGCTAGTTTTAAAAATCCCAATAATCTACTATCACCATGTTAATTGATTTTTTTCCTAATTAGAGGAATCATAAACTTGGTTGGACTTGTACTCGCTTGGCATGAGGTTGATTATGATCGCTACTAGTATACTTATAGGGCATATGACCTTTATTCCTCTCCATAGACTAGGTTAATTCCCGGGGGTTTGACCCTTGGATCTCTTAGTTTACAAAATATTTCATATCATGGCGATTGCTAACTAAGTTTCACATGAGAGACATGTTAATTTAACTAAAAAAACAAAAATACTAATTAATTTCCATTGAACACAATCGTTAATAAAGATATTTAACAATGAGAAGCATCTGAAAATAAAAATGTATTAAATAAACTTGTAGGGCGATGAAACTTACATTAACATTGAAATTCAAGTTCAAAACTTTTAAGACTATGAATGAGAAGAAATACAAGTTAATATTTTTTATTAAAAAATGTCTTGAACTTAGGGGCGACAAGAGTGGGAGGGTTGTTCTTCTGCCCCAACGAACAATTTGAGATTCTCTATGCCTAGGGTTGGACACTCTTTCTAATAATTAGGCTAAATTTATGGCCCTATGGAAAGGAATGTAGCTAGCCATTAACATAGTTATAGAAAAATTGTTGGTTTTATGAGGTTCAATGTTATTCATAAGGTAGGTTAATAAATTAAAAAATGGAGGAAATTATCAATGTTGCAATCTTGAAAAGAGTTGAACTATAGATGGATTTTGAGGCGATAATATTTTTCATATATAGAAATCTGGATGTGGAGGTGAAAAATATTGCCAATCAAGGAGTAAAAATAAAGAAAGATAACAATTAAATAAAAAATAAAGGATAATATCCCCAATTCCTTGAGGTCTCGTCAATTGAAGGCATGTGATCATGTTGGCCAACCTAACCTCCAAAGAATTTAAATTTAATTTTTTTTTTTAAGAAATTGCCAAAGGTGGTGATCCCATCCTCAATGAACCTAACCTCCAAAACTCAGGAGAAGTTTTTTTTTTTTTTTAGAAATTTCCGAAGGTGTTGATCCCATCCTCAAGTCTCTTGCATTTGGTGTCTTCGTAAAGGAATTTATTATGCATGAAGGATGGGTGTACCATAGCCATATCTTTGTTATTCTTGGAGTGTGTCGATCTGCCAGATGGAACATGAAATTTTTAAGGTTTATGTTGAGATTAAACAAGAAAATTTCAGCACCTATGCCTATTTGCATTAAGCACCCAAACTAGGGTGGAACCCATAGTGCTATTTTTGGGTGCATGTCTATTTTGGTTATCCCTTAATTAAGATGGACAATAAACTATAATATATTCTCAATGATGGCTTGAAATAGTTAACTGAGAGTGATAAACTCAGTTAGCTAGTGGATTTTGAGTTAGAGGTAGTTGGTGAGGCATGCCGAGTAATTCTAGTTGTAACAGAGTTCGAAGTGCAGTGGTGCATTAGTTAATGCAATTTGTAATCATTTTAACTCAGTTAAGTGAGTTAAACTCAGTTGTGATAATTGTAACTACTTGATACACTAGTGAGAGATCAAGTGAATTAAATATTATTTAATTCACGATCAGTGATCTCACATGCAACTAAGGATTTACTATTATTAGTTGCATGCATGTCAGATCTAGTGGAGACCCAGTTGAGTTCTAGGTGAAAGGGAAGTTTACTATCAGTTGTAGGATTATTGGGTTGCATACATGCAACCAAAAACCCATCGGAGTTCCAATGACACTTGCACAGTCAAGGAAGGAAATAATTCCTATCTTTTAGGAATCTCATCCATCAGGGATTGCACAAGCAAGGCAAGCTTTCTAGAGGCTGAGAATTGGCTATGTGCTGGCCAGTTTTGCTTATGATAGTGTGAGACAGTTAGCTGAGTACTGGAGGGCTCTTGTGAGAATTTTTTGTATGTAATTTTTTCATGATCCATGTTGAATATACAATAGAAGATAGTGGGGTTTTTAGTTGTAAGCTTTCCCCAGGAAATTATCTTTGTTGTGTGTGATTTGGTTTTTCTTCATGTTCATGTGATTAGCGATTGTGTTTTTAATTCCGCAAATTTTTTTAGAAGTGATTCAATATTTAACTTTAATACATTGTTATATCGGGTGAATCTAAAATATACATGCATGTTGTATAATTTATACATGGTATCAGACCACAAGAAATTGCAGAAGTGAAGCAGGAGCTGTGTTTGTGACTGGATAGAAGTCGAATTTGCAGAAAGACTTTCTTGGTGCTACAACTGATTCAAGATTGAAATGGCTTTCAATGGGTTGAGGTTGGAGTATGCACTCGAGGGAAACTCAAACCATATTTCTTGGAAGGAAAGGATGTAGGGAGTACTCGAAGACAACAGCTTGAAGGAATTCATTGACAATGATGTTCCTAAACCCGCTGTGGCAGATGATGCAAATCTTGATGCATGGAAAAAGAAAGTGGCAAAGGTGAGGAGGATCCTGTTGGAGGGAGTACGAGACTAGATTTTCTCAAGCCTCCATGGGAAATCCACACCATATGCAATGTGGAAGGCTTTGACGAATCTATTCCAAAGCAGCATTGACCATAGGAAATTGGCACTCAAAGATAAACTCAAGAAGATCAAGATGGAAAAGGCAGACACCATTCCAAAATATCTAAAAAAGTTTGTCCAATGTCGGGATGAACTGGGGAGCATTAGAATAATAGTTTCTGATGATGATTTGGTGAGCTTGGCTCTCCTAGGACATCCCAAGAGTTGGCACAGTTATCAAGACTCTATCAATGGAAGGGAAAATTTCCAGATTGGGAACGACTGTGGTTGGATTTGGTGCAGGGGGAGTTTAGACGAAACACCAGAGATGGATCTTCATCTAAGAATGAAGATGAAGAGGATTGTGCTTTGGCTTCCAAGGCAAGGAAGGGGAATGGGAATAAATTCCATTCAAAATCCGAGTCCAAGAATGGCAAGAAGCAGGACAAGTCCAAGGTGAACTGTTTTCACTGTCACGAGCATGGGTATTTTTCTACTAACTGTACAAAAAAGAAGAAGAACAAGAAGGTTGGAGGATCTGCAGCTGGTGAGGCCCTTGCCTCAAAATTTGAGCTTGACTTATCATTGATCGCATGCATGGTGTCCAGTGCATTGGTATCTGTGTGGTATTTGGATAGTGGTGCTTCCTTTCACATGACGAGAGATAAGGAAATTTTCAGTGACTTGGAGGAGAAATATCTCTAGATGCATATTGAAATGGGTGGTGACGGGCGATACAGTGCTACCAGGATTGGTATCATTACCTTTCATAGGTAGTCAGGTAAAAACTTTTAATTAAAATATGTAATGCATGTACCAGGTCTGAAGAAAAATTTGGTCTCAGTCGCAATGTTGGAGGATAGAGGCTATGATGTTGTTTTTAGTGAAGGAAAATATTTCTTGCGACATAAAACAATAGGACAAGACAAGAGGATATGGATTTGAGTTAATAATCTCTACAAGTTGGAGGTAGATGGTTGCACAACAATGATGGGCAAGGCAGATCAAGTGGTGAGCTGAGATGAGGGTGAATTATGACTTAGGAGATTGGGCCATCTTCACTATGGAGCCTTGAAATTCATGTAGAATATTTCTACTGGTCTTCCCAGGGGTAAAATTGTGCAGTCATACAGATGCAAGGGATGTACTATGGGAAAATATGTAAATTTTGCCTTTCGTGACAAGGAGAACTGGGTTTTGAGAATCCTTGGGAGAGTTCACACAGATGTGTGTGGTCCTTTCTCTATTGCTTCGACAACAAAACATAAGTACTATGTGATATTTGTTGATGAATTTTCTCGTAAGTTTAGGATCTTCTTCATGTAGAAGAAATATCAAACATTCTCCAAGTTCTGTGAGTTTAAGGCACTAAGAAAGTGAAGGCTCTTATGAGCGATAATGGTGGAGAATACATCTCTAATGAATTCAAGAACTTTTGTAGAAAAGAAAGAATTCGAAGATAACTCATAGCGCCTCATAACCCACAACAAAATGGGGTCGCAAAGAGGAATAACATAACTATTGTGGGTGCAACACGAGTGATGTTTCATGATCAAGGCCTGTCGATACATCTGTGGGAGAAAGCATGCAACACAATGGTTCATGTGCAAAACCGTTGTCCTCATAGAGTACTTGGCATGAGTACACCTGAAGAGGCTTTCACTGGTAAGAAACCTGATGTTTCACACTTTAAGACTTTTGGCTCATTTGTTTATACGCATGTGACCATGGACTCCAGGAAGAAGCTAGAACCAACAGTTGAGGTTGGGATTTTTGTGGGATACACTAAAACACCCCATAATTATCGTGTATATTTTCCAAATAGCAGAATGATTTTTGTGCGGTGGGATATAAAATTTGATGAGGAGAAAGCCATGCAGTTGTCCCTTGAGAGGGAGCTAGACTTGCATGCATAGGAGCAATTTTTGGTTCCCAAGGATGAGTCTCAAAATGTGGATCAGCCACATGAGGAGGTTCATGGAGTGGGGGAAAAAATTCATGCAGAGCCATCCATAAAAAATGGCAGAAGGCACACCACAGAAGCTGATAGATTGAGACTTGATGCTGCAGAGAATGTAGGAGCCCCTACTTCACAGCGCAGACAGAGACAATCTCCTGACTGATTTACTGGATACATGGCTCTTATGAGAAAATTTATTGTGACTGGACCATCTTCCTTTCAGGAAGCAATGAAAAAACCAACTTGGGTTGATGCAATGGTGGAGGAGTATGACTCCATTGTCAAGAATAGTGCATGGGAGATAGTCCCAAGGTTGGTCGAGAAATCAGTGGTTGGATCAAGATGGATCTACAAGGTAAAGGAAGCTGTTGATAGGAGTGTGGAGAAATACAAGGCAAGATTTTTTGTCTGGGGTTTCTCACAGATCGAGGGGATAGATTATGATGATACTTTTGCACCTGTTGCAAAGTACTCTTCCATAAGATCCATCCTTGCACTCTCAACGTGGATGGGATGGCACATTCATCAGATGGATGTGAAAACTGCATTTCTCAATGGGATCATTGAGGAAGAGGTTAACATAGAGCAACTTGAAGGCTTCGAGATCTTCAACAGTGATTCGCATGTGTGCCGACTCAAAAGAGCATTGTATGGGATAAAGCAAGCACCCCGTGCTTGGTACACTCGGATAGACAACTATTTCACTGGACTGGGCTTCACAAAAGTGAAGCAGATGCAAACCTGTACTAGATTGTGGTTGAGGGTAAGCTATTTCTCATTGTGCTTTATGTTGATGATCTAATTTTGATTGGTGATGAGTAGTTGATATACGCATGCAAGGAGGATCTTGCAAGGGAGTTTGAAATGAAGGACATGGACCTCCTTCATTATTTCCTTGGATTGGCAGTGGGATGGTGAACTTTTTGTGTCTCAAGGAATGTATGCAAAGGAGATATTGGGTAATTTTAACATGGAGAGCGGCAAACCCTTGGATACTCCTCTTCTAGGAAATTGGAGGAAAGAGGATGCTACTTTTAGAGAGGTAGTGGATGTTATTGTCTACATGCAGTTATTTGGTTCACTAATGTATTTGGTGAACACGAGACCGAAAATTTTCTACGCAGTTAACCAGATGAATCAAGCTATGGTTAATCCTACCAAGCTCTTTTGTAAGGCAGGGAAGCATGTCCTAAGATACCCGAGGGGCACATCAGAGTATGGTTTATGGTACAGATGAATAGAGGGAGTGAAGCTTCAAGGCTTCACGGATGCAGATTGGGCAGGCAATCGATCAGACAGAAAGAGCACATCATGAGGGATTTTTAGCATAGGATCAACACCAGTTTCCTGATACAACATGAAACAATGATATGTGGCACTCAGTTCAGCGGAAGCAGAATACATGGCATAAATTCAAGCTGCATGTGAAGCTATCTAGATGAGAGAGATCTTGGTTGGTTTGTTTGGCTATCAGATGGATCCGACAGTGATTCATTGTGATAATTAGAGCTGCATTAAACTCTCAATTAATCTTGTGTTTCATGATAGGTCCAAGCATATAGATATATAGTACCATCACCTCAGAGATTGTGTGCAGAGAAGGATAATGTTGCTTCAGTACATTTCCATGGAAAATCAGGATGCAGATACTCTGACAGAGGCACTCACCAAGACAAAATTTGAATACCATAGAGATAGGATCGGGGTGAAGGATAATCCCTTTCTTGTTGAGAGGGGTTCTTGAGATTCAACAAGAAAAATTAAGCACCCACGACTAGTTGCATTAAGCACCCAAACTAAGGTGGGGCCCACAGTGCTATTTTTGGGTGCATGCCTATTTTGGTTATCCCTTAATTAAGATGGACAATAAACTATAATATATTCTCAATGATGAATTGGAATAGTTAATTGAGAGTGATAAACTCAGTTAGATAGTGGATTTCGAGTTATAGGTAGTTGGTGAGGCATGTAGAGTAATTCTAGTTGTAACAGAGTTTGAAGTGCAGTGGTGCATTAGTTAATGAAGGCTATAATCAGTTTAACTCAGTTAAGTGAGTTAAACTCAGTTGTGCTAGTTGTAACTGTTTGATACACTAGTGAGAGATAAAGTGAATTAAATATTATTTAATTCGCAATTAGTGATGTCACATGCAACTGAGGATTTACTATTATTAGCTACATGCATGTTAGATCCAGTGGAGACCCGGTTGAGTTCTAGGTTAAAGAGAAGTTGACTATCAGTTGTAGGATTATTGGGTTGCAAAAATGCAACCAAACACCCATTGGAGTGCCCATGATACTTGCACATTCAAGGAAGGAAAGAATTCCTATCTTTTAGGGATCTCATCCATTAGGGATTGCGCAAGCAAGGTAGGCTATCTGGAGGCTGAGAATTGGCTATGTGTTGGTCAGTTTTTCTTATGAAAGTGTGAGACAATTAGCTGAGTATTGAAGGGCTCTTGTGAGAAGAGTTTTGTATGTAATTGTTTCATGATCCATGTTGAATATACAATAGAAGATAGTGGGGTTTTTAGCTGTAATATTTCCTCGGGAAATTATCCGTGTTGTGTGTGATTTGATTCTTCTTCATGTTCATGTGATTAGCGACTGTGTTTTTAATTCCACAAAATATTTGTAGAAGCGTTTCAATATTTAACTTTAGTACATTGTTAGATCAAGTGAATCCAAGATATACATGCATTTTGTATAATTTCTACAGTTTAAGCAGAATGTAAATTTGATTAATGCGTCAACAATCAATTCTATTTATATATGCTCTTTGGTTGTTAATGAAATGATCTGCATATCTGGTTGAGACATCAATTCCATGGATGGATTGGACTACCTTTCAAGTAGTTCGACATGGACATATATGGACATTAAATATTTAAGCGGGCGTCGTAGCTTATGGAATCATCCCCTACCGATATCTATAGAGCAACCCTCTATGAGCGTTCTGCGAGAATCAATTGGGATGTGGCTATTCTTGTGCTCCAAAAGAATGAGTTAGAAAGGAAAAGAGTCTGATTACTCACGAAATTCAATCACTAGAGAGTGAAAAATAACATTGGCACTAGGTTGTTGAAAATTTATCCAAGGATGTAGTGGGTTTGATGGAATTCTCCAATAGAAGGATGGGAAGAGGAGGCAAGGTTTTAATTGTTGGAGATGATGTGCCACTAACTACAATGTAAGATGGAAAAGAAGGTGGAAATCTTGGAGGTTGAATTATTAACTCTGAAAATGAAAGTTAATGGGATATGATGTAAAATAAGGTGAAATCTTGGAGGTTGAATTATTAACTCTGAAAATAAAATTTAATGGGACATATCCACTACTTGTTGGTGTGCCCTAGGTCAAGCTGGAAGGTTTGTAAGCTGGCAAAGGACTGCACATTCTTGAGTTTTGAGATGCAGCAGTGCAATGTGAAGGTTCCTCCATGTTTCAAGTTACAACAATGTGAGGAGAAGGAACTTCCATGGTGATGTATGAGAACCTGAATACACTCTAAGGTGTTGGACCCTCTAGTGGTTTTCAAATTAAAATACTTTAATCTATGTATTGCAAGTTATCTCTTTTTTGGGTTTTTTTTTTAGAATTTATGACATATACTAGTGTAGAGTGGTTGTAAAAAGAAACTATAGAGGAAAGAAAAATATGTCATGCATGTATTGGAACAACGAAGCCACTGAAAACATCAAATTATGTAGATGGTTCTGGTTATCAATCCAATTTTTGATAATATAAATTATAATCCTTTTATCTAAAAAATGTCTTTGAACTTGTACTAATTTTGAAATTTGGGTTTTAATTTTTAAAATTTGGGTTTTAATTTGTAATTTTTTTAATCATAACCATAATTTGTATTTATAATTAAATATGAAATTGTGGGGAAACATTATATTAAAACTTTACAAAAATATATATGGAAGGATATTCCACTCAATTATTTACATTTTTGAGAGTGCATAAAATGGAAATCTAAAGAGGTCGTAATCCTATAATATATAGTGGTGGAAACTTGCCAAAAAACTCCAAAAAGTTTGCATGGTTTTGTAGACATTTTAAATCTAAAAAATAGAGGAGTCTAATACTTCATGAATTCTATCCCTATCCTTTGGGTGGAGGGATTTATCACCTTGGAGGAAAATTAGAATTTTCCTTTTCTTGGGGTTTAGGAATTGCTTTCAAAAATAAATTAGAACTCTATGGAATATACAGAGGATGGCTTCAAGCTTCTTCAATTAACTTAGGAGAATAATAATTGTGGGATGCTTTCATATATTATTTTAACATCACAAGATGGGATCTTATTTGAAGGACTTGAAACTATCCATTCTTCTCAAAAGAATCAAATTTATGTAGGAAAAATTGCTAAGCTCTTCTACATACCATTTGTTGGGATAGAATAACATACCATGTGTTGAGATAGAATAATAAGAAGGCATGGCTAATAAAGGAACCAATTTGGCTTAAGGTTACCCCCCAATGTAAATGGAAGGGAAAACTATTTCCTAATACCCTAATCCTATTAAATCCATGGAGTGGGTAATTACACTGGTTTAAGAAGCGTGTTCACATGCATGTTGAAGCTAGCAATTATTGTATTAATTAAAAGGAAAAGGGACTTAGAGTTAATCTCTAAATTGTGTTTTGGATTGTGCAAAGTATGCATTGTAAATTAAATTGTATAGTTGGTTGATGGCATATGAGAAAAGTCCTATGTTAGTATGAAGAGGCATGAGGTACCTCAATAAGATAAAGTTAAGTATGGCAACAATAGAGAATGGAGGAATATATTCCCTTGCAAGTGAGAAAGGTATTGTAACACCCACCTTGTTTTACCCCTGCTATTCTAAATATAGCTATGAAGAACACACCAACATGGAGGGAGCCTTGACTTGTCAAAACCCTAATTAATTAATAATTAATATTAATAAATTGAAAATTAAATTTAATTAATGCAACTGAGGATCGGACCACCTTATGGATCCTTGGTCTGGGGGAAGAAAATTGTCAGATTTTGCTTATGTTTTGAACAACCATACCACATCCCATTGAAATAAATGTCAGACCTCCTTTTGGTTGGTAAAAGTGATCCCCTGTTATGACTGAATCTTAATTAATGTGACTAGGACAATTTTTTGAGTCAACAGAATTGTTGACCGCTGGATTTATGAAAGGAAAAGTCGGTTAGGTGGCGCCAACTCTGAATTTTTCCTCTTCATGGAGTGAAGATTGAGGAAGTCCATTCAAAAGAAACATGGATCTAGAGTGGTTCCTCTTAGCTGTACCAAGGGATGCAAAGGTAGTGTAGATGGACGACATAAATATATACCTTCACATTAAAGGGCGGAGCGATCTGCATTTTTTTGGCACCAAACCACCTCTCAAAACTATAGTTTGTTTGTATTTCATCTTACCCTATTGGTCCCATCAAATAAAGCCCCTTTTAGATCTCTAGTCCCCCCACATTAACTCCCAAGAAATTACTCAGACCTTGGATTTGGCCCGAGGGTGATCGCTACAAGAAAATTACGATGAAATCGCCCTATGGTTGGAAGGGGAGTGGAGGCCCCTCCTTTAGTTTCCTATTGAATCATTCAGATAAGTAAATTGTTCTATGCTCTATTTATTTTATGAATGAATGAATTAGAACTCTTATGATGATAAATTATTGTATATAAAATTCTACATAGTTATGCCTGAACATTTCATTCCTTAATACATTTTCTTGGGGGAATAACCGACAGAGACATGTGCATGTGATTAACTAGGAATAGTTATGCATATTTAATTTATTATGTTATGGCTATATTATATATGTGATATGGTTACTTAAGTGTACTATGTGTTGAATAAATATTAAGATTATGTCATATATAACCTATGTTACTAAGCTAAAGAGCCAATGTTTCAATTATGAATTGATTGTACATCTTAGAAAACTATAGCTTGTTGGATACTTCATGTTGGATGATTAATAATGTATGATGGTCTATGATGTAAAATTGTTGGTGCATTCTGTTATACCCAAAGAATAAGAGCATCTTTGCAGTGAAAATTTTACCAGTTACTAGGGAAATAATAGTTCTATGCCTTTTCATTAACGTTTTTTTAGTGGAAAAGGTATTGTAAAATATGGTAAATTACTGCAAACAAAAATTTATGTTATAGGATAAAACGATTATTTTTCAGTGAAAAAAATGATGATCTGTAATTCATTATAATTCATTTAGTTAAAGGGACACCTATCATGATAGAAACAAATTTAATAGAAATTTTTTTTATTGTTAATGTTTGCACATTTTTTGATCTTATCTCTTTATCTGAGGTCAACAAGCTACCGCGTACTCACTTTCCAACTACTTCTGAGGTGGGGATCACATTGGCCTATCCATTTATAAACAAATACACAAATTATGGTTTGACTAGACTTGCCTTGCCTTCGAAGGCTCTGCTTCTGCTCTCAATCAAGAAAATTTGATTTTCATAGTCAAACGAGGAGTAGGGAATGTTACAAAACAACAAAATGGAAAAACCCTATGCATTCCTCTATGCTAATTAATAATTGTAGTTTTGATTCCTGACGAGCTCCAAATTTACATTTATATGGTGGATAAAAATCCCAAATTCAATCTCTTTAATCTTGTTGACATGTCACACGACCCAAAATAAATCCAAACGTCTTAAACTAATCCAAGCTGCAACGAGGTGTACACATGCCAATGTGCCAAATTTTTATTTCTGTTTAAATTTGGTAAAAACATTTTCCAACACTTATCTAATGGTGGTAACTATTATTTTTTTATTGTTGGAAGTATCATCAGTTACGGCTAGATTTTTATCATTGCAATTCTGGTTAATATAATATTCTATATTTTGATTATAAAACTGACGATATAAATAAAAACATAGACAACCCCCACAAAGTCCATTGAGCATTGGACATGGTGACACATCCGACCGTTTTCTCACAGAGTGGTGGTTGGAATCTCGAAGGAGGACCCATTGGTAACGAGTCATTGGGCTTTAAGAGCTTGAAGAAGATTGATCTTGTCCCTTTGTGACATTTCGTGGTTGAGAAAAGATAGGTAGTTTGGGGTGACACATTTGGGCGAAGGTCTGTCAACATTTTGTGCTCATGTATAGGTATAGGTTGTGAGTAGTGGGATCGTTTCACAGTGTTTATATTGGAGAGTTTAGTAGACCTTGTGTGAATGCATATAGTAGTGGGTTGTGTTTGTGGTGATATAATTCCTTCGGTGTACCATTGCACTTTTAGGGAAAACTACTAGTTGATATATATGTGTAATGTAGTCTAACTATGAATGGTCTGTCATATGGAATAACATATAGTGAGGTAGGCCAAAAAAAAATCGAAATTGTGTACCCCATCTTATATTTTTAATAGAACCCTAAATTTTCTTACAAAAATATAAAATTTGTACCTATCATTGCATGTAAATTATTGATTTAATTGATTTTTAGCCCATTGTTTTGTTCTCTTTATAAATATTAATTTTATACATACATCTAATTATTTTTTCTTAGTGGAAGTGATGAAACAAGAATCATGGGGCTTCGGCTCTAGCAAAAAAACCCTAATGTAGGTTAGGGTTAGTTTCTTCGACCTCGTTTCTAGAGTCCTAACCATGTATAACTTACATTAATCCTAATCTTCAGTCCTACATATTCACATTATAGACTTAATTTTTTACCTACTTTCAGAGCCTATTTTATGATAGGTTATCGATGGTTAAAGATTTAGACTGGTAGGTACATACAGACATCTCACCAAAATGATCCCTTAGCAAAAATGCCATATAATGCTAAGTAATTTCCACATATTGATCAGGTGCTCAATGTAAATGCTAAAAAATTAAAGTGCTCAAAATTGATTGGAAATTGAACGACAGCAAAGAGCTCATCGTCAGGAATTCGACGCAATTCATTTCATTGAAAACGAAGTCCGGATGAAGAAGATAGAGCTTGTTGTTCATTTTACTAAACAGTTAAAAAATTTGCAGAAGTGACAGGTTGGTGACATGGCAGCCCAATCAAAAAGTTTAAATATATCTTGGGAATATTCTTCAGTTTTACCCAATGAAACTGCGATAAGTGTCACTGCAAAATTCGTCAGTTTGGATTGGGAAGGCGATTTTTTTTTATGTGTGTTCTCCTAAGGTCGAACTTTTTTTTTTTTTTTTTATATATGGTTGGAATGGTCCAACCAGAGGAGGACACGTGGTGCAGCCAGGGACCGCCATGTGCCCCCTCTGGTGGACCCTATCCAAAGTCTGAATTATAGTTTGAATTTCAATTATTAATAGTATGAATTTCGTTTTATGGGTCAAAGTACAAATCATATATTATATGGTGTATTGGTAGTCGGATTAAATATTTTATATGGGTGCATTTTAATTATATCCAAAGGTTGGATGGATTTAATATATGGTCGCACAAAATTTTATTACCACAGGTTGGGTGGAGGTTGGGGCTCGACCCCACGACCTCCCCCACCTAACGCGCATGTAATATTCCTAAAATTAGCATGCAGCTAATGGGAATATTAGATTTTTTTTCTTGCACTTAGTAGGTGAATAAATGGGTGAAAGAGGCCCATACTTGTCTTGTGTTGGCATAAAAGCCTTCTTGGTGTGAAAAGGGAATAACATAGTGGCTAGGTTTTGCACTTCCCATGTGTGAACAGGAAAAGAATCATGTTGATTCAGTCTAGTTGACCAAGTCAACAACGTAGCATGGAGGAGCAGTCTTGATAGAGCTACAACGCAGTTTTGGAGGGAAAGTATTCACATGGTGTTGGAAACCCTAATAGGTGGGACCCAAGGTGAGAAGGCTCAAAAAATTTATAAGGATGAAGATAGAATACTTTTGGGTTAGCTTATGTATTACATTTTCATGTCTGCTTAGACACTTGAGCATTCCTCAGCTGTTGATTTGAGTATGCAGTGTTGTTCAGCACAAGGCATTCTTGCTTAGGGATTCCTTATCCTTCATTGAGTGATCACTTGGAGGAGTTTTGTTCTTCATTTCCCACATCCGGGCTTGAGTCCAAGCACCTCATTCAGCTACAACATTATTCCTATAGCAGGGAACGTTGTGTTGCAGGGTGTTGCAGTGGGAGAGTTACAACACCATCTCCTGAGCTTATCTTTTAGAGGAGGGATCTCCCCTTGCTTTGCAATATCTGTACAAGAGGTTCCGGAGCACATTTTACATCTAAGCATGTGTCCAAATTAGTTCCCATTCACTACAGCGCAGTTTACTAAAGAAACTGCGTCATTTTCCAGAGTGCTGCAGTAGCAGGGTTTGAACCCTTGCTTATGAGCTTGTTCCTGGGAGAAGGGGCCAACCCTTCTCCCGGAAAGCTTTGTACTTCATTCTTCTTCTATCATTTGTATATTTCAATCATATTTATTCAGTGCTGCAGTAAAACTGCGTTTTTCAGATCCATATTTGCAGATCTGCACTTTTATACATTGTACCTACAGGAAACCCTTGCCGGGTGGATCTTATTTTGTATAAAAGGGAAGGAATCTCCATTTTCTAATCCATTGTATACTTGTAGGCTCCAGATCTGTTATGTCACATTTTTTGTTGGATAACCTCCATTAAAATAATGTTTTCATGTGCTTCAATCTTTTACGTTTAATTGCTTCTATAGGGTTTGGGCTTATTTGAGACATATTGACTTGGGAAGATTGTTGTTTACAGCAGCTAGAGTGATTTGTTTCACCTCTAATTCTGCATGTGAGTTGTATATGATGTATTCTAAGGGATCCAAGTCTTATTCCTCACAAGTATAGCATTATTTTCTGAAGACAATTGTTTTATGCCCTATATTGCTGCATTTCCCCACTTGGGAAGGAGGATATAGGCCATATGCTTGCTGAGGTTCTTTGATCCACTGGTGAGATGTTATTTTACATCTAATGAGTTGATCTACATTTCCATGCTCATGATTTGTTGAAGCTCCAACTTTGGAATATCATTAGATATTCTATTTGTTGTAGAATATCCCTGTTCTTGGATATTACAGTGGTAACAAAGCTGCCATCTTGGCTCAACCTGTGGATTTCAGATCCAATCAGAAGATAAGAAGAATAAGAGGAAAAAAAAATTATGGAGAGTATGAGATTACTCTCATCAATTTTCAGCCCTAAGAAGAAAGAAGAAATATGCATTGAAACTCCAAAAGGGTTTCAAGGAGGAGAAAGTTGTAGTGAGACCTCTAGAAGGTTTCAAGAGGAATAAGAAGACCCATGCACTTCCTGTTTCCATAGAGGGATTGAAGAGCAAGAAGACCACTTAGAGCATGAGATCCTGAGTGGATATTTGGCAGAATACAAGTGCCAACCTAGGACTATCAAAGAGATCCTAAATCTTCCTCAGTTTATCCAACTGAGAGAGGAAAGAAGGCCATGCATCAGCAAGATGATAAGGGGCAATAGATTCCTATTTTCTACCTTTGATGGATCACCCTTATGTACAGCAGGATCTTGGGTGATGAAGTTGGAAGCATTTTTCCTACTACATCCGGTGGTGGAAGAAGAGGCTGTGGAGATCTCAGCACTGCACTTGGAGGGTGAGGCAAGCTCTTGGTGGTTCAACCATGTGAATCATGCAAGGGTATTTAATTTTTTAGATTTTATAAAGTGATAAGAAGGTGACAATGAGTTTGAGTTGGCTACTCTTGAGAGAGTTTTGCCATCTTGAATCATACTCTTTGTCAAAAGGTATGTGGTGGATTGAGGCATGGCATGGCACCCATATGATAGAACAACAGAAAAATTGCTTGTATGGGGCATCATACAAGACCACTATCATGATCCTATTATATGGCTTGTATGAGGGAGAGATGAGGGCGTAGCAAGAGTTTTTGTTGCTGTGGTTACACTTGGGAGAGTATGGGCAGAAATTTTCCCATACTTTTCATGATATTTCCAGAGAGAAGGAAGGCACATTCATGGAGCAAGTAGGCTACCCTTCAACATTGGAGGATTATGAGAGGCTTCCATGTAGGAAGAAGATCTTCTCACATAGCAACATGATGGTGGATGGCTTTGGCATATGGAATTTCAAAGGGAGGATTCATGGAGCCTTATTAATAAGGCCTACAGCGCTGTCACAAGGGAGTGTGTTCTTATTTATGGAGTGTTCCAAGGAGTATATGTATCCCTTCTTCTTGCAGATTTTTATGAGGAGATCCTCATGGGGGGACTTATACATGGACCTCACTTCTAGCCTACTCACCATGCATGGTAAGAAATACATTTATGTACTTGTTGATTACTCCATTTATTATTTGTATCTTCTCACCATATATGAGCAGTGCATTGCTTCACAAGAGAGCAAGAGTATTTTTGGGTTTCATGGTCACTTTAGGGCCAATGTTTGTAATGATAGTAGCCCATCTATAGATGATCTTAGGAAAGGGTGTTGTTATTTTGTCTATGTATATCTTATATACATTGATGCTTACTTCCCCATGTTGGAGGAGCAAACATGCACAACTTATAACTTGTTGCAGAACCACTTGCCACATGACATTCTCAAACAAAAGTTGGGGAGACTGCGTAATATCCACTTGGAGAACCTTTGGTACCATCCAAACTTGCACATAAATTTCAACATTTTTCTGATTTGGATGCCATATGGTAATGATGTGCC
The DNA here is from genome assembly GCA_034641835.2 of Pinus albicaulis. NCBI lineage: Eukaryota > Viridiplantae > Streptophyta > Pinopsida > Pinales > Pinaceae > Pinus > Pinus albicaulis. The sequence continues at coordinate 261,183,322 of CM076583.1, forward strand.
ATTCATCTTGTATAGAATGGTTTGGGTGAGCATGGCTCATGACATTGGAGAGAGGATCCTTGGAGATTCACTCTTCTTATTGCCACTTGAGAGCAACCATGTTGTAGCCCAAGATCAAATTACCCTCTACACTTATCATGAGTGGAGAGGTGGAAAACGTGGGATAGGCCCTCTTGCCTATCATGTTCATTTATTCAGCCCACCTACACTTCAGGAGCCAAAGGTGGAGGAGATTGTGCACAAGTTTCCATGTTGGAGGGTAACTCATTTCATATGGATGATAGCTTGGGGGTGGAGATTTCACTTGGGGATGAGAATTTCCCATGCATTTCAAACTCCATACCTTGAGAGGACCTCTAGATAGCACATAGTTGTCTCCTTGAGTATGTTACTTTTGCATGATGATAGCCATTTGGTATGTGCACCAAATGTTGATTTGTTTGCTTGGGGGAGGCACTATGGAGTTTCATTGTTGAGACAACATCTTATTCTTTTGGGAGCTCATCATATGAGGATGCTACAGGAGAAGGGAAGGAGACTTTCCAATTTTATCCTTGCAGTTTCTTGAGGAAAAGCAACATTTGGGAGGGGAGGACTGTAATATTCCTAAAATTAGCATGCAACGAATGGGAATATTAGATTTTGTTTCTTGCACTTAGTAGGTGAATAAATGGGTGAAAGAGGCCCATACTTGTCTTGTGTTGGCATAAAATCCTTCTTGGTGTGAAAAGGGAATAACTTAGTGGCTGGATTTTTCACTTCCCATGTGTGAACAGGAAAATAATCATGTTGATTTAGTCTATTTGACCAAGTCAACAGCGCAGCATGGAGGAGCAATCTTGATAGAGCTACAACGTAGTTTTGGAGGGAAAGTATTCACATGGTGTTGGAAACCCTAATAGGTGGGACCCAAGGTGAGAAGGCTCACAAAATTTATAAGGAGGAAGATAGCAGACTGTTGGGGTTAGCTTATGTATTACATTTTCATGTCTGCTTAGACACTTGAGCATTCTTCAGCTGTTGAGTTGAGTATGCAGTGCTGTTCAGCACAAGGAATTCCTGCTTAGGGATTCCTTCTCCTTCATTGAGTGATCACTTGAAGGAGTTCTATTATTCATTTCCCACATCCAGGCTTGAGGCCAAGCACCTCCTTCAGCTACAACTTTATTCCTATAGCAGGGAACACTGTGTTGCAAGGTGTTGCAGTGGGAGACTTACAACACCAGCTCCTGAGCTTATCTTTCAGAGGAGGGAGCTCCCCTTGCTTTGCAAGATCTATACAGGAGTTTCTAGAGAACATTTTACATCTGGGCATGTGGCCAAATCATTTCCCATTCACTACAGCGCATTTTACTGAAGAAACTGTGTCATTTTCCAGAGTGCTGCAGTAGCAGGGTTTGAACCCTTGCTTGTGAGCTTGTTCCTTGGAGAAAGGGCCAACCCTTCTCCCGGAAAGCTCTGTACTTCATTCTTCTTCTGTCATTTGTATATTTCAATCATATTTATTCATTTCTATAGTAAAACTGCATTTTTCAGATCCATATTTGCAGATCTGCACTTTTATACATTGTACTTACAGGAAACCCTTGCCGGGTGGATATTATTTTGTATAAAAGGGAAGGAATCTCCATTTTCTTAGCCATTGTATACTTGTAGGCTCCATATCTGTTATGTCACATTATTTTTTGCATAAAACTCCATTAAAATAATGCTTTCATGTGCTTCAGTCTTTTTTGTTGGTGTAAGCTATGCGGTTTGGGCTTATTTGAGACATATTGACTTGGGGATATCTGTTTATATTGGCTAGAGTGATTTTTTTCACCTCTAATTCTGCATGTGAGTTTTATATGATGTATTCTAAGGGATCCAAGTCCCATTCCTCGTAGGTATAGGTTATTTTATGAAGACATCTATTTTATGCCCTATATTGCTGCATTTCCCCACTTGGGAAGGAAGATATAGGCCATATACTTTATGAGGTTCTTTCATCCACTGGTGAGATGTTATTTTACATCTAATGAGCTCATCTACATTTCCATGCTCATGATTTTCTGAAGCTCCAACTTTGGAATATCTTTAGATATTCTATTTGTTGTAGAAAATCCCTGTTCTGGGATATTACATCACACTCCATACCAATAGACCACAAACTTGTTTCTTAATAGTATATGCGCACAAATTGTATTTGATATTCAATGGTTACTCTAATCGCAGAAATGAGGGGGCCAAACCCCTCCCCATATGTCTTTACCATATGACCTCACTACAGTGCCACAAATAAACGCGCTTAATGCACCCTAAACACATAGTTAAACCCGCTATTAATTCGTCATTATCTTAGCAGTTCGGTTGGAGAATTCTGCCAATTTCGGCGGACCTCCATAATTGGTAGGGATAACTGGATTTATCTCCAGTTTTGGAGGTAGTTTACTAGGCCAGAATTTAATTGAGCCTAATTGGAGCAAAATTCGACCAATTTGAGAGCAAGTAGCGTAATTTATAAATGATTTGGACATTCTGGAAACATTGAAGCAGGTTTCAGGAGAAATAGGTGAATGTAAACATCAATTTTCACATTTGAGCTAATACAGAGGCCCAAGCCATGGAAGCTAGACCAAGGAGATGTAGCCCAGGAGGGGTGAACTCCTTCATCAAGACATTGTGTTAATGGATCAATTGTGATGGTTTGTTGTACATGTTATTGTTGTTGTTCAACATTTGTTTTTAATGTCTTTGTGCCCATGAATTTAACATGAAATTCAACTCATTTACCTGTTTTAACACTCACAAACACCAAGGAAACCTATGTACATAAAGCAAGTGATCAAAAAATTATTCATAAATCTAAAGATGAAATTAGCACAACAAAACTAACATTCAAATTCAGATCACATATTATGGATGAAAACTGGGACCAGTTTTCCCCGAACGTCAAAATGAGATTTTCTCGTCTGGAATCTTAGAGAAGTCCTCAGTGGTTAGTAGAATTCAAGGTATTAAGGACTCTGTCAGAAAATATCAAACTGATCAGGATGTTTTGCAAGAACTAGGAGCGGGAGGAGAAGAGTTTTTTCCAAACCTATTCTGTGGGAGAGATAAGAAGAAACACACCCAAAAACATGTAAAGTCATTGGAGGCCATGAAGGAAATAACCTTGGGGGAAAATGTCAATATGGACAGAATGGATTATCTGTCCAGGAGAGCTTTAGTCAGAAATCTTAGCTATATAAAAATGACACAGAAGTAACTTTTTTCCTGGGTTAGGGTAACATGGAAGCCATTAGTGGGTTACACTCCGATAGTGAGTATCTTGGTAAATATATGGATCTACTTTCATTTTATCTCATAGAATGATCTTGAACTAATCCTATGAAAACCTTAGGTGATAGGTAGGGCTTGATGTGGTTACAATGGTGGCACTTGACCTTTTTCTTGTGTACCAAAATCTAGATGCGAAAACACCTTTGGGTAATGTTACCTGGTTGCCCTCTTAAGCTCTGGTAAAAGGAGGTTATAATCAAAGTGGAAAACTCTTTGGGCAAATTTATCTATCTGGAGGAAGCTTCTCTTTGGCTGTGTATAAGTGCATTACATGGGTTCTAGTGGAGATAGACATTACATAAAGGTTGCCAGGGTTTCTTAAAATCCTCTGGGGTAAAAAGGAGATCATACAACCACTTGAATATTGGAAAATCCATTTTAGATGCATTAGTTATAGGTATATAGGCCATTTAGTGAGTAACTGTGTGGCACCTAGACATAGAGTTTTTGGAACCCATATCCATAAAAAAAACTTGGCTACATCTACTCTACAGTTGATACCTCAAAAGCCCTTTCAGTTTACAAAAGAAAGGATGGATTCCAAAAAAAGGCAACAAAGGAGATGGGTTATAATAAGGCGATAGACCAACCTCTGTGTACTGGTCCTATAGAGGAGAGGCATAACCCTACAACGAGTGCTTTTTGGGACTATAATACAGATTCAATGACAACTGACAAAACACATGCTTGTGTGGTTATTGATAAGATAAATGATAAAGTTGTGGAAGACATCAACACAAGTCGACTATATGGTGATTCTCTTGAGAAAAAATCTTCTTGTGACATTGATCTTGCTGGTAAGTCTCCCTTTGATCCAAACTCTTTTATTGAAGATCTGTCAACAGAAGAGTTCATACTCATTGATCAGATTGAACGAAAATCTCTTAATACTCTTTCTTTTTCAAACTATCAATACTTTACTCATAATATAACACTTGATTATCAGAATTAGGTTTCATACTTTTTTCACTAAGAAAACCCACATATGCCTTATCGACACTTAAATGACATTAATCTGAATCTAAAAACAAATGGATGTATTAATGCTACCATATTCAAACCTAGGCTATCGAATACAAAATCAAATGATATTCCTGCGACGATCCTATCCTCAGTTATACGAGAAACCCCTACTACCTCAGGTCCTATTATTTCATATAAAGAAGCACTGAAACTTCCCCCCATTCCTACATTCACAGGGATTACTCCTGCTAGTAATCGTAAGACTGATCCTAGCTTCTCTTTCCAAAACATTACTATGAGAAAAAAACAAGAAAAAATATTTCACAAGGGAGTGCAATCATCTTGAGTCTATTCAGGGAGAATTTAGCTCCTCTCCATCGAAATATTTAGAATTTGATCCAAGGGCCCTTACATCATAGTTTCTCTCACTCCTCTCCAAATAATGATAATTTTTTCTCTCAACATTCATGGGGTTGGATGGCCCTCAAAATTTTCCTCCTTTAAAAGGGTTATTAGTTCCCATCGACCTTCTATCATATGTATTCAAGAAAGCATGGTCTGAGGAGAAAAATCCAGAGAGTGACTTTGTAAGCTTTGTCAGGGTTGGTTATCATATTTCATGTACTCAAATGGCTTATCAGGTCAACTTCTCACTTTATGGGATCTAAAAAATGCATATGTACATGCACATTCTTCATCAATTGGTATCATCTAGAAGGTTTTCTCAGAGGATGTCCATGTCCCATAAAAATGGTCAATTGTTATGGACCTTATTGTGGAAAAATTGCCTTCTGGGACATGGCTTAGGCCAGCGACCTTCTCTCTGATCAGGAATGACTATTGACATGAGACTTAAACTTTACTACATCTGTAGGGGAAACATGGGGTCTTCATGCCTGTCTTGATCCTTTGTGCTCCTACTTTTTAGCGATGTTGAAAATAAATAAATTGTGAGACATAGCTCCCTTTCCATTAACCCCTACGTGGAAAAAAGACGGGTTAGGTGTATATGGGACAGAACAAAAACTGGATAGGTTCTTAATGGTTGATCAATTAGTATAAAGGGCATGAAGGCTTATATCCTGGACTACTCAAGGTAAGATGTGAGATCACCTGCCCATTTTCTTGGAGCTATACTTTTACCTACACAAAAATAAATATCCTTTTAAATTCAACCACTTGTGTTTGGAGGAAGAGTCATTTAGACAACTGGTAAAGGAAATATGGTAGAAAAGTCCGGCCACAAACAACTCCTGAATAATGGCCTTGTTGGCAAGAAAACTCTAGGATCTAAAAAACGTTGTAGTGGTCTGGGAGATAAAAAGGAAAACAAAACAACAAAAGAACTTTTAGACACAAAATTTGAATATGAACACCTTTCTCAGACTTTCTCCTCTTCTTTATTTGTGGAATTAGCCTAGAGAATGATCTCTTTGTGTTGAAATATGTAACCAGGTTTGATCTTCATAATGACATATGTAATCATGATTTTATGTATTTAATGTAAACAAAAAAATAAATTGATTATTGTTCTTGAGGCATGGGTTTCATGCTCAAGGAAATTTATTTTATAGGTCAAGCACCCACTAAGTGCTTCTAGGTTTGTCATAAAGTCAATTGAGTCATTGTCATGTATTGAAGACCCATTTGGGAATGTTACATATTGTAAAGAAAAAATTATTGAGTCAAAGTAGAGTCAAAAGACCCTCCAAGACTTCGTCATGGCACAAAGATCAAGTTGGCCTACATAAAGGTACAAGTCGGCCTAAATATATCAATTCATACCCCTCAAAAACCTATATATAAGAAGGAAATTGACCTCATTTGGTTATACTCTCAAGCAAGTTCGATCTCCTCAAGATAGGAGTTGGAAAAGGACAAATAAGAGGAAGAAGAAAAATATCAAAGTTTTGAGCCTCTCTCTTTCTTTTGTTATAGTTTCTATAGTTACTGGGCAAGATGAAATTTTGAAGTTGCATCAAAGCTATGAAGCTGCTAGGTCGAAATTCTGATGTTGCATTGAAGCTGTGAAGCTGTAAGGTCAAAGATGTGAAGCTTCTCCTAGGTCGAAGTTGTGATGCTGCAAGGTCGAATTTGTGAAGATTCTTCTAGGTTGAAGATGTGAAGCTGCTTCTAGGTTGAATCTGTGAAGTTTCTTCTAGGTCGAAGTTGTCAAATTGTAAGGTCAAAGCTGTGAAGTTGCATCAAGGTCGAAGCTACGAATCTACTAGGTCGAAGTTGCAGAAATTGTTGCTAGGGGTCAAAGTTGCTAGAAGGTCAAAGTTTGTTACTGGAAGATGTGAAAATCAAGAAGGAAGGTTGACTTGGTCTTGGAGGAGTCTTGGTCAAAGGTCATAGGTCTTGGAATTTGTCAATTGAAGTTTTATAAGAAGAGAATATTTGTTGCGGGCTTTCCTTTGATGAGGAGAGGTTTTGGCCCTGACTGAAATCCTATATATTTTGTCCTCTTGTCTCATTATTCTTTATTGTTTGGTATTTTTTTGATGATAAGAACACTGTAATAATCAAGTTGAAGAAGAAGCTAACCAAGATAAGTTATCAAAGTAAGAGAAATCACATAATCTAGTTGCCCTTAAATTTGAGTCAACATGGTATCAGAGCTAATGTAACAAGACAAGGAAAGGTAGCTTAAAGAAGGACACTCAAGGGCTGAAGCACTAGAATATCAAGAGAATCAATCGTCAAGAAGGACCAATCATCTCAAAGGCACTACAAGGACAAGGATTACATCATCATCTTGAAGAAGGAAGTTACTAAAGAAGACCTCAAAACCCTATTTCGTTCAAATAAGGATTATACACTTGAAGCATTCTTGGGAACCTCACACAATCATCACCTCAAGGAAAAAAAGACCTCAAATACTATACCTATACTAAAATAAAGAGCGACTACAAATTGAAGAATCTTGAAGTCCCTATATCCAAGGGAAGTAGGTAGAAGAATTGTTATCATCATCAAGGAATCAAAGTGATCTAACTCTCTTTGAAGGATCGCTTTTGAAGGAAGACATCTCCATCAAGAAGAAATATTATATTATCATCATCATCATCAAAATAAAGAAACCATCAAGTTCAAAATATTTCCATCAAGGGGTATCTTCACTAGTAAGTATCTGTATGTCCATATAAGAATGTACCAAAACGACTTCATTTTGCAAGGAAAACAACAATTTGGTTGGGTCATCAAACTTTCTTGCATGTAAGAAGAGGACTGATTTGATCCTCATAGAAAATGAATTGGTTGATAATGTTAAGGGTTCAATCACTAAACCTCCAAAGCAAGAAGACAAAGCCATGGAAAAATATATGAAAGGGGAAGTAAGGGCTCAAAGGATTCTAATAGATTCTATCAAATATCCCCTCATACCATATGTATCAAAATTGGACACATCAAAATAAATATATAAGAAACTAATAGAATTGTTCTCTGTAAAAACTGTTGGAGAAATAATATCCTTGAGAAAAGAGCTATAAAAAAATGAATATCTCAAAGTAATATTGAATAGCCTCATACTTTATGAGGGTGTTAGAAATAAGAGACCAACTAAAAGAGTTGGGAGAAATAATTTCTGATAAAAAAATGACCACCATAGTTCTCAATGCACTACCCAAGGAATGGGGCAACTTTACATCAAGTATTTATGGAAATAAGGAAGCTACCCCATTCAATGAACTTTGGTCATTATGTATTATTGAAGAAACTAGGTTGAAGGAAAAAGTGACGTGGGATCAAACGAACAAGTTCAAGCATTTTCTCCCATGGCTAAAAGAAAAGGAAAGTTTGGGAAGTTTGGTCCTTAGAAAAATAAGAAGAACATGTCAAAGATCCAATGCTATGGTTGTCAATAATATGGACACTAAAAGAGAGATTGTCCAAAATTCAAGATGTACAACAAAATGAAAGGAAGAAACAATGCTCATATCACTAAAGAAGTGGAATAAATTGGTGAAAAGAAATACAACGGGATAGATATTCACTATTAGGGTTTCTCCAATACATAGCAAGGATAAGTGGGAGGTGAAAATAGCTCCACCATGATAAGTCCAGATGAGATGCTTATGATGAGATGCATCTTAGTAGAATATGGAATCATACTAGAAGCATACCATTGAAGCAAGAGCTCATGATATCATTAGAAAAGCTTGAAAGAATGGCCGAATTAGAATTCTATATGGATGTAGTAGCCATCATATAAAGGAAGTAGCTCTTGATAACCTCATTGAAATCATAAGTAGTACTTATGGGTAGAAGAAATTAATCTAGTGTATATTTCATCATACATCATTGGGAAGGATCATTTGCAGGGTGAGGATAATCAAGATCCTTCATTGGAATCTTCATTAGAAGGTTCACCTCTTGGAGGAAGTAAGTGTCTCACTGAGAATTCCATATTGTGTTGAGAATGCAGCAAGAAGATGGAGCTTAGTGAAATGAAGTCGCCTTCACTAAGTGGGCCCGCAGGCAAATTCTGGCGCAAAGTCTATTTTTAGACTATGTCTATTTTTAGACATACGGAGCATAATTTGGGAATTCTACTTGGATATTCTTGAAGTATGCGACATGTTGGTAAAAATAGATGAGACCCTATTTTTTAGGACCCAGGCTATTTTTAGACTGATCTCCTAAAAATATGGAAGCCAAATATTATTTACCCTTAATAATATTTTGACTATAAACAGCAGTTTACTCTCTTGGCGCACTTCAGTTTGAGTCATGGAGGTGACTCATGCAACTGACACAAGGAATCACGTGGTTCCTAGGGTTTGATGGCATCTTGCATGGTTGGCTTCAGTTAGACTTCAGTGGCAGAATTTTTGGAGGAGTTAACGGGACAGATAGTGGAGTTGTGTTCTGTTTGTTTTAGTTGAACTAGTTGGGATTAGTTAACTAACTAATCAACTAGATATGAGTGGAGTAAATTAAATAATATTTAATTTACTAAATATTAACTCATTAGTCAACTCAGGAACACTTCAGTTCACTACAGTGCATGATCAGTTCAGTGGAGACCAGTGGAGGAGGTAGATGAAAGGGTGAGTAAAGCTATCAGTTGGAGGATCAGTTTTGCATGGGATTTGCATTACACTTGGAGGAATTGTCCATGACAATTGTGCAGTCAAGCCAAGGGGATTCGAACCTTGGATCTCTTCATATACAGGCCATGATTGCGCAATAGAGGCAAGGCAATTGGCAGGGAGTTTTGAACCAGTGACTTGGTCAAAACTAAGCTAGATTGTGTGTGACTTTATGAGAAAGTACTGAGTACTTGTGAGGAGTATTGTACTTGTTTGGTTACATGATTTCTCCATTATAATATACACAATAGCTGCGGGTTTTTCAGCTATAGGCTTTCCCCATACATACTGAGTTAATGTGTGATTGATTTGATGTGAGATTGCTTCTATTATTTCCGCATGTGACAATTAATTGTAGATGAGATTATGTGTTATGCATGCAATTCGAAATTGATGTGCAATCGGGTTAATCTCCATTGAATAAGTGATTTATTCAGCTAATTTCTACATGGTATCGGAGTGAGATTAATTTTCGAGATCTATTACGGTGATTGCAAACTTATTTCCTCGGACAGAGTCTGCATACGGGCCAGGAAGCCTCCGGATTCATCTTTCTTCGGAAAGTGAAAGGTCTGGTAAAAGCCCCTTGCAGTCAATCTCTGATTTGGAAATAATTTGTCCTCAAGTATAGATCGGAAGCGATAAGAGCTTGGAGTTTGGAATTCAAAATTTTGCAGCAGCTTTGTTTTCTTGGTGCCGGTGTTGAAAATGTCTTTCAACGGTTTGCGACTCGAATATGCTCTTGAAGGCAGTTCGAATTATGTTGCATGGAAGGATCGCATGGAGGCAGTATTAGAAGATAATGGTCTGAAGGAGTTCGTAGATACGGATGTCCAAAGGCCCACTGATCCTGCTGAAGTCGGAGCATGGCAAAAGAAGATGGCGAAGTGTCGAAGGATCCTGTTGGAGGGCGTCAAGGATCATATTGTATCCAGCCTGCATGGAAAGGCTACTCCATATTTAATGTGGAAAGCTTTGACGGATCTATTCCGGAGTAAGAGTGACCAAAGGAAGCTGGCGCTCAAAGACAAGCTCAGGAACATCAAGATGGAGAAGGGCGACAGTATCGCTAAATACCTCACGAAGTTCACTCGATGCAGAGATGAACTGGGAAGTGTGGGAGTTACTGTCGATGAAGAGGATATGGTCGACCTGGCTCTCCTTGGTCTTCCGAAGGCTTGGCACTCATATCCAGATAGTGTCAATGGTCGGGAGAAGCTGCCGGGATGGGAGCGCCTTTGGGCGGATCTCATGCAGGAGGAGATAAGGAGGACTACTCGAGATGGATCTTCATCAAAGGGAGCTGATGAAGAAAACTGTGCTTTGGTGTCCAAAGCTAAGAAAGGGAAGGGTAAGAAAACCTCTCATTCTGCAGCTAAGGGCAAGAAGCAGGATATGGCGAAAGTGAAATGTTTTCACTGCCATGATCACGGACATTATGCTACCAATTGTCCAAAGAAGAAGAAGAACAAGCAAGCGGGAAGATCTGCAGATGGAGAAGCTTTGGCTTCACAGTTCGAGCTTGACTTTTCACTGATTGCATGCTTGGTTTCAAGTGTGATGGGATCGGTATGGTTCTTGGACAGCGGTGCGTCATTTCATATGACGAGAGATCGGGAGTTGTTCTCAGATCTGGAGGACAAGGATTTGGGTATGCACATCGAGATGGGCGATGACGGTAGATACAGTGCGACTGGTATCGGTACCGTATCCTTTCAGAGGGAGTCTGGTAAACCCTTTGTCTTAAAGGATGTCATGCATGTACCTGGATTGAAGAAGAACCTGATTTCGGTAGCGATGTTGGAGGATAAGGGTTATGATGTGGTCTTCAGCGAAGGAAAAGCCTTCCTGCGCAGTAAGACTACTGGAGAGACCCGGAAGATAGGGGTTCGAACTCAGAACCTTTATCAGTTGCAGGTAGATGACTGCGCAGCTATGGCATGCAAGGCGGGAGAAGTGGTGAGCCGGGATGATGAGGGCGAACTATGGCACGGGAGATTGGGCCATCTTCACCATGGAGCTTTGAAGATTCTGCAGCAGATTTCTACTGGACTTCCTAAGGGCACCCTTGCGCAGTCAGATCAGTGCAAGGGGTGTACTTTAGGGAAGTATGTGAAAGCCACCTTCCACGAGAAGGATAGTCGCGCCACGACGATCCTTGAGAGAGTTCACACAGACGTGTGTGGTCCTTTCTCAGTTGCTTCGACAGCAAAACACAGGTATTATGTGATTTTTGTTGATGATTTCTCTCGAAAGTGCTGGATCTTCTTCATGTCGAAGAAGAGCGATACATTCGCGAAGTTCTGTGAGTTTAAAGCACTGGTCGAGAAGGAGTCGAGGAAGAAGGTGATTGCTCTAAGGAGTGATAACGGTGGTGAATTCATCTCGGCTGAATTCAAGGAGTTCTGCAGCGCAGAAGGGATTCGGGGAGAGCTCATCGCACCCCATAACCCACAGCAGAACGGGGTGGCTGAGCGGAAGAACAGAACGATCGTGGGTGCTGCACGGGCGATGTTGCATGATCGGGGCCTACCCCTTCACTTGTGGGCTGAGGCATGCAATACAACAGTGTATGTGCAGAACCGTTGTCCTCACAAGGTTCTTGGCATGAGTACACCGGAGGAGGCTTATTCTGGCAAGAGGCCTGATATTTCCCATTTGTGGATTTTTGGTTCTCTTGTCTACATGCATGTGACGAAGGATGCGAGAAGGAAGCTGGATCCAACTGCTGAGGTTGGAATATTTGTGGGGTACACTGATACACCTCACAACTATCGGGTGTATGTGCCAGACAGTCGCAAGACTGTTGTGCGACGGGATATAAAATTTCGGGAGGAGAAAGCCATGCAGTGTTCGCTTGAGAGGGAGCTACACTTGCATGCAGATGAGGAGCTGTTAGTTCCTAAGGAGGAGCTTCCGGATGTGGATCGGCCACAAGAGGAAGTTCAGGAGGTGGAAGAAACCACCCATGCAGCGCCAACCATCAGAGGGCGCATGCGCACTACAGAAGCTGAGCGACTGGCTCGAGATGCAGAGAAGGTTGTAGGACCACCTATAGCACAGCGCAGACAGAGGCAGTCACCGGATCGGTACACTAGATACATGGCTCTTGTGAGTCAATGTGTTGTGACGGAGCCATCCTCTTTTGAGGAAGCTGTGGAGGAACCTGCATGGGTTGATGCCATGATCGAAGAATATGATTCGATCGTCAGGAACAGTGCATGGGAGATTGTCCCAAGACCAGTTGGGAAATCAGTGGTGGGTTCGCAATGGATCTACAAGGTGAAGCAGGCGGCTGACGGGAGTGTGGAGAAGTACAAGGCGAGATTTTTCGCCCGTGGCTTTTCACAGATCGAGGGGATTGACTATGAGGAGACTTTTGCACCTGTCGCAAGGTACTCTTCCATACGGACGATCCTTGCTCTCTCGGCGCAGATGGGGTGGCACATTCATCGGATGGATGTGAAGACTGCGTTCCTCAATGGAGTTATTGAGGAAGAGGTGTACATTGAGCAGCCTGAAGGTTTTGAGATCTTCAGCAGTGAGTCGCATGTGTGCCGACTCAAGAGAGCACTGTACGGGCTGAAGCAAGCACCTCGTGCTTGGTACACTCGGATAGACAACTACTTCACTGGGCTTGTATTCTCCAAGATTGAGGCAGATCCAAACCTGTACCAGATTGTGGTGGAGGGGAAGCTGTTGATCATCGTACTGTATGTAGATGATCTGATTTTGACTGGCGATGAGCAGTTGATACTTTCATGCAAGGAGGATCTTGCACGAGAGTTTGAGATGAAGGACTTGGGCATCCTTCATTATTTCCTAGGATTGGAGATTTGGCAGCGCAGTGGAGGACTATTTGTTTCTTAGAGCAAGTATGCTCGGGAGATTCTGGAGAGGTTCAACATGCAAGGCTGCAAGCCTGTTGACACTCCTCTTCCTGGTGGTTGGAGGAAGGAGGATGCTACTTCAGCGGAGGTAGTGGATGCCACTTTCTATCGACAGTTGGTGGGGTCGCTTATGTATCTGGTCAATACACGACCCGATATATGCTATGCAGTTAACCAGCTTTCGCAAGCTATGGTTAAGCCTACCAAGCTCCTTTGGAAGGCGGGCAAGCATGTATTGCGCTATATCAGAGGCACATCGGGATATGGTCTATGGTACAGACAGGAGGATGGAGTGAAGCTTTCTGGTTTCACTGATGCAGATTGGGCAGGGAGCCCAACAGACCGGAAGAGCACTTCTGGAGGATTTTTCAGCATTGGGTCGACAGCAGTTTCCTGGTACAGCAGGAAGCAGAGATCCGTGGCACTCAGTTCAGCAGAGGCCGAGTACATGGCAGCAAGCTTGGCTGCATGTGAGGCTATTTGAATGAGGAAGATCCTCGCAGGTTTGTTCAGGTTGCATTTGGAGCCTACAGTGATCTACTGTGATAACCAGAGCTGCATCAAGCTCTCGTCTAATCCAGTATTTCATGATAGGTCCAAACATATCGACATCAGGTACCATCACATCAGAGATTGTGTTCAGCGGAGGATCATGATGCTTTCATATGTTGCCACGGAGGATCAGGATGCCGACATCCTGACGAAGGCGCTCACCAGGAGCAAGTTCGAATTCCACAGAGGCAGGATAGGGGTTGCAGATAATCCATATCTTGCTGAGAGGGAGTGTTGAAAATGCAGCAAGATGATGGAGCATAGTGAAATGAAGTCGCCTTCACTAAGTGGGCCCGCAGGCAAATTCTGGCGCAAAGTCTATTTTTAGACTATGTCTATTTTTAGACATATGGAGCATGATTCGGGGATTCCAGTTGGAGATTCTTGAAGCATGCGACATGTTGGTAAAAATAGATGAGACTCATATTTTTAGGTCACAGGCTATTTTTAGACTGCCTCTCCTAAAAATATGGAAGTCAAATATTATTTACCCTTAATAATATTTTGACTATAAACAGCGGTTTACTCTCTTGGAGCACTTCAGTTCGAGTCATGGAGGTGGCTCATGCAACTGACAGAGGAATCACGTGGTTCCTAGGGTTTGATGGCATCTTGCATGGTTGACTTCGGTTGGACTTCAGTGGCAGAAGTTTTGGAGGAGTTAATGAGACAGATAGTGGAGTTGTGTTCTGATTATCTTAGTTGAACTAGTTGAGATTAGTTTAACTAGCTAATCAATTAGTTATGAGTGGAGTGAATTAAATATTATTTAATTCATTAATTAGTAACTCATTAGTCGACTCAAGAACACATCAGTTCACTACAGTGCATGATCAGTTCAGTGGAGACCAGTGAAAGAGGTAGATGAAAGGGTGAGTATAGCTATCAGTTGGAGGATCAGTTGTGCATGAGATTTGCACCACACTTGGAGGAATTTTCCATGACAATTGCGCAGTCAAGCCAAGGAGATTCGAACCTTGGATATCTACATAACCAGGCCATGATTGCGCAATAGAGGCAAGGCAATTGGCGGGGAGTTTTGAACCAGTAACCTGTTCAAAACTAAGCTAGATTGTGTGTGACTTTATGAGAAAGTACTGAGTACTTGTGAGGAGTATTGTACTTGTTTTGTTACATGATTTCTCAATTATAATATACACAATAGTTGCGGGGTTTTCAGCTATAGGCTTTCCCCATACATACTGAGTTAATGTGTGATTGATTTGATGTGCGATCGCTTCTATTATTTCCGCATGTGACAATTAATTGTAGATGAGATTATGTGTTATGCATGCAATTCGAAATTGATGTGTAATCGAGTTAATCTCCATTGAATAAGTGATTTATTCAGCTAATTTCTAATATTGTATGGTATTCATTGTTTGGAAGAATGATGGTTGACAAAGGAATGCAACATCTAAATATGGTTGAAATACTCTCAATCAAGGAAAGGAAGTTGTTGAAGGAAGACTGAATGACCAAAATAAGAAAAGAGATATGTACGCATATGTTTGATAAATGAAGTCATGCCATCATATAGTTGTAGATATCATGAGTAAGTTGTCTACCTCATGAGCATGGTCTAATAAAATGGATATCTTTCTTTGGAAGGATGCATGAAAGTATGGTTCACATATTGACTAGATGCAATCGATATAATATTTCCTCATATGGAATATGAGGTGGTTGAAAAAGATAAAGGGACTATTAATGGAAGTTCTTGGGGAGAAATATGTGAAGAAAGAAAGAAGAGATCGTGAAATATGCAATTGTGGTCACGTAGAAAAGGAAATAAACATCCAATGACTAGAATAATTGTCCATGACATCTCCATAGAGAAGGCATGAAGACCCTTATAAGGTCAGTAAAGAATGGAGACCCTTGACATTGAAAACCTTGGAGATGTTCTTATGAATGTGCGGGATGTTGATATTGCAAGTAAGATGTCATGATGAAAGGCCATAACAAAATGTAACTTTGATTTTATGTTCATTTTTATTTTTTTGAACAAAATTTGGATGGATTGATATAGGGCTACTGAAAGAGAGTTATAGATGTCACCTACAACTAGCACTCATGTGGTTGGATGGAAGATCACATAGGAAACATGAATTGGAAGAGGTATTTGTATGAAGAAAAGAAAAATGTGGATTAGAATATAAATTTATGATGAAGAAAAGGATGACATTACTGACATTATTCGTGAAGGAAAGTGATGGATGGATGATGTTCTATGAATAATTCCCAAAATATGAAGGCTCCATAACGATGAAGATGAAATTCATGACATATAAAGGAGGAGCTCTTCAAAGAAGCCGAAGGTACCATAATCTCCACCAAATAACAATAAGATGCTAAAAACAAGTCCCTAGTTAAGAGGGAGCTCGGACAAGTCCATGGTTAAGAGGGAGCTTGGGCACATTCCTTTTATAGGAATGTGTATATCATACTTAATTTAGAGGGAGAGATAGAGACATAATTCTCGTCTTCATATTGTGAAGAAATAATGGAGGATCAGGTAAAGAATCTGGCATCTGATACTCTTTGAGGATGAGGTAGGGCATCCAAGATAAGAGTAGTTGAAGAGGTTTGATATTATTTGAGGATTGAGAATTCAAGATAAGAATAGTCCTGGAAGGACATACCCCATGAACACCCATGTGGGGTATGTTCATTGAGAGAATGGTGATGATTTCTATCACTCATTGGTCTTGCCAACATTGTGCTATGATCATGTGGGGAGATAGATTTATTAGTCAAGGCCCTTCTATGTGACAATGTTGGTTGGTATGATGCTAAATATATGGCTTACCATTCTGATTCTTCTTATGAGAATTATTCATATTGATAATCTCCAAGTATCTTGTATGGATTATGAATACCTCCCTAGCTAAGAGGGAGTGTTGAAATATATAACTAGGTTCAGTATTCATAATGACATATATAATCATGATTTTATGTATTTAATGTAAAGAGAAACAAAAATTTATTATTGGTGTTCTTCAGGCATGGGTTTGATGCTCAAGGAATATTTTTTTATAAGTCAAGCACCCATTGCATGCTTCTAGATTTGCGATAAAGTCAATTGAGTCATTGTCATGTATTGATGACCCATTTGGGAATGTCACATATTGTGAAGAAATCATTATTGAGTCAAAGTAGAGTCAAATGACCCTCCAAGACCTCATCGTGGCACAAATATCAATTCAGCCTACATAAAGGGACAATTCGTCCTAAAGATAGAAATTCATACCCCTAAAAATCATATATATAAGAAGGAACTCAACCTCATTTGGGCACTCTCAAGCAATTTTGATCTCCTCAAGATAGAAGTTGGAAAAGGACAAAGAAGAGGAAGAAGAAAAAGATCGAAGTTTTGGGCCTCTCTCTCTATCTCTCTCTCCTTTGTTAGAGTTTCTACATTTACTAGGAAAGATGAAATGTTGAAGCTTCATCAAATTTGTGAAGCTAATAGGTCAAAATTCTAACGCTGCATCGAAGTTGTGAAGCTGCAAGATCAAAGACATGAAGATGCTTCTAGGTCGAAGTTGTGAAGTTGCAAGGTCGAAGCTATGAAGGTTCTTCTAGGTTGAATTTGTGAAGATGCTTCTAGGTCGAAGTTTTGAAGCTGCAAGTTCGAAGTTTTGAAGTTGCATCAAGGTTGAAGCTGTGAATATACTGGGTCGAAGTTGTTGAAGAAGTTGTTGGAAGGTTGAAGTTTTTGGCTAGAAGCTATGAAAATCAAAAAGGTATGTTGACTTGATCTTGGACGATTCTTGGTCAAGGTTCATAAGTATTGGAAATCGTCAATTTAAGTTAGAAGAGTTCTTATGGGTTTTCCTCTCAAGAGGAGAGGTTTTGGCCTTGGATGATAGCTTATATATTTTGTCCTCTTGTCTCATTATTCTTTATTGTTTAGTATTTGTTTGATGATAAGAACACAATAATAATAAAGTTTAATAATAAGCTAATCAAGATAAGTAAAAATATATTACAAGCAGTTATCAAATTAAGAGAAATCACCTAATCTAGCTTCCCATAAATTTATCAACACTTTGGAAGTTAGGAAATTTTAGATTCTAAAAATGGAGGAAGAGGCATGGAGATGAAAAAGTAGGGATACCTGGATAAAATATGGGGATGCTAACACTAACGTTTTCCACAAATATGCAACTCATAGAAGGAATATAAACACTATATGGACAATTCGGCCTAAAGATAACAATTCATACCCCTCAAAATCCTATATATAAGAAGGAAATCGACCTCATTTGGACACACTCTCAAGAAAGTTGATCTCCTCAAGATAGAAGTTGGAAAAGGAGAAAGAAGAGGAAGAAGAACAAGATCAAAGTTTTGGGCCTCTCTCTCTCTCTCTCTCTTTTGTTAGGGTTTCAACAATTACTAGGAAAGATGAAATTATGAAGCTTCATCAAAGTTGTGAAGTTGATAGGTAAAAATTCTAATGCTGCATCAAAGTTGTGAAGCTACAAGATGAAATATGTGAAGATGCTTCTAGGTCGAAGTAGTGAAGCTGCAAGGTTGAAGCTATGAAGTTTCTTCTAGGTTGAAGTAGTGAATATTCTTCTAGGTCGAAGTTGTGAAGATGCAAGGTCGAAGTTGTGAAGTTGCATCAAGGTTGAAGCTGTGAATATAGTGGGTCGAAGTTGTTGAATATTTTTTTGGAAGGTCAAAGTTTGTTGCTAGAAGCTATGAAAATCAAGAAGTAAGGTTGAATTGATCTTGGAGGAGTCTTGGTCAAGGTTCATAGGTATTGGAATTCGTCAATTTAAGTTCTATAAGAGAAAAGTTCTTATGGGTTTTCCTCTCAAGAGGAGAGGTTTTTTCCCTGATTGATAGCTTATATCTTGTATCCTCTTGTCTCATTATTATTTATTGTTTAGTAGTTTTTTGATGATAAGAGCACAATAATAATCAAGTTTAATAATAAGCTAATCAAGATAAGTAAAAATATATCACAAGCAGCTATCAAAGTAAGAGAAATCACCTAATCTAGTTGCCCATAAATCTATCAACACTTTGGAGGTTAGGAAAATTTATATTCTAAAAATGGAGGAAGAGGCATGGAGATGAAAAAGTAGGGCTACCTGGATAAAAAATGGGGATGCTAACACTAAATTTTTCCACAAATATGCAACTCATAGAAGGAATATAAACACTATATGGGAGCTAGAGGTAGAAGAAGGTAAAAATTTCACATCCACCAAAGACTTAAAAGTTGCAATTTCCTCTTATTTATCCTCTCTCTTCAAATATCATGGGTCCTCTAATATTAGCTCTTAGTTGCAACTGATCCAATATTATTTTTTTTAGCCAAGAGGAATCAGATCTTATTGATAGCTTTGTCTCCCTCAAGGAAATTGAAGGAGTCCTAAAACAATTCGCTAAAGACAAAAGTCTAGGGCCAGATGGCAGGGTAATGGAACTATTTATTTCATTTTTTGACATCATGGGAACATATATCTGCTTGATGGTGGAGGAATATAGAAGAAAGGGGAAAGTCTCAAATGCCATCAATGCTACCTACTTAGCCTTGATTCCAAAATTATTGAAGCCTAATTCCTTTCTAGACTCAGGACCATATCCATGTGCAACCTAGTTATAAAATTATCTCTAACATAATCTCTAATAGTATAAATAAACTACTAGATGAAAATATGTCTCCAAATTAATTTGGATTTATGGCTGACAGGAAAATTCATGATGCCATTGGCATTGTGCAAGAGAATTTCCATTCTATAAAGTCCAAAAACCTGAAAGATCTTGTTCTCAAATTGGACCCTAACAAAGCTTTTCATAAAGTCAATTGGACCTTCCTTAGACATGTCCTTCTTCAAATTGGGCTGGACTTGGATGTTACAAAATGGATCATGGGTTGTTTCTCCTTGGACAACATTGTCATTATAATCACTAGCTCTACCTCCAGCATATTCACATGTTATTGGGAGCTCATGTGGGGATGCCCATTGTCTCCTTTCCTCTTTTTAATTTTGATGGAAGGATTAAGTCACCTCCTGCTAAAAGAAAAACATGATGGCCTTATAAAGGGCATTAAAATATCCAAAAATCAATTCATTATGTACCTACTTTTTGTGGATGATGTTTTGCTCTTGAGCTTAGGTACTATATCTGAATGTAAATTTCCCCATAGAATCATCAACCTCTATTGCAATGATACGGGAAGGGATATCAATTTTAAAAAACATCCTTCCATCATTTTGTAGTCAGCACAAACATCCTATGGGAGATTCAATGTTTTTTTTCCATTGCAGATTGTTCCTTTAGATTATGGTCTCAAGTATATAGGTTTATTTATCAAACCAAATGACTATAAAAAATATGACTAGATGTGGATGATTATAGGAGTATAACAAAAAAAATAATTTGTGGTGTTACAATTGGTTGTCTCTTGGACGCAAAATTATTTTGGATAAATCTGTCCTAGAAAACATTCATGTTTTTTGGATGTCATTTTATGAAATTACTTATGCTATCCTAAACTCTATTAGAAAGTTGATATTCAATTTTATATGGGCTAGAAAATCCAAAAAAAGAGTTCATCTTGCCATATGGGCTTCAATATCTATCCAAAAAAGTCTGGGAAGTTGGGGATTTAAAAATCTCACATGGTTTTCCAAAGCTTTGGCACTGAATAACCTAGGGAGAAGTCTATTCAGAGAGGGACTTTGGATTCATATTATAAAAGAAAAATATTAAAGCAATATATTAGTGGTGGACTGGATTATATGGAAAGCCAATAAACTGGCCAAAATAGGCTCCATATTCTGGAAAACCCTCATGGTATCCTTCCCCTTTCTCTGCAAATGGCCAACTTGGAAAGAAAGGGATTGAAAGCAAGTCATCCTTGGCAAGGACCCATTCATAGGTGGTGGTCAGGTATACAGTTGTCATTTGCATTAATGCAATGCTAATATTCCAAGGGATTATACAATCTTCATAGTATAAGGTTAGTAGACTCCCCTTATTATTGGTTGACCTCATCAGAGCTAGGTATATCTATCCCATCTGTTATGAAATGAGATTCTTTCACAATACAAATAAATCTCAATGGAGTGAGACTTTACAATGCGACTGACTCTTTGATCTAGAGCTGGGAATTCTCATCAGGGAATATTAAAGTTTAATTTACCTATGAAGGATTATCTCATTCTGAAGCTGCTATAAATGAAAGATGGTGGAATAAGTATACATGGAAATGACACATAACCAATAAGTTAAAATGCTCCACGTGGCTAGTCCGCAATTTTTTTTTTACTTGGGATAACCTTCATAAAAGGGGTTTAGTGGGTCCAAATGGATGTGTTTTATATAGACAACATTAAGAATCAGTGGACCATTAGTAAAATGCATCTCTTCCCATAAAATTTAGATGGTTTTTTTACAGATATGGGGCATTAGATCAAAATACCTAGGCCAATATTCTTTTGAAGAAGTGCTATTATTCTGGGTAAAAAAATACAAACTACTCAACACTCTTCCCATATTTGTAGCATGGGGCATATGGCTTCTAAGTAATAAGGTAATTTTAAAAAAATGGAAACAAAAGCACTCTTCTTCAATCCACTAAAATCACTTCCCTCTTTAGGGAAATCCTCCCACAACAAAAATAAAAAATCTCAAGAAGAATCCAATTTCCCATTATTTCCTAGGACCTTCCCATTGGATTATTTGACAGGGATTATCATAGAAACATTTTTGGAGGAGGGGGTATGATAAAATTGAATGTAAAAAATATGAACCAATTCAGAATTGGCATTGACATGGGGACAAATACTAAAGCAGAATTGGTAGCAGTTTGGGCCCTCATGACTCTTCCCAAACTCGAAAATAAAATATATTATAATCCTCAGATACTCTAAATGTTTCATATATTGGATAAAAAGATATGCACATCTAGAAGTCCTAAATATTGAATCATGGAAGCTCATAATTCAAGAAGAAAAATATAATTTCTAGGAATTCAAGTTCCAACACATTTACAAAGAGTACAACAAAACAATAGATAATCTTTCCAAAAGTGCATTGAATATGGAGTCTGACTACATTTCTTATGATGATTATACTGACAACAAATTCCAAGGTTTCCAGTGCATCCATATAGCATATATGATTCAATCCTCACTTCCACATTTTCAGCTGCAAGAAATACTCAAAAATTTATATTTGTTACTATTACCATATTTTTATTTACAAGGCTCTTTATTCATGTTCAAGTTTTCTGTAGAAATACGAATTTGTGTATTTTAGGTGGATATATTTGTGCATCTTATTTTTCTCTTTTCATATTTCTCTTTCTATCTATGATTCAACATCTACAGACAAGTTCTTTGTTGTATCAGTCAACCTCTTTTGTATGTGGAATGTGCCATCTTTTTGTATGTATCAGGAAACCTAATACTCAATTGTTAGTGTTGTTTCAATTTCAATCACAATTTTGAATGAAGAAAATTATGATTCTATAGCACTTTTTGTACTTTTTATTTTTGTATTTTTTTTTATACTATATATGAACATATGCTACATACATGATGTAATGTATTAATTTTTATAGGCATACGCATGTATTAAATGTACATATTCCCTATACATATGAAGAAAATAGTCTTCTTATCTAATAAAATAATAGTATAAAGTAGAATAAAAATGGCTATATTTATTTTGGGAGAACATTGACACTTATAAGAATAATATTACATATAACTCATTGAAATTTTGATTAAAGTAATTTATTTTATTTCTATTTTAATGCTTATATATATAATTTTGATGCCTTTAAATGTTTTAAAATAGGTCATTCATAAATATAATTATTCCTCGATGATCATTCAATCATTCACACACACACACATATATATATATAATAAAATTACGAGAGAGATATTAAATATATGGCGAGGAAACAATCATAAAAGATAAAACACAATATGCATAATGTTTACCGTGGAAAATGTTAACTTTTCCTCCACTCTATGTTATATCAATTACTTTATCCCAATTAAATTATTCAATTAGTAGTATTTTCAACAATAATTAATTCTTCCTATCATCAACTAATGGAAGATAGAAAAATAAATGCAATAAAAATAGGAAAAAATCAAAACATCAACAAGAGACGCTGATTTGGTAAAAGAACAAGGAAAAACTGTTGAAATTTTTAGCTTGGGAGGTACTCCAAACCCTAGGCTTGAGGGTTGTGGAGGAGTTGGCACATAAGTGTGGCCTATGTGCATGAAGCCCAAGCCTACGAGATTTTCACCCCAACAT
The DNA here is from genome assembly GCA_034641835.2 of Pinus albicaulis. Lineage (NCBI taxonomy): Eukaryota > Viridiplantae > Streptophyta > Pinopsida > Pinales > Pinaceae > Pinus > Pinus albicaulis. The sequence goes on from CM076583.1 coordinate 261,206,450, forward strand.
ATGGGTGTTATTCCATGAGGAAATTTTTATATGTGATGATTTGAGTTGATAGAGGACTCTAAGAGTAACTGGGCGCAACAAAAATCACTACAATCCAAGTTGTAGAAGTGGATATATGAATTTTTGAAGTTGAGTATGGGTGAAGAGGCCTACTAGGTCAATTCGCCCAACATGCTAAGGTGCCCCTTAGGGTTTTTCGTTGACACCCACATGAATTGTATAAAACTAGGAGTTCATTGAGCCATTTAGATACATCCTAAGGTGAAATCTCATCAAAGGATACCTCTGAATTAGGAAAATTACAGAGGCAAAAAATTTAGGAGAAAAGGAGCACAAATTTGGAGGATATTTCTCTTGTGTTGAGAATAGATTTCTTAAGGGAAAAAGCCATAGTCTAAGGCAACTAGCGTAGAGGGCTAAAGGAATAATTCTTGGATGGATTTGGTGCAAATACTTTGAGTAGCCTAGCCGCAGATGTTTGAGGTAAGTTTGGGAGAATTTATGTACTCTTTTAATGTGTGTCGAACCTCTGTTATGGGTTGCAGAGACAACTATAGATACAATTGTATGTAGGTGTGTTTGGAGGGCCATAAGGCTTGTGAAGGTCTTATCTTCAAGCTGCAGTCACTCCTAGCCTAGCGCATTTAGAACATGGGTGTATTCCTTGTGCTAGTTGGCCAAAACTCTTGTTGCAGCATAACAACAATTGTAGTGTGCCTTATGGAGGTTCCCAAGGCCTATAATAGTGTGTTGAATAGCTTAGAAGGGACAAAAAAGTAGACAACCTTCCCGGACAAGGGAATACAATGTTAGGAGTAGTGTTTTAGGGCAACTGGTATGCCGTAACCAAAGCTTAGGTAGCACAAATCCCAAGGAAAAAATAAGACCAGTAGTATGTTGGATTTTGTGCTCCCTTGTTGATGTGATTTGCAGGAGGATGATGTCTTAGGAGAGGAAAAATTTGTGAAGCATATTAGCATCCAAGAGGAAGGGTGTTCATGGTGGTTGGATGACCTAAATAGTGAGCATATGATACACCATGTAGTGGACACTCATGGTCTGATGGAGGGAAATGTGTGAGTGGACCAAGTTTAGGCCTAGGAGATGCAAAGTTAGAGTAGCCTAAAGAACAACTTGGGAGGATTAGAGAGGCATGTTTCAAGCCCGAAGAAAAAATTCCCATGAAGGACTAAGGGATTTTTAGAATTGGTATATGAAGAGCTCATAGGTCTAATCAACCAAGAGAAGTTTGAGTTGCCCTAGACTTTCCTTGTAGAGAAGGACATCAACAATAGAAGCTGGGCAGTCCTCTTATCCCATGCTCATTGTGGGAGAAGGACATCTTGCAGTGATAGGTGGAAACCCTATGTACCCTACGTTAGTCTTCATTGGAGCAACACAGGAAGACTATAGTGGGATGAATTCCCTGAGTAGCTGAGGAGTATCAGTGGGTGTTGGAGCTAGGATCCCCCGTGAAGTAAAGGCTCAATAGATCGAGGCATGGAACACGTAGCACAAAGTATATTTTTTGTCTAAGGGGATTTGGGGTGGTTCAGAGCCCATTAATTATGTAACGAGATGGGATTTTTCATGAACATTGGACTCTGCCCATGGTTTTGGACCATAGTATTGTAAAATATAAATCTATATAAGGATTCTAGATGGAATTCATAGGCAGGCTTATGATTGATGTTATGTAATGCATTTGGATGCAAGACTTAGTTATAGTCTGTGGTTTGGGTTATAGGAAAAGGCTCCTCCATCTGTGTGCACAGAGGTGTTAGGAAAGACCGCAGTCGTGTGCGTATGCCCCTGCAGCTGTGTACACGGGGTGGAAAGAGATTGTATGAGACAGATCTGGATGTTAATGAATGAATCATTGAGAGGTTCTGAGTTATATTGATGTGTTTGTATTTTGCTTACTATTTATGAATGAATGTGCTAAGTTAGGGTTTTATTATGTATCTTAAAAACGTAGTCTCTTTTATGGTTATTTACCATGGTTAATGCTTAATTAAGTAAGATCACACAATCTTTGAATAAGTTCAACAATTTCTGTTGAACAATGCTGGTCCTATTGATAGATATGACCTACAGAGTTCCAATAAGAAGGAAAAGATCTAAATCCACTGTCCTCTATCCCTTTGGATGCAAAACCTAGTTCTAGCATCCCCTTATATTGCCTCAGGTGATACTTTGGTCTGCACAAGTAGATCGTTGCCGAAAGGGCCAGTAATAGTGCATTTTGTTGGATTGCACAAACTATCTAAACCCGGGTCAGGGCTCCATAAGCCAACAAATGGTTTCATTGCCGAGACCGAGATCTGACTGACAGATAGTTGGATGTGGCATCCGTCTAAGAAAGAGATTGAAGATTGGATAGATTCGAAGGAACGTGAGTTTGCTGCACAAGAAAGTAGAAAATCACATATCTTTGCTGAGAACTGGTTACAAAAGAATATCTATACAAATCAATATGAGATTTTCTTTGCATCATTCTCTAGCGAGTTACACGAGTGGATCTCAAGGCTAGCTATGCAAACATGGTATTTTAATAATATAACTATTGTGTGGACCCAAGATCTAATTGAGAAACTGAAAAATACTGATAATGATATCACAAGATTTTTTTATTACTGGATTGATAGTATCATTGGAGGATTCATTACAGAGTTCGTGATCAAGGTCATTATATCCTATAGTGAAGCAGAGCGCAAATTTCTCAAAGACCTGCGAGGTAAGTGCTTGAATCCACTGAAGTTCTCGATTAAAATTCTATTGTGTGAGAATGGTATACTGTGATTGTGCTAAAATTGATGGTTGAAGAAAGAGAACCTGGTGCTACGCGAAATGGTAAGTGACTCAAAACAGGTTGGGGTACATACATTGAAACTAAATATAGACCATTATTTGAATTTGAGAAAGGAGAAAGCGACCTCACTACCTTGTGAAGTCTATCATTGAGATCTAAAAGTCAACAAAGTGCTAAGGAAATTCACCAACCTTCCACCCCCATCATCACTCCATCTTGTTATGTACCTCCACCTCCACCTCCCCCCATGGCCCAACCCCCGAAGATGTCGGTGTTCAAGGGAACATATGACACTGAACAATTTTGGTTTATAGTAGAAGCGATATGGAGTTCACATAATGTTATAGACGAGGATATGAAGAAGGCATAGTTGGTTACTGCACTGCAAGATCGAGCATTGTCCCGGCACATGAAGTTTGTTACAACGAATGCAAATGCTTCATTGGCTGAAACAAAGACCGTGTTGAAAGCTGAATTGAAGAAGCTGAAGTCGCAATCCCAGTGTGATCTGAATGGGAAAAATTAGTTTTGTTGTACTAAATTTCTCCTCAGAATATAAACAAAGTGCTTGAGGATTTATGGATTAAATTGCAAGTTTAACCATGAGTTTTTATGTGTTTTATGTAAATTTCATGAACAAATTAACACGAACAACAACATATAATAGACATGAACATCACCAAAAGAGTATCACAACAACACATGATGAAGGAGTTTACCCTGCCTGGGCTACATCTCCTTGGTCCAACTTCCAGTGGCTTGGCCCTCTTCTATTATGATCAAAAGTGTGATTACATACACGTGCAATGCTCAAATAGCTTTGAAACATGTCCCATCAGCTCCAAAATGCCCAAAAATGCCTGCCTAGCCTCTTTCTGATCCGAATTTGGTCTAAAACTGAAGAAGTTATGAGCCTCCCTAGTTTTTCTGCTAACCGCACCACAAATTCCCCGAAATCCAGACTGGTCCTACAAATTTTCCCTGAATTGTGCTAACGAAGCGATAGTTTTGCGAATTTTCGGGTTAAATTGTCGGACCGTTAATTTTTCCACTAATGCCATAACTCTGTATTTTAAACCATATGATATGGTTTGAATTTAAAAGCTCCAATTAAAAAAAAATGGCGCATTTATGAAATTTGGAGAAATAAAAGTTTTTGAATTAAAGATTGGGTGGGCTCTGCCTCCTGCGCCCATGTTCCCCATTGTGAGGTTGTATGGTGGGTTTTTTGGGGGGTCGGGGCTAATCCTTGGCCCCTTACCTCATAGTCCACCCATATAACATTTATATATGGTTTTTTTAATATGATTTAACAAGTAACATCATATCCTGTTGGTGAAGTTGTTGCATTGCTTGGACAAAGGTTTAGAGTTTGAATTCTGCAAAGGTGCAGTTTGGACTTAACCAATTTTTGGTGCCCCCCGTGCTACCACATGGTGGCCTCTGGTTGGGCCATGTGGCATTATGTGTTTGGCCACCATCCCAACCAATGAAAAGTGAACAAGTTGCAAAGCCTAACAGGCTAAAAAAATTACATTTTGACCAACCAGAAGAGGCCACATGGCAGCCTGCCACTGGCCCAATTTTTTTCCTTGTAAAATGCCATTTTTGAAAAATTTACCTGTTTGGGAAAAGGAATAGAACATGTTTCCATGAGCATACGGTGTCGGTTTTCCGTGAAACGAGTTGTGCCGAATTCAGAAGGATGAGATCTATGTGATTGTTCAGGTTCCACACCATTTCGAAAACTTTAATTTTTTAGCATAATTTTGAGCACCTAATCACACCTCCCTAATGGAAGCTTCTGGACCCAAAAATATATTTTATTACTAAACAATTGGATGATGGTATAATTCCCTCAGCCTTCCAGTCTCAATCCGCTGGAATTTACCTAATCTCATCAACTTGAGATTTTCCTGAAAACTGATATTTTTCCTTGCTTCTGGAGACCCTGTCTTGTTGTTGTAGATACCATCATGCTGCAATTTTCCAGAATTTACTGAAAAAACAAAATACCCTTGAAGAAACAAACATGTTCCTTCCTTGGTCGTCAATCAAAGGAAACTTGAATAACTTGAAAATTATCTCACCTCTAACATTGTCGACATGGCGATTTTTAGCGTGTCTTTCCTTTTGCTTGCGTCGAATTTTGAGGAAGTGTTTATTTCATTGCCATGTACCATTTTGAAACCCAAAAGAAGTACTTTTGGAACCTATTCCTTATTTTTCATCTTTATTTGGCACTTTTTCTTTGATTTTTTCACCATTCAACACCGACATCTTGTTCCCATCACTGTTCAACAATGATGTGGACTACTACAAATGTTTCACATCTTTTTTACCTCTTTTCAAAGGCAACATGTTAGAGACCTGAAAAATCTTATTACGACCATTAAAAACTTCAATTAAATCATCATTTTCATTTTATGCATATTCTTAAAAGGTATCATTCAAAATATCATTATGCTTGAACATTAACAAAGAATTTTTTTGACTTGCATTCACTATTCTCTTCATTTGTCCTACATGCATAAGAGACAAACTCATCTTCTTCTTATGCACTTTAACTATGTACTCAATTCCATTCTTTAAAAAGTGGTACTTATTCTCATGGCGATGAAATACTTCCCTCCTATCATAAAGATAAGGACTTCCCAACACGATACCTGAAATCTCAAGTGGAACCACATCAAGTTCAACTTATTCAAGAAAGTTTGAATTGATTGCAAACCTTAGGATGCACTTCTTTGTTACCTGCAAGTTTTAATTCTTGCATATCGAGCCTCAAGGATAAGGTCTTGGATGTGCAAGAGTTTCTAGATTCAACCTCTTAACTAAGTCTTCAGAAATCAAATTGGCTTGAGAACCACTATCAAATAGTGTGCATATTTTGGTATGCTTTGTAACAACTCTAATATGAAAGAGTTCAATTCTTGTATCATCATCTTGAGTTACATTAGAGCAACTTGAAGAACTAATTCTTGCTAAATTCTTACCTTTCAAACCCATTATCTGAACTTAAGTTTGGTTCAATGATTGTAGTTGTTTTCTCCTTCTCTTTGGTTTTAATTTTGTTGGGCTTCAACTCTGGGTGGAGTTTCCAACAATGGTCTTAGTCATGGCCATTTTTCAAACAATTTTTGCATGTGCATTTCTGTTTCTCTAATTTAATAGAACCATTTTTCTTTCCTTTTCCCTTAAACTCACCATTTCCTTTTCCTTCATACTCAAGGGAACTATCACTTTTCTCATATGTACTATGTTTCCCTCTTGCTTCTAGATGTGTGGCATGAACACAAACCTCATCTAAGTTTGTGGGATTGAACATGAGAATAGTATGTCTAAGATAGTTGTGCAAACCCCCATTATACTTTAACATAGTGTCTTGAGAAGATAAATTGACACCCAAAACTAGTGCTCTTTTCCTAAAATATTGAGTATAATTTTGAAAATTTTGTCCCTTTAGTTGTCTAAAATTATGCCATTCCACAACAACTTTCTTTGTATAATCTACAGGGTAAAATATTATTTTAATTGCATCAATAAAATCAGACCAAGAGATTGAAATATTACCATGGTTTTTCATCTCTTCTTGTGTCTTGGCTTCCCACCATATTAGTGTTGCACCCTCTAGTCTCAAGGAAGCTAGTTGAATATTTGTGTCATCATCTTGAAGGTTTTGAATCGTACAGTAAACCTACAACCAACAAACCCAATTGTCAAGCTTCTCTGCATTCACTTCACCATTATACATAGGCAATTTGAATTTTACATCTAGTTTCAATAATGGAGTTTTACCATGTCCCTTTGAGGTATAAGAATGAGTGTAAGTAAGGGTTGTAGTAGTGGAGGAGGATGAAGGTGAAGGTGAATATGGTGATGAGGATTATGGTGGAGAAGATGGTGGCTTATCACCATTCCCATTACCTCCTCCTCCTGGAGAAAATTCTCCTCTTGGAGGCCTAGAGCTTTCACCCTGCAACCTTTTATTCCTCTCTTCATAAAGGACTTTCACCATCTCTATCATGTGAAAGAAATCCTTCCTAAAAGCCTTCTCATCCTCTGCCATGTTATCATTTCCTCCTTCATGAGACATGCTTATTGAAGCCTCGGGTACAACATGAGGTGAATATTTTGGTGGAGATTTTGATACGAAATTGTGTGAACAAAATATTTCTTATACAGAGATTGATAGTAGGGGCTTTTACTGGTTATTTCACCTTTACTAGAAAGGATGAAACCAGAAGCTTCTGGCCCTCTTACTGGCTCTGCCTACAGAAATATAAGGTAAACACGAAATTTATCTGTCACTGAAAGTATTTTTTATGTTTGCAAAGTATTCATTAACCAAATTTTATGTGTGAATAAGCAAGTTCAAGTATTCTGCAATGGAAGTAATGTGGTTTGAAGTGAAACTAATGATTTTTGATCACTGTATAAGTCTGATTGGGAAAAGTGGACTTATGAAAAGTTACTGTTTAATGTAGTAAAATCTGAAATATAACAGCAAAAATGCACAACATAACAGTAAGCATTTGTTTAAGCAGTTCACCCCTCTTTTGGGCTACCTCTGCTGGGTCCAAAAGCCTCCAAATAGGCTTTTCCCTCTTTCATTAATGCTCAAATTAAGAATTACACTGTGTAGAAAGCCTCAAAAGGAAAAATTAGCTGCAAATTCAGAAACAGAGGACTGAAATCAGTAAAAATCGACTATTCATTCACCTCCAATGGATGAGTATAGTCCAACACAGCTGATCTTTTACCAAGCCCTGGTGGCTCCACAAACAAAATCGCTGATAAAATCATTGATAGAGCGCCCTGATGGCTCTGAAACCTGTCCCAACAGTTCCAGAATGCTTCAATACCCCAAATTTTTTTTTTTCATCAATTGGACTTCCCTAGCCAAAGTTATGGCTAACTGAAGTTTTGTCCAGTTAGGGCTAAAAAACCTCCACTAATTGTGGAAGACTGACAGTTAGGCCCGCTAAATAAGGAGCGGCCACCAAATTAGGCAGAGTCCGCCATTTCCATCGCCAGTTCGTTGAGGGCTAAGAGATTAGGCCCATAGGACCGCAACCTCCAGAATTTGTTGAACAAATTTGCGTTGATGTCGGCATATATTAATGTTACAACCATATATGAAACGTGCCTCCGCACCAAGCGCTATATCCACGGGACCACGACCCACGTTTGATACGCGCCAAATTCAAATTTAAATATGAATTCGTTGCCATGATTTAACAAGAATCACACTGTGGCCCGCTGGTTGGGCCGTTCCGTTGTGTCCGCCCCGACCTGGGGTTGAACCCTGCCACGCCATACAACAGTTTTAAATAACAACACAATTTCGGAATTGACCCTTGGGGCCATGTGGCGGCCTCCGGGCTGGCCACGTGGTGCCCTTTGATTGGCTGCGTTCGAAATATTCCGCAGTATATTTTGTGGAATATTCCACAGAATATTCCCAAAATATTCTGTGGAATATTCTTTTTTTTAATAAAATTTTTATGAAGTCAAATTTTGGCCATTTTTTAACTGAAATTGAGAAAATTCAAAGCTGAATAAATTTCTCATACGACATCAGTTTTCAGTGTTGTTTGCGTCTACAGGATT